>VWZW01013751.1:2423926-2720716 GCA_013397115.1 Edolisoma coerulescens | reverse complement strand
GGGGGCGCGGAGCGGAGCCGCCGCCGGGCCCGGCGCAGATGGAGCCCGGCAGCCGCGGCGCCGCGCCCGGTGGAGTGTCGGTGTCGGCCGTGCTGCCGGCGGGCGGGAGCGGGGAGCGCCTGGGCGGTGCCACCCCCAAGCAGTTCTGCGCCGTGCAGGGGAGGCCGCTCGTCAGCTACGCGGTGCGGGCCATGGAGAGGTAACGAGCCCGGCGCCGCTCGGCTCCCGACCGCGCCCCGTGGGCTCCTGCCGGGCCTCGCCGTGCCCCGGAGAGCCGCAGGCAGCCCCGGCCCGTCTAGTTTGCGTTGCGGTGTCTCTCTGTCCCTCCCCGCCCCGTCAGAGCGGGCAGGGAACGAGGTGTGTCTGGGCCCTCTCACCTGGGACGAAGTCCCGGGCGGGAGCTGGCGCTTCCTCCACCCCGGGTGGCTCTCCGCCCTCCTTCCCCAGCCCTGCCCATGCTTCGAGGCTGTGCCGCATTCCTTGGCTCCTGGAGATCATCTGTGTGAGGCCCTTCAGCCTCGAAGCTGGAGGGTTTGTGTAGCTACCGTGGCTGGTTTGGTGAGCTATGAGCCCACCGCAGCTGTTGGAGACAGTCGTAGGACTATCCGTCAGCCCTGAAAAGGGATCTGTACTGCAATTGCCATTGGAGATGGTCTTTATAATGTCCAAAGGCCTCGCAAAATGATCCACTCCTCCTGATGGGATGAATGAACTCACAGGTGTACAGCACTGCATTATGCTCCACTATTGCCCGTAGTAAAACACCTTGCATCAGCAGGAAGTTTAAAGCAAAAGTGTTTAAGTTATAGTTGTTGGACTAGAAGCTGATGGCTTATGTAGTGTGAAACTTCATGTCTAACTTTTCCATGTTTATGTTGTAGTGATACCACAAGAAGTAATGGGTACAAATTGAAAGATGGGAAATTTAGGTTAGATGTTAGGAAGAAATTCTTTACTGTGAGAGCGGTGAGGCATTGGAACAGGTTTCCCAGGGAGGTTGTGGGTGCCCAAACCCAGGCAGAGTTCAAGGCCAGGTTGGATAGGGCCTTGAGCAACCTGGTCTGGTGGGAGGTGTCCCTGCCCATGGCAGGGGGGGTTGGGGCTAAATGATCTTTAGGGTGCCTTCCAACCCTTAACATTCTATGATGCTATGTCGGAGCAAAGGGTTAAAGTAATGGGATTTCTTAGCAGCCAGGCTTTTCCTTTCCATAAGGCTTTTGAGTTCTAGGCATGTGACTGACAGTTAATATATTATTGTCAAATGTTAACATAATGTAAGTCTTGTATCTAGTGTCACTTGAAGCACTGCAGGTAGGAGCAGAGTGTCAGGGGGAATTCTGGATATGTTGCAGTAACTTGTAGGAAAACAAACCTTTAGCTTTTTAGAGGGAATAAATGGGGAGGAGTGGAGATTGGTGAAAGAAACAAAATTGCCAGCATCTCCCAAAGTTCTTAACACATGGAAACTTGTACAACATCAAAACTGGGACTCTTTTTCCATTCCCACCCAGAGAGGCTTCCCTCAGGTTACTTTATGAAAGAAATACTGCTTGTTTTCTTTGTTTAATTTTCAACAGCAGCCAGTGGCAAAGCTAAGCACATCAGTAAGCAAAGCGTCCAATCCAAAGCTCGCCACAGCTGTAATTTCTGCCAAAATGTCATGGGAATCTACAGAGAAGAATTATATCCTCACTCAGTGTATTGGAGACCTGGAAAAGAGAACTGAGTGAGGGTTGGGAAGGAAATGTTATGCATCTAAAAAAAAAAAAAAATCTTTATTTTTACTGCCAGTAAGCTCTGAGAAAATAGCCGTACTTTGAGCAACAGTATTATATTTGTCCTGAAGCTGCAAAAAATTAGAAGGTAGATTTCTAGTTGTACAGTTCAACCACGTTGATTGTGAGGGTAACAACTTGGTGCTTTTGTTTAGGAGTGCAATAACTGCTGCCAGTGCACTGGCAGGCAGAGCTTCCTGCCACCTCTGCTGAATTGGAGTGTTGAGTGGTATAGATGTGTACGAGGAGCTGGGAACAGATGTACTCCAAAGCTTGGGATGGCTTTCATTTTCATCTCAACACTTTAATTTCTGGCTCTGAAACTGTGAAGGATGTACCTTGTTCCTACTTTGTGCAAATGTAAGCACAAACGTGTAATATTGAGGAACTGCAGTTCGTCACATCATCTGCCCAGAAATGGCAGATTTTGTGTTTAGCTTGATACTGTCTTCTCATGTCTGTTGTTCACCTGATGTAATTGAATGGGTCGCTGACCCCTTAGCCTGTAATAACTTCAGTTGAACTGGACATCTCAGCTACTACTGCTGTTTTTGAGCTTTTTTAAATCGAAAAAGAGGTAGCAGTGTATAGACAGAAATACATGAACAGTTCAAGGATGTGCAGCTGCTTTCATGTGGTTTTTAAAGATCACTAGAAAGAGATTTTTATGCTGTTCAGCTGAAAGTAGTGAGACTCTAAATACCAATGTGGAAAAATGGGCAGATGAGACAAGGGCAGACATGAATGAATAAGCAGTGCACGCTGTTGCATAGGGTAACAGCATGTAGAACACTGGCCTGCCAATAATAATCACAGGTGATACCCTGAGGAAGAGGAGGTGAGCGGAACTAGGGTAAGGAGAAATCATTGGTTTTAATTGCCAGTGCAGTGCCACTGTTAGGAAGGTCAGGCCCTACCTTTGGGCTAAAATTACAGTGTGTTAGAAAACTTAAATGTCTCTTTTTCCCATTGGATTCATTCCTGCTTTTGTTGAACTATGCAAGGCTTTCGCAACAAGTTCAACTGATTTAGAATGACATTCCTTGTTTTTGCTTCTTTAACAACTAGCAGAGTTCTTCCTTCATTTGATTTTTTTTTTGGTGCATGTGTATGTTTGTTTAGAATAAAACTTCTTCAATTCCTTTTCTGAGACAGGGAAGAATCTTAGCTCTGTATGCACATGTGTATGCATATTTTACTAAAGCTATAGAGAGGAAAACAAACTAAGGTAAAGATTGATTTTAAAAATCAATTATGGAACAAATATGCTGCTGCTATTCTTGCTGGCCTCATATTTCACCAGTTGTTGAAAGTACAGTGAGTAGTTATAAAAGAGGAAAGCAGAGTTATTATCTTCACTGGCAGAATTAAAATTTTCCATAAAAGTTTCAGACAGCTTTGTTTACTTTATTGTAGTATCTCAAAACAGGTGGACATCTCTTAAAATCCTCTGGGGAAGGTCCCAGAGGAGCACCTCTTTGGAAATGTCTTGCATAGTTTATTTGCCAGATATTTTTCCCCATTGGTTGATGCATATTCACTGGCCCTATAGGTCACACAATTACAGTTTTGTTAAATGGATCTACTCTGATAGTTCTTTTTCTTCAGTTATTATTAGCTTATTTTTGAAATAGCTTATGAGCAAAAAATAGTTACAGCAAATTTATGGAGGTATCTTTTTTATCATGTCTGGCTCATGAGGGGCATTTTATTTCTGGAAAAAATTGAATGGCTTCTGTACATGAGATCCTCCAGACTTTCTTAATATACCATAAAAGCTTCCTGCTTCCATTTTTGTACTGTAAGAGATACATTTGTATTAATATATTTTTTCATATATTAATAAATTCATAACCAAGCTCTTATGGAGCAAAAGGATGTTATGCTTGCATTCTGCAAATGCATTTTTTTCTTGATACTTCTTTTTCTCATTTGGTTTTTAATAAGGTTAGCAAAAGTAATTTAATGATTTATCTTGCACCTCTGAAAGTTTCTGTGACAGTGAAAGATCCTGTCTAACACTGCTAAAGCCATCTCAGCAGTGACTGCCTGGTTCTGGCCTTGTTTTGCTGGTCTCAGTAGGTTACATCGAATAGTTTGTTAGTGGCAGAGTGAGAGTCGCAGGAGATTGAGTATTTAAGCCTTATGTCAGATTTCAGCACTGGTTTCTATGCAAGTGAACTGATAGAGGGTTAAATCTGGGTCACATTTGTACCTCAGTGTGCCATTTAGGTGATACAGCTGAAAGTGGGTTTATTTCATTTCCTCTGCAGCCTGTGTTTTGAAGTAATTGCCTAATCTGTTGCTGAATTAATGAGCTCCTCTACTTTCAGTTCTAACTCAGCTAGTGTAAGTGTTTGTACTTTCGTTTGAAATTTAAGGGAACAATACTATTTTCTACTAGGCAGTAAGTCTGTCTGCAGATGATGACGAGAACGATAGCTGCAGGAAACAAACATATAGTCCTTTTCTGTCTCATTGTTTGCTTTCTGCTGGTATTGGGGTCCTCCCAAGGCAGTTGTCAAGTGATTGTAACTGGGCTTGTCATTTTGCTTCATTTGGTCAGACTTGATTTTCCACTTTGGAACCACAGCCTGTGTTGTATGGAAGCACTAGAGTTGTGTGTTGTTAAAGCACGTTGGGGTGCAGCATTGTGATCTTTTCCATGCGTCGTGCTGGTTCTTTCTGAGGCTTGAGCCAATATTACAGTTATAAAATTGAAGTGGTGTTTTTAAACTGGATTTGAGCAGGTCTTGAGTAGATTATTATTTTAGTATGAATCTTTCTGAAGGAAAGGATGTAACAAATTGAGGGAGGGAAAAAATATTCATTTACTGCCAGATTGAGTGTATACTGGTATGTTTCTACTTCTTTAAAACATTTTGCAGCATTTCCATAAGCAGATCTTCAGAAGAACAAGCAACCTGTGTGGTGCACAGCTCTCATTTAATAAAATTTGTAGCATACTTTACTGGATTAGTACTTTTCATGAGTTTTAGTGGGACAAAACCTAAGCTGTTCTGTATGTAATCAATCTAGAGGATACCTTTATGCTCTTACATGAATATGTTACATCCCTAAATCCCAGCTCTAATTACAGAATGTGGGTCCGGAATGAGTTTAAGGAGGACATACTCAAGTTTACAAATGTGTTTGTGCAGACACAGGGTGGAGCTGTGACCGCATCCTGTCACTTTTTGGTGTATTGTACCACTGGAGGCCTTGAGCCATTCCACCCCCTCTGTGCAGAGATTTATCACAGGCTGGCCGGTACTTGTGTTCTCTTCCCCTCTTCTCAGAAGGTGCTGTGTACTACTACCCAGTTGCCTCATAATCTGTTTCATTTGACTCCAGAAAGGGCAATGCCAGTGCTCTTCTCACACAGTCACGGTGGCTGTGCAGACTGTCCAGTTTCTGGGTACTGTGTAAGGCTACAGTCTTTCTGCAAATAGAAGTGCAGAGCTCTTGTTCTCATTTAGTGTGAAATAGCTCTTCTTGAATTTTGCTTTGTTTAGATGACTGACTCTCGGTATTTAAAAGAAGAACGGAGATGAATCCAGTTAGTTGGCCCTAGTTCCAAGTTGAAGTCATGCAGAAGTGCTATGTTTTGTAGCTAAATATAAGAGTATGCCAGAAATCAGATGAGTGATTTTTAAACCTTTTGATGGACCTGTGGTGAGTCACAAGTTGAAATGAAACTTGAAACCCCAGGACTTCAGATTTTACGTTTGAGCAACTTCAATACTTTAAGAATGCTGAGAATATGTTGGTTTGGCTGTATTTTCTGCCTTTGCTAATAGTAAGATGAACATAAGGACAAGTATTTTTCTTTTGAAGAATAGTAATAGCACTTTATTTTATTTTAAATAGTTATTTTACAATTCGTTGAAATAGTTTTCCATGTAGTACTATTAATTACAACCCCCCCACACCCCATACATAAGGTGGAAGATGCTCTGTTGTTACACATAGTTCTAGGGGGACTGGTTTCTAACACAGACAACTTTGCTTTTGAAGTAAGGATAGTTCCCAGGCAAAGCCTTCTCGTGTGGTATTGCGGAAATCAGTATCTTGAGCCCGTGTATTTCTGAACTGTGAATTTCCTGCTCTTTTTCTAACTGGAAATATTTAGTTCTTAGTACCTTAGTTCTCCTGGTGTCTGCAAAATTAGTTTCAGTAGCTGTGCTAGTTTTAGTTGAGACAGTGTATCATACTTGTCTCTGTTTCTCCATAGTTGGATGTGTAAGCTACCCATGGGTAACTTTAATATAGTAATTTTTTTTTAATCATTGCTCATCTGATGAGTTTCTTGTCTGACATGCTAAAAAGCTCTTCTGCCATCTCTGGAGATGCAGAAAGGGAACACAGCCATTTTTTTTTTATGTTCTCTCCATAGGCATTTAGAAAATAAGACACTACAATGGATTTGAATTATGGTATATCTGTTGTTTTGAAGTACAGTATGCCACATATGACTAGAATTTGTATTCCTAGGTACTTTGACAGAAGTATGATTTCAACCTAGCTTCAGTTGTGACTGGTTTTAATCTTGTGGTCTGTGAGTCATTCACTTCTCCCCACACAGCCCCTTAGTTGTAGAGCTAGACTGATACCAACAGTAAAATCTTGGAGATCTCTAAAAATGTACTTTTGATATGGCATTCTTAACTAGCACAGCTATGTTTTTACATTTTTCTAGCTTCCTACAGCAGGAACCTTTGTGTTTATAAATATGTGTATTTTTTTTCAAACTACCAGTATGATGTTTCCTGTCAATATTAAAGTGTTACAGTTTCATTCATTACCATTCTGTCAATTACTGCTCATGCCTGTCTTGATAATGATCTTTTTTCAGACTTTTTCTTGATTGTGCTATTCCCTTGTACACCATGTACTTCACTGGAACATGCAGTATTCCAAGTCGCAGGATTTACCAGTTTATTAGAAACTGATTAGCAAACTGTCACTGTTTGATTTAGAAGTTCTGTGTGAAGTTAGGAATGATGCTGGAGTAAGAAATGTTTTGAAGGCTTTTGAAGAGTTATGAGCCCTCTGCAAAATGGTTGGTGGAAGGAAGTCCCTTCCCAGAACTCCAGTGTTATTGATATAAATCTTCTGTTATAGCTCTCCCTTAAGGAGTGAAGTACAAAAACATGGACTTGAATATATTGAGAGGTGCTTTATTTAGCCACCTTGAATATTTGTTGTCATGAATTTCTTTGTTTCATATATCTCCACTTTTATTTAGTCATTCATATCTACTTTCTCTGGTTTTGTACTGGTTTTTCTAGGATAAGTTGGATATCTGACGTTATTGTGGTGGTCTCTCCTGAAAATATTGAAACAATGAAGACTATCATTGAAAAATACGGCCACAAAAAAGTTACAGTAGTAGAAGGTGGAATAACTCGTCACCGGTCAATATTCAATGGACTGAAAGTATTGGCAGAGAATGAATTTTCCAGCCATTTGCTCCAGAAGCCAGAAGTAGTGATTATCCATGATGCTGTGAGGCCTTTTGTTGAAGAAGATATTGTTTCAAAAGTGGTTATGGCTGCTAAAGAACATGGGGTATGTACTATACCGCAACACAACTCTGCAATGTGCTTTACACTGTACAGCATAAAATCATGATTGATAAATAAGGACTTTTCTAGCAATTTTATTAATGTGTGATGGGTTTTTTTGAAGTAGAACAGATCCAGGTTCCCTATTATGCAGAGAAGTCAGGTGAGGGAGGTTGACGTTTTTAAATGCTGCAAGTATTACTTTGCTACAGGGAATGATTATTGCCATAGAGACTGTCAGTAAGAGATTGAATTAATCAGCAATTTGTTAGTTGAAAGGTAGATTATATAATGATAGCTTACCTTTTTTTCCATGCAGAATTATCACCGAATGCTAGAGCAGTTCTGTTAGTGATTACTAATAATAGCCAAAGAGTGTATGTACTGCATTGGTTGACTTGTAAACTTTGTGTTTTCATCTCAAACTTATATGCAAATCCTGAATAAGCAACAAGAAAGCTGTCTCTGTATTAATGCTAAATGTTGTAGAACCTGTAGGCATTGCAAACTGCTGGAGGACAGGGTAAGTGGGAAGCCTCTAGCTGTAGGCTGGATATTCTTTTGTTTGTCACTGCATCTGAGGACTGGGATTACTCACAGAAACCAAAAAGATTTGTGAGAAAGTAAGTGATATATGAGGGGGAAGAGCTGGTAGAAGCGGTGTTATACAAGTAGAAGGGCAGGAGAGGCACGCACTAGCAACAAGAGGAACTGTTAGGTGAACCATAAGTCAGAGATGGAAGAAATCACAACTTAGCCTCAGGCTTGTTTGCAAAATTTGCTCTCTTTAATTTGTTCTGGAATTCTTCATTAATAAGATAACGTAATGCTTCCCTGCTTCAAGGACATGGTTTGAGGTAGAAGTCATTAGATAACAGATTGTTTGGGTACTAGAAAACTAGGAAAATATACCACTGCTTGTCTTTTCAAGAAAATGTGGTAAAAGATAAGCTAATGGACAGGTGGGTCACAACTTTGACAATGGAATAATGAGTCCAAAGAATGAACCATGGTGTTTCCTTAGTGCTCGTACACCTTTTTTTGAAAGTTCATAGTGTGGAAGGGGAATGTATAGCTTTTTAAAATTTTTATTATGAAAATATGTCAAGTCTCTCAGAACACTATGTTGCAAATCTAAATATATTGAGCCTCTTCCTAGTAGGCCTGTAGTTTTGTAGATAGGCTCAATAAGAAATGGCAATAGAACATAAACACTGCACTATAGTTTTCAGTGATATAGAACATAAGTTTCCAGGCATTAAAACTTAAATTCTGTTAGAATTTTAACAAGGTTTTTGACCTTTTTCATATAGCACAAAACAGCATTCCAGAATTGGTTCTCTGCCAAAGACTTTAAAATAAATCCCCATTGTAAATCAGTTTTAAATGTGATTCTTTGAGAGTGGTAGAAGAATGGAGTTAATTGTACTGGTTTTGGGTTGAAATGAAAATAACTTTTCTGAATGTATTTGTGTTGTCTTTGCATGTTAAGGTATATCATATCTCATTTGAATTTATGTTTAACTTGTTCATTTTTTTCTTGAAAGTTTTATGATTTTGATGTAATATTTTCTCCTGGTTTTCTTTATAATTGGGTGTAAGGTATTTTCAGTAAAAAAGTAAGGGGAACCAAGGCAATCTCCATTGACCTTCTCATGTCAGTGTATTCTAGTTCATCTGAACATCTGACTGGTAAATATTTCCTTACCTGGATCACTGAAGTATCATTTGATCTCAGAAGGGTGATTGTGTACATGTGTAATAGTCTTTTCCATTGTATAACATTTGTCTGAAATGTGTGTGGTATTCATTTGCTCTGTGATGGCTTTCTGTGTTGGCTTAGATCCACTGAATTCAGCGAGGCTGGGCCATCAGAGAGATGTGTGTTCTGAGTCTCTAAGAGCTGGGTGCTATTGATGTTACTTGACAAAGTGATTGAATTAAGGAACGTGAAAAGAATTTCATTTTATGTAGCAAATTGGAGAACCACCTTCCCAGAGACAGGTGGCTGTCTCCGTTTGAGAACTACAGAATTCTGAAGAACTAGATGGAAAGCTATGACTTTCTCAAATCTGGTATGCATGGTTTTGAATATCAGAAAAAAATTGATCGAGAGCAGCTATCATGTTTAGTTCTTCCTATGATCAAATTCTTTGCATATCTAAAGGGATGTCAGTTCTTCAATCTTTCAGTACGAGAAGTAATTACTTCCTCTTGCATTATGTAGAAAGGTACAAAACCTGGCAGAAACATCATATTGAATGACTTATGTTAGTAGGGGTAATGCTGTATTGTTATATGTCTGCATACCATATAGATAACATAATTATGAGAAGCTTTAATGTTCTTTAAAATGGCAATTGATCCAGTAAGTTATTGCACTTCTAGCTGCCAATTGTCAGACAAATAAACTGCTTTATTACACTTACTAATCAGTTTGTTATTTGCCTGTGGGAATAAAAATGTGTACCTTAACCAGAACTAATAAATTATGCCTTAAACCCCCCAAACAATTCCTTGATTATGTCAAAATATTACTTTGTAACCAATTAAATTCCATTTATGTTTTTGGGGTAATTTTGCAATTAAAATTATATGTTTCTAGAAACAAATTCTTTACAGCTAGTAAAAGTTGGGAAAAGTGGAAGCTTCAGAAGGCATCAGTCCAAAGCCTTTAGCAATATGTCATTGCCAACATTGCATTTTAAACAACATAACTAAAATGAAAAATGCTTATAGGAAAAAGAAATCAGGAAGGTAGGGGGGAACTTGTCAGTTCTGCTATTGAAAGTTTACAAAAAGAAGGCACATCCAAAGACTTTTTTTTTTTTCCTCTAGGTAATATAAACTAGGTTTAAAAGTACAGTCTGTTATGTTGAAGGGACTGAGTCAAAATGGCATTCTTAAAAGCTGGTTTCTGGAAGCTGTCTAACATCATTACTTTATTCTGAGCTTTAGCAAGGACCTGAACAAAGCTTATATGCCAGTACAGCTGTACAGTGCTACTCAGTCTCATGGACTCCTACTCACAGAGAGTCAGTCAAAATAATACTCCCAGACAGAAAACACTACATGTTGTGCTCAGTCTGTTCCTCTCGTGCTGCCATTATCACTCTTACTGTAGCGGAAGGCTGGAGCAGAAAACACAGACCCCTGTGGTTTCTGTTCTTTCACCCACTTATTTTGGTATCTATGGTTGCTGAGTTACGTTAGCAAAACTTGGTCGGTGGCAAACCAAAAACCACCTCTTTTTCTCCACTGATGGTAAAGGAAGACTTGGGTGGATAAATAAGAATATCTGGTGTGGTGTACTTGAATGGGGACAGAATGCTGGCGTGGTTCTGCCCACTCTAACCTTTCTTTGCACTTTTTCTCTTGGAGTGATTATCTTTTTGTTTTCTTACCTGGTTTTGCCATGTATAGAATATTTTACACATGGTCTTTGTCCTCTTTGTTATATTCAAAGACTGATTTTAGCCAGCTGCAAAGGCTGCATCAATGACAAGACTGTTTTTGATTCATATTTATACACTGGGTCATCTGAAGTTATCCTCTGTCTGTGTTCTCAGAAATTCTGCTTTTGTTGTGTGCTTGGTGCGTTGGGGGGCTCTCACTGTCCTGTCAGACTCCTGTGCAAAAACAGAATCAAGAACTGATGACATATTACCATCTTGACATGAATGGAATGAGTTTTGTACTTTAGGAGAGTGACTAATGTCAATGTAAAAATAGTTATTAATGAGTTGTAGGGTGTTATTTATCAGTTTGAGAATAAAATAACATTTTAAGACCTACATGGTCTTAGCCTACTAAGGCGCATGGAGGACAGGGAGGGGATTAGAGCACACCATTATGGCTTCACCAAGGGCAAGTCCTGCCCAACCAACCTAGTGGCCTTCTATGATGGAGTGACTACATCACTGTAACAAGGAAGAGCTATGGATATTGCCTCTCTGGTCTTCCCTAAGGCCTTTGACACAGTCATCCACAATATCCTTCTCTCTAAATTGGAGAGAGAAGCATTTGATGGGTGGGCTGTTCAGTGGATGAGGAATCAGGCTGGATGGCTGTGTCTAGAGGGTGATGGTTAACACCTCAATGTGCAGGTGGAGATTGGTGACAAGTGGTGTCCCTCAGGGGTTCATATTGGGACCAATACCCTTTAATACCGCCATCATTGACGCAGACACATTGGGATCAGGTGCACCCTCAGCAAATATATAGATGACACCAAGGTGAGTGGTGTGGTTGATATCCCTGAGGGGTGGATGCCATGCAGAGGGACCTGGACAAGCTCAAGCAGTGGTCTTGTGTGAACATTGAGGTTCAATATGGCCAAGTGCAAGCTTGTGTGGCTCGACTGGGGCAATTCCTAGTATCAATATGGCTGGGGGATGAAAGGATTGAGAGTACACTTCAGAAAAGGGCTTGGGGTACTCGTGGATGAAAAGCTGGTCATGAGCTGACAGTATGCACTTACAGCCAGAAAGCCAACTGTGTTCTGGGCCAGGAGGGGTGTGGCCAGCAGGTCTAAGGAAGTGTTTATGTCCCTCTACTCCACTTTTGTGAGAAACCACCCAAAGTGCTGCATCTGGCACAGGGGCCTTCACCCCAAGAAAGATGTGGACCTTTGGAGCAGGTCCAGCAGAGGGCCACGAAAATGATCAGATGGATTGAACATCTGTGATGAAAGGCTGAGAGAGTTAGGGTCGATTAGCCTGGACGAGAGAGCTCTGAAGAGACCTTATTGTGGCCTCTCAGTACTTGAAGGGGCTTATATGAAAGATGGGGACAAACCTTTTAGCAGGGTCTGTTGAAATAGGACAAGTGGTAAGGATTTTATACTAAAAAAAGAGTAGATTCAGACCAGATAGAGACAAATACTTTTTTACAGTGGGGGTGGTGAAACACAGGAAGAGTTCCCAAAGAGATGATGGATGCCCCATCCCTTGAAACAGTCAAGGTCCAGTTAAACAGGGCTCTGAGCAACCTGATCTCACTCGAGAGTTTGTCTCTGCTCATTGCAGCAGGGTTGGACTATGTGACCTTTAAAGGTCCCTTGCAACCCAAACTATTGTATGATTCTACATTACTATAAAGATCAGAAGCTCCTTAGTAGCCCTGAATGTGTGAAGAAATGAATGTGGTTTTGCTGTTGTACAAAAACCAATTACACAATGCATTTTTCCTTTTTAATGGATAACTATTGAAAGCATAGTGATGTTTCCATAGCTTATGGCATTTTTGGTCCCATAGAAGTTAAAACCTTCTCAGCCAAGTTGTTAATTGTTTTCTGTGTTGAATGGAGAACTAATGCATTGTTAGTAAATACTTGTAGTCTTAGTCCTAAAAGATGTAGTGTTTGACAGTGGGAGGGCATTGGTGAGGGGAGAAAGAACTCTGTCATTTCCCCATCTCAATTTCAGTGATTTAGAGGATTCACTGCATTTATTAGAAAGGTTGCAACTCAGCCAACTGAAATACCTAAATCATAGACAGAAACCTGAATTATAATCTCCCTTTTTTCTTTGCAGCATTTGTATGCTGTACTAACAGAACCAGCCTAGTACTAACACAACTAGTATTTTTAAAAGGTGGCTTAATCCACCACTTCTTAGCTTCTGGAAGTCTACACACACTATTTTTACCTTCCTTTTTTTTTTTTTTTTTAGATAGGGTTAGTTTATCCTAAAAAAGAATTCTGAGCATAGTTTCCTGTACTTAAGTGGCTGTTGGGACAATTTTTTGTAATATCTCTAAAATATGCCTCCTTCAGATTTAGAGAAATGACATAGATGGTATTGCTGTTGATTTGAGGCTAGTTAAAATCTATATGCTTCATCTGAGAAAACAGTATGTTTGGGAAATGAAGCAGCCTTTACCAAAGATGTGTCTGTTTAGCTCTCAGATTTCTCCTTCCTGCAGCAGATCAGAGGCTTAAAGAATAGTTCCTTAAAATATGGGAAATCTCATCTTGTCCAGCATGCGTGAGAAGCTGAATAAAGGCCTTGGATCATTCTAGGAACTCCTACATGGCAAGATCTGGAAGAGGTTCTTAGCTGTACCTCTCTGACTAAGGATTAGGCATGTAAATTTTATCCCTTTTCACCAAATATTGCCCTGAAAAGAATGATTATCTGAGTTTTCAAGCAGAAATGTTCCCAGCTGCATTTTGGCTGAGTTTTTGATCTGGGTGGTTGTGGCAAGGACAACACCAGCCCTGCAGGTTAGGTGAAGCTTCTGAAAGCCAACTTGGCCTATTTCATATGCTGTAATAGTTTGCTGGACTGGTTCTGTGCTTATCCTCCTGTTTCCAAGGAGTAAGTGGGCTGTGGTACAGATAGAACTAAAACTGCCTTGAGGAGCCTTGGAGCATGTAGGAGAGAATTCATGAGGTATGAAAGCCACACATACATGTATTAAAGTCACTATTTGAGCCAAACGGACACGGTAAGGCATAATGATCCATTTTACAAGGCCCTTGATAACAGAAGGTGTTAGACGAAGCCTGTGTAAAGAGGTGAGTTGAAATTTTGAATCTAATGGGCTGTAAGGGAAAGAAGCTCAAGTCCAAGGTTTCCTGCAAGGAGAGGCACAAGCAGTTCTGAGAGAAGCAGCTGAGCAAGTTCATAAGGCAAAGACATTTGATAAGCAAGTGCAGAGTTGCTTAGGGCACTGCATGACCACAAACTCCAGTGCCTGGGGGTTTGGTTGCTCAGGACTGTATGTGTGGGAAAGAGTTATTAATTAAACGTTGCAGTTTTGCATTTGGTTGATTGTGCAAGAGTCTTTCTACAACACATTGAGGTTTTTTTTATTCTTCATAAAATGATGCAAATCATGTGTTTAATGATACGCAGTGGATCAGTAGCCTTTACATCATGATGTTGATTTTGTAATGAAGCACGCTGTCTGGAGGTAAAATCTTCTTCTTAAAGTATAAACTTCTTAAAAACAATTTTGACTCCTGTGGCAGTTGCATCAAGATTTCTGCTCCACTGAATGCAAGTGCTAACTCATCCTTATATTGATTTACTGTAATATGCAAAATCCTTTGTGGCAGAGTGCACGCTCACAGCTTTTTGCAGTGTAAATCAGTATGTGGGGTATGAAAGATGTCTTGCTGCCTGTAAGTTGTGTTTCATTACTTGTTAATGCAAGATGAGACTGTGCAGTCAAAGTAAAATAAAGTCTTGTTAATTTTAGTGGCAAAAATTATTGGTTTTGTGTCTCATTAATTTTAGGGCAAATGTTTTGTTTAAATTTTGCCACCTAGATTTGCAGTATAGCATGAGTTAGAGCAAGAAAGTGCTGGTATCTCATTTTAGTGTCAGTTATTGTGAATGAATGCCAAAATTTAAAGCTGTAAGTATGCTTTAAAATGCTTCGAGAAGTATTGAAAACTGATGGTGGGATACTGGCCACGTGATTTGCTTTGAAATGTTTGAATTGCTTAGATCGAATTTTACATCTTATAGAATCCATCCTAATTGTGCATAATGTACAACTATTGCTGACAACTGAAAAGAATAAAAAGGTCGTAAGAAAGTCTCGAAGCTCTGCACCAGCATGTGCTGCTCTTTAGATGGGGGAATACCACGTGTGGTCTGCATCATATACTTAATATAGATCTTTAGTAGCATTATATACACTCTATATACCAAACTTTAAAATACTTTTTAAAAATCTATCTAGAAGAAAACAAAACTTTATTAAATGAGAGCATGTTGTTAAACATTACCAGTTATTGCACTGTGACAAAAAGTAGTGAAATAGGTTGACTAAGATAGTAAGACCTTTTTTGGCTAATAATATGACAAAATGTATTTTATGTAATGTACTGTACTACTGTATCTATGGAAAACACTAGCTTCCTTGACCATTCTTGAATTCTCACAAGGCATGCACAGATAAAGAATGCAGTAGAAGAAATACTATATAATTTGTATGACACGTTAAAAATGTATATATTGGTTTCATCCTGCTAACTTTTGTAATTTTATGCTTTATTGTTTTAAAAATTTATGTCAGTACTTAATGATACAAGAGCAATATAAATGACATTCTTATGACTTACTTTCAGTCTGCTTTTTAAAAAAAGATCCAATTTTAATATTAAATCAAATGTTCACACAAATGTTGTGTCATTGTTTGCAGTACCACTCTTTTCCTTAGTGCGTATGTACTTGGTTTTGCTTCTTTTCCACTTATGCTATGTTTTTGAGCTTGTTTTCAGTGCTGTGTGTTGAAAAATTGCAGCCTATGATACACCTAGTTCTGCTTCCTTCCTCTACTTTAAACATATTTTTTTTTTTCCAGTCATGTGTTCCTATTGTTCTCTCTTTTTGAGGGGAATCTTTTCTGTTTTCTCTGAGAAATCTAACTTGTTCCACAGAATAACATTTAGAATTTAGCATGTGGTTGATAATACCAAAACAATATTTACTGATTCTTAGAAGTAAATACTTTAAATAACAAAGAATGGAAATTATGTAAAGTAAAAAAGAACATGTGCAATCTTAATTTTTGAGCAACAGTTTCTGTTATCTTCCTTAGTTTGCTCTAGCTGATTGGGGCTCTGACATGTCTTGCTGTACATGTGCTATCCCCAGTTACTCAGATAGTATGTTCTGATAAAGGTGACCTCATTAGAAGAAATGTTTTCTTTTTCTTAAACAGTGTCATAAATATACATTACATTTGTTTAAGGCATCCTATGTCTTTGAAGTCATTTCAATGTACAACATAGTGTCAGCTCATTAACATTGGATCAAAGTGTATATTAAATTTCTGATTAAACATCCCCTCTCTTTCAGCTAGGAATAAACACAATTATAACTTCTTCCTTCCTTGTGTTGGTTTAAGATTAACATGTGCCCAATTTTAGTGAGTTTGACTGTTGCTTCTAGCCAGCTGGGTAAACAGACTTTAAGGAAATTAGGTGAAGTTTAGCATACAAGCCTTTTTTTCGTAGTGTTCAAAACTCCTTACATGTGTTCTAATTAACCTTCTTTTTGTCTAGCTGGTGATTAGGTTTAATATCTGTGTAAGACTAGGCTTGTTTAACATTTCAACCAGTTCTGTCCTTGGGCAATTAAAAGCTGCCAGTGCAAATGCGTCAAGATAGCTGAAATTGCACTGGCTGGTGATACTGCCTACAGAAAAGAAATTTTAGTGCTCACTAATGAGAATCAAACATGTTGTACCCATAAGGATTATGAATTTGGGATGTTTTTTTGCAACAAAATTCAAAATAAAGTAATTAAAGAATTATTCTTTTTGTTAAAGAATAAACAGAAAGATGATGCCCTTGCAGAAAGAAGGTAATCCTTTTTCTTCAGTTTTAATTTCTAATGGATACACAGCCCAGGTTGCAGATTGTGCTTGTTTTTCAGTAGAAGGAATAGGTAAAAGGAATCCTGGCCCCACCACAGAACAGCCACGTAAGTTACGTCTACGCTACATGGGACAGTCTGGGTGTGAGTGTGGGTGAAAGTATGTTATGCCCTGGACTCAAATTTGTGTTTCTACATGCTAATGAGAGTACCTCTACCTTTATTGTGGTACGCTGTTCTTTACTGAGTCATCTTGCTTGTCCTGTAGTCCTGACTGACTGCGTGCTGTATCTGGTCCTTCAAGAGAAGTATGCAGCTGGTTTGGGGGGTCTTTTGGACACGACATGTACAGAATGAGTTATGGGGACAGATGGTGAGAGGTTTGAGTTGAAACCATGCAACCAAGCTGCTGCCTTGCCGTGCTATCCAGAAAGTAGGTGGGTTCTGGGTGCAGAATGAGGTTATGAACTCTGAGGACTATGTGCAGGCTTGTATTAGTTCGGTTTGGAGGCTTGGCTAGTTTGGGCTTGAACGAGTGTTCACACCTAAGTTTAGAAAACTTTGCTTGCATAGTTGAATTGTTGTTTTCAACTGCACTTCTGTATAGGAGTGGTGGCTTAAGGTTTGTGTCATGGCTTTGTTTCTGCTTCCATCTTGTCCATTGAAATAGTTTTGCCATTGTTTTGCTAGGATTTCTGTAGATTGGAGGAGGAAATACTCTAAATCTTCCATCTCTGCACTGGAATAATAAAACTTCTCATAGATTAAAACTTTTGGTTATAGAAAAAGAAAATGTAGTCCTAGATAAGAGCTGGATACAAAATACAGAAAATGAAAAGCAAAAAAACCCAAAAACAAGACGATAAGGTTAAGATACGGTATTTTAATGCTATACCTTAAATGTGCATTAGAAGTAATTCTCTAATTGCTTTATTTTACAAAAATGGTTGTATGCCTTTGTTTTATTAGATATAGAAGAAATTTAAAAGAACATCCTCTTAAATATGTGAAATATTTTAATCTTATAATTAAGTTTTTGACTTTTGCTTTGAAGGTTCTGTTTAATAAATTTGAAATAGGAAATCTTTCAGTAGAGACTGTTCTTCTAACTTAAATGGTAATTACTGAGTGTGGCTGAAGTATGTTGATTACTGTAGATACAATTAGTCTGAATGCAGATGTCTGAATAGAAATGCAAGTTTCTACCTGTTTCATGTATCAGGGATACTGTGTTTATTTCTGTATTTTTCTCATACTGTAGATGGCTGTGAATGCCCTTCCTGGAAAGTAGTTTGATCTGTGTAAAAGAATACTTTCCCTGTAGTAACATGTGGAAACAGTTTGATGGAATAAAATGAGAAGAAATTAATCATAGTTATTCTGAGCTTCTTTTGCTGGTTCATAGCCAGACCTAATTTAGGCTGAAATCCTTATGAGATGGTAGTGTTTGGAAGCATATAAATAATCTTTCACCCAGCAAAAACCATTCCAGGACATATTTGTAAACTGTTAGATACCTAGCATGTCTAAATTACCATTGATTGTTATTGTTATGTAGTTCACCAGTGTCCTAATGTAATCTTTGTCTTCATGGAAAAGCAAGACCAAATTGCTTGTATGTTTACCAAGTTCACAATTATAAAACTGACTTAAATGGAGTTCCAAGATGGATATAGTTGTCCTACTAAGTGTGACAAAGCCCCACCATCTCCAGCATACAGTTTCAAAGAAGTTAGCTGCTTTGAAATTACGGAAATGTATTTCTAATGTACTTCTATTTTCAGTGTATATATGCAAGCCAATTTGTTTTTTCTAAGGCTAAATTATTTGTGAGTCTTGCTTCAGTACTGTTTTGCTTGTCAGAGTTGGAAACACCTCTGAATAAACAATTAAAATTTATAATTACAAATACTGAGAAAACATGTAAAAACTTAAGAATAGGAACATTCTTTAAACTTAGCACTCATAGGCTTGCTTTTTTATGTCTCATATCAGGCCTATTCGTAAGTCATATTAAAACATTGAATTGTTACTTGGGATGATTAAAATATGAAATAAAGAAAACATAAAATATACACTTACTTAATACTACTAGACAGCTGGGAAGATAGCTTAGGGAAAATGAATTTCAGGGGAGACAGAGGCTATGAATGGAGATGAAAAATGTTGGTGTAATTAAAAAGTAGAGAAGTCATGTTAGAGAGGTGGAGGGCTTTGCTCGTTTATGACTAGACTCTGTAATGTTTTAGGCTGTTACTCACACTCACTTGAAGTTGAGGGTTCCAGACTCGCTGTGTGAGTGGACTTTGTGGGTCTGCATTAGTACTTGGGGCTTACTGGGGACAAGGGAATGCAAAAGACGTAGCATACTTTTTTTCTAGTATGCCAGCCTGGAGGATCTGTGGTTGTCTGAGCTTGTTACCACACTGTTCTAAAACAAAAGGAATTGTAGTTCTGACATTTTTTGTAAGGATCTTGTGCCACTACAACTTTTTTTCCTTCCTAGTCCATATCATTCAACTTGTTGAGCTTTGCAGCTATTTAGCATTGTTCTGTTTCCACTCTGGCTGCCAAAACGACCAAATCAGCGATGCGGTTGTGTTGGTTTTCATGCTCTTTTGGAGCTTTTGGCTCTTTGATAACTTGTTCTTGGTGTGTTGTGGTGTAAGTGTGGAGTGTTGGTCTCGGGTGAATATTGCACTGTGCTTTGGATGTCTGTAAGGTGGATAATTTGTTGCTTGTGATAAAAGCTCCATCATCCTCCCTAATCCTTAAGAAAATTTTAGTGGGTTGTGTTTGGATTTTATTTTATTATCTAATACTACCTTATTATAAATAAAATGAGGATTTAAAATATTTATGAATATTCAGTAAAAGTAAGCTATACTGCGTTATGTTAGCCAAGTTGTTATGTTGTGTGTTCGCTTCTGTGATCTAAAAATTCATATTTCATTTTGTAATGAAAGATGCCATTAATACTTTTTGGATTCAACATTTGTTGAACTATGTTGTCTGATCCTAAAGCACACCCTGGTTATGGATTCACTGGATACGCACATCTAAACAATTTCTCGTTAGAGTGAAAGTATGATAAACTGAGAACAATATGTTACTGTTTAGTGAAGAGGTGGGTTAGTGCACCTTGGATCCATTGAAAATACTGGTGATGCCCTGTTATACTGACCTTCATTATGGACTTCATTCTCTACCTTTTTTTCAGTCACCATTGAATCTTTAATTCCTGAATGCATGTTGTGGCCTAGGCAGTTATGCAAAAAAAAGGAACATAAGACTGAGAACCTTTTTGTAAATGTTTTTGATTTGTCCAGTTTAAAATGGGTCATAAAAGACACCTGTTGTTTATAAAAGCATCTGGAAGCGGATTCAGTTTCACCAGATCGATGGATGAGCTTGCTTCTAATTGACAGGAGTCTGTCACTTCCTCTGAAGCTGATAGAATTCTGCGTTATTGGGACATTTTAGCATTGTTTTAAGGAAGTAATAGATTAGAAGGATGTTTTTTCTTGTATTATTTTGTCTTCAAAAGAAAACTAACCAGTTAGTGGTATTTGTTTCAATGTCTGTTATGCTATGAAGGAATATTTTAAGAGCTTGCCCACTCATATTTGGATACTTTAACTGGTTTATTTAACAAAATATGCAAAAATGGGGGGAAGAAATGCATTTCTTGGACATGCCAAGGCTAGTGCTTGACTGTGTTTGAGGTAGAGTGGCTTGAAGGCTGTAAAGTGGACATTTAAAGAATTTCAGTTTAACTCTCTGTTAAGTATTCACTTCACATTCAGGAAGGGTGTATGATGCGCTGTCTGTATGATTTTGAAAGCAAACCTCCTTGAGGTCTGACTCAAAATGATTAGAAATCAGAAGACAAGTACTCTGAGTAGGGAAATGCCAGTATAAGACCCAGGCACTTGCTTTAGGCTCACAGGATTTGTGTTTTGTGCTATGGTAATTCAAAGTGCAAAAAAGATTTTTAGAACTACAGTGACATTAGCAAGTACTTATAATTTTAAATGAGGACAGGTTTTCTTTGTTTTATTCATTTTTAAGTTCATGTCTGAACCTCGCCTGAGAGCCGGGCCAAATACTTGTGCATTCCTGTCATAAAGAGCAAGTCAATGCTTCTCAAATTAGAACAAATAAAATTCGAATACCTGAGAGTCAGTATATACTCTCTTTTAGTAATATGGAAATAATTTTTTGTTACTGATTTATAACCACAAAAATCAACATGGAAATTCCTTACAAAGATTAAAATGCTTGTTGTTGTAACTGAATAGATGTGGACTGGCTGAATGATTGTGTTCTTCACTTACACCCCACAAT
Source organism: Edolisoma coerulescens (assembly GCA_013397115.1). Classification (NCBI taxonomy): domain Eukaryota; kingdom Metazoa; phylum Chordata; class Aves; order Passeriformes; family Campephagidae; genus Edolisoma; species Edolisoma coerulescens. The sequence goes on along the minus strand of VWZW01013751.1, from coordinate 2,699,692 downwards.
TATCAGGGACAAAAGTCTCTTTATCTACAGTACTGCCTTATTGTATTATTTTCCCTACTGTGCCCTAATATTTTAGTTCCTGGACTAAAAAATGTAGTCTATAGCCCTGTCTTAAATTCCTAAACTCCCCATTCAGTTCATTGCAAGGCTGCTAGGTGGAATTCAGAAAAGCTTTGTGCTTTTCAGAGTAGGGGGGAGGCTTGTGCTAACCTGAAGGAAGTACTGCAGAATGAGCCACACATCTTAAAAGTGTGCCCCTCTTTGGCCTGTATATAAGACAAAACTCGCAGTTCAATTCTTTTGATTTTATGTGCCAAATATTATGCTTAGGCCATGAATGAAGATACAATGAGCCAGTTTTGGAAGCAGAAGCACGTGTGGTGAGGTCTGTATGAGCCAGCATGGTTTTGGCAGCTCTGTTGGCTTATACCAGTTCAGGGGTGTTGCCAGCAGTACTGCAGATGCAAGGTTTCCTGTATTTGGGACTCAGCTCTCTTGTGCCGTATGAAAACAGTGCAGGGCCACAAGCCAGCCAGGAGTTTCCCTTGCTTGGCACCAATTTCACCCAGTCTGAAAGTGGCCTTAGGAACTAATGTAGTTCATGTGTCACTGAGGTGATTATTGCAGTCCTGTGTTGGGTCACATCATCTGGTTGAGGGAGCCCATGTGTGTTTGTGAGACAGAGAAAGGTCCTATGGAAAGGTGAGCCAGTAGTGAGCAAAACAGACAATCAGTTTCTGTATCTTGTCTCAGGATTTTAAGGTATTGACTCACTGCTGCACCTTAGCAAATATGCTTGAGCTCAGCTTTTGGGGCTTTTGGACTGCAGCTCCTTATCATATGAAGGTTTTCTGAGCAGTTGAAAGTTCTTGGCTTTACTAAATACCAGAGCTCTCTGTTTTGCTGTCAGTCGTGGACTGAATTGTCCTGTTCTGTAATAGAAGCTGGGGGTTTCTTTTGAAATCAAATGACTGCTTATTACCCTGTTTCTGCATATACAGGATTTCTCTCCTTTGCATGATCGAAAGTCAGCCATAAATCTTGTTCTTTGTATTAAATTTCAGGTTTTTAATCAGTGTCAGGTGTAGTTTGAGTGGACCTGCTGCAGAAAAAATCTTACTGTGCCCAGCTTGTGATTTCTTATTGAAGTGGTGGGAAAAAAGAAGGAAAAACTCAGCCTGCCACGCTGGACTCAGTTATGGGGTATTGTAAAAGAAAACTGAAGTTGTTTGAAAAATGCACTTGTTAAATGTTAAGTGCCGTGAAGCTTTCAATTACTTGAGAAGTTAATTGCAGAGCTTAAAAAAATGTTGCATTTGGATTTAGTAGAAATTAGGTCTTTCTGAATTGTTTGGAAGAGCTAGGCCTCAGCAGAGCAGGAGTTGTGGTTCAGTATTGTCACAAAGATACCAATACAGATATTCATAATTTTTTATTGTGCAATAAACCAGATGGCAAGAAAACAATGTGTTTCAGAGTTCTTTTAAGAGCATAATTCTGAGTATTCAATTTTATTTAGAATTGCAGTTTGGTTTTTTGTTCCTCAGAGTGCATGTTTCACTTGTGAGATTTGGTTACGCAAGTCACATTGTATTCTTCCAGCCTGTTTTATGCTGAAAATGTAACATGACAGGATTGTTAAAAACTGTAATAAAATATTGGATCAGCCTAAGGAATCCTTTTTTGCTAAATGGCTTTCTGGAATGGTAACTGTTCCAGAAAAAAAATTCAAATATATAGCTAATTACAGAAAATCTGTGGGTAGCATGCTGCTCTCTCTCTTTTCCCATGACCTTCTAATTTTATAATTGTGTGTGTGTGTGTGTGTGACCAATTAAAATATGACAGCAGAGCAAAATAACATAGTCCAAATGCCCAGCAGCTGGGATATAGATGTAATAATCCATGTCCTTGAATCATAGGAAATAGAGAGGGGACAAACTGCAGATAATTTAGTCTCTCTACTTCTGCTATGCACAGCTCTTGCTCTAAGTACATCTGTTAAATTTACACCTCATTTAATACACTGACATATTACTAAAATTATAGTGGTGTTTAGTTTTCTCAGTTTGTCTTTTCTATTACAGAAATAAAATTTATCCTGTCTAGGACAGAAAGGTGGCCTAGATGACCTCTTGAGGTTCTTTACAGACAGTTCTTATGTGATTTCATAATTTTTACTGAGCTTTCTGTACCACATTTTACCTTTGGATGATAGTGTTTTGCTCCATATAGTTTTTATATAGGTATCTCTTCCCATGTATTGGAAAGAAAAAGTGCTTTTCAGGTTTTGAGAAAGTAGTTCAGATATTTCTCTTGTCACACGAATCTTTTGAATCTTTTCCTTCACCCTGCCCTGGTTGCTCATGCATATCAGAACTCTTTGGGCATGAGAAATTGCTTCACATCTCTGTATTCATTCTGTGAAAGAATGAACTAAGAAACTGTAGTTTAGAGCTCATAAAGTGCTCAACACGCTGACTGCATTCCCCTTTGTTTTATTGTTTAGTAGTGTAAAAGGGTGAGGGAAGAGAACTTGTTCTTTCTCTTCTGAGAGGACAAAACCTTTTTTGTCTTTTTCTGCCATTTTATGATTATCTGAGGTCAGAAATCTTCTAAGAATGGACAGGACTCGTATTAGGGCAAGATTTGCCAACAGAGGTAATATCAACAACAGCAATGCTCATATGTGATAAGGGAGCTTTTTTTTTCTGTGTCAAAATTCACTAAACCTCAGAAAATCTGTGGCTGCAGTGAAAAGTGTCAGAATTCACCACTGGGAATGATTTTCTAGGTATACCGATTTAAGATGTTGGATAATTCCACATGTTTTGAAGCAGCATCAATTATTCTTTTTTTATTATTCTTAAAAATTGATAATAAGCCGTATTGCGTGAAGATGCTGTTCTCAGTGGTTAGCATTGATGGGCAGCATGCTTTTTTGCCCTGTGACTTTGTAAGCAGTGTTCTGCCATTACGTTCTTCCTTATTGTATGGACCACTCTTGTCCCAATTGTCTTAAGCTACATCCAAAGAATGTGAGCATTTGATAAGTTACTGATGAAGTGTGAGTAACTTTCTGGTATCAAAACGCCTAAAGCCACATAGGAGAGTTCTGTTTCAGAGATACCACAGATCTTTAATACTATATATTGATGAAAAGATTGAAGGTATATGTTTAATTAGTTTCAAACCTAAGCAAAACTAAAACCGAAATATAAGCATTTAAATATCTGTTCTGCAGCACAGTGCTGCCGGATCTTGAGTACTTTCAGATGTATGTGCTGTGTTCCCTCTGATTTCACTGGTAAGTGTGGTTACTTGGTGTTTCACAGGGTGAATTCAACACAGAGGAACAAGCTCAATTTTCTGAAACTTTTCTTGTAGTTTAATTCTGATCAGTTTAGATCAAGTTGAGATCTGTGAAAGCAATAGGTGGTGTGGATTGTCAGGATGTCTCAGGTGTGTCTGCTGCTGTTTGCTATCTGAATAAGCCTAGAACTGTCCTCGCAGAAACTGCCTGCTATGTATACAGAAGAAAGTCTGAAGAATGAACATCTCAGATATGTACATGTATTTGCAGTAGATGTTTATGAAGGACTTAAGATTTCCTTTTTTTTTGGTAAATTGTCCCTCAGTGTGTGCTTATTCAGTCTCCCATTGCTACATTAATCTTGAAAGTCTCATACAAAGTAGTATGACTTATGGATTTTGAGATATAGAAAAGATAAAGAAGGAAAAAAAAAATTCTCAAGCTTTTTTTGACTAAAGCTATGTGATATAAATTAATATTAATAACATTTAGGTCTCTCATTGTGTTGTTTTTCGCAGGCAGCAGGAGCAATCCGTCCTTTAGTTTCTACTGTTATTGCCTCTGCTGCTGATGGCTGCTTAGACCACTCACTGGAACGTGCCAGGTACAGAGCGAGTGAAATGCCTCAGGCTTTCTTGTTTGATATAATCTATGAAGCATACCAACAGGTAAGGCATTAGGGCTTTCTAAGACCTTTTTTCCATTTACTTCAATTAAAAAAGAAAAAAAAGGTAACTTTATTTCTCTTCTTTCAAGAACAGAGCTTCAGCATCTCTTTCCGATCACATCAAAGTGTATGCATCTAACTTCTGAGTCTTTTAAAATATCGTTATCATTCTAATCTGTTCAAATTTTTGATTAGTTAACTGTCAAATACAAGAGGGGTTGATGGGTCTAAATGGCTGGGAAGACATATTTGCTTTAATTTTTATTGAGCATTAAATAGATTACTTAAATCCATGGATTTATATGTTTAAAGTTAGGTGTCTATATAAAGTTTGTATTTTTGACTGAGTATCAAAGGGTTTTGGATGCATGGTGTAATTATGATGTTTTATAGTAATTTAGTGGGATACAGGCTGTTCTAAAATACTGAGATAATATAACTTGCTACATCTAGGTAAATGTTTATTTTGTTTCTTTTTGCACGTGTATTATGCATACTTTGATTAGTGGCTGAAAATAATGTTTACTTAGTCTCTGTTGTAATTCTTCATTTTTTCCTAATATATTGCTTTGACATTAACTTTATTCAGGAAAATTAAAATTGTGGGTAGTGTATTAAACTCTGACTCTTTTGCCTTTATTTGCCCTGAAGACTGCTTTCATTTGCCCCACCCTGCATTCACAGTTTACTGGAAACATTCCAGCCTTTCGTCTCAACATTCTACTTCCTTTTCATTCATCACCTTGTGGAAATTGCCTGTCCTCCAGGTATCTTCCAGACTGACTGGAAGCAGAGCATTTCTTCATTTGTCACTTGGAAGGAATTATTTTTCATGTTAATGCTGACAGTCATGCTTCCCGTCAGTCTTTCAATTCTAAACAAGCCCAAGTTTCTGATACTCACTTTCAGAGAGTACAAAGCTTAGAAGTCACTAACAACAGAAAGATGTGAGGACAGGCAATGAAGAAGCTGTTACTTAATTGTTCAGTAATTGTTTTCCTTAGAAATGTTGGCACAAATTCCATGTCATACCCTTTATGCTTGATACTTGAAGCTGTTCGATGCTGAAGATGAAGGACTATCCAAAATGAAGAGCTACTCAAGTGATTGAACTGGCTTCAACCCTTTTGCTTCTGATAGGAAGCAGAGGGATGTTCTTAGTATGTGACACACAGCTGATACTCGGAGATTCTACCTTGAATGTAGTGGGTATACTCATAAGAAATGCAGCCTCTATGTGCATAAGAACACATCTCAAGAGACAACTGCTGCTGTTGGTCACACAACTCTTTCTTGTTGTGTGTGTCTTTTGGCAAATTGCATGTTTATGTGCTGTGTCTTGAAACCATCTTCCCCCCCATCCCCCCCAAACAACCCAGTATTTTTTTCTACCCTGTTTGCTCATAATTTGCAAATACAGTAGAGCTGGCAAATACATAAAAAGCTCTTGCCCTAAATGCCTCACTCAAAAGACAACTATATTTGCAGTCCCTATGCTCCTCTGAATAGTTTTTTTTCTCACATATGCATTCCATCAGTCTTCTTTTTTGTATCCCTGCTCTTTCAAGAACAAGCCACCAAAGTTGTTAGAAGCAACCAAGGCTATAGTTTCTTGTCCCCAGTTCCCTTTGCTTTGGCTAAATTCTGCTCATTTAAATGCTCTGTGCCTTGGACCCTTGGGAAGTATAACACTTTGCTAAAATCTCTCAACTCATATTGTTTCCTAATTATTTATGTTTCAATGGTGTCTAGCTGTCCAAGTCAAGGATTAAGACTCTATTGTTCTGGGAACTGTACAAACAAATAAAAAAAGACAGATAATCGTTGTCCTGAAAAACCTAGTCAAGCTACTGTAGGACAGATTTTTGTGGGAATGGGTGCAGCTTCTGATGCTTCCTAAATACTAACATATCCATAATCAATTCCCAGAACCTGATGAAGGTAAGTATCATTGTACAGATGAACAAAGAAGAGAAAATAATTTTGTTACTCGTGTTGCAAGTCATTCACAAAGCTGGGAATGGAATTCATTTTGGCTGACTCCGCTTGGGATCATGATCCCATGCCTGTGTATTTTATACAGTTGTGACCTTTATGCAACAACAGTGTGGGGAAAAACAACAGTCAAACATGCATTCCTTGGAAAGAAACTGTCCATCTGAATTAGTGCTTCGAGTAACACAGGCTTTTCAGTTACACTGTGGGTAATGTGGAATACTGCTTTTAAACTCCATCTCTATTTAAATGCACCATCTGATGGGATAGATTTAGAGGTTTACTTCCAGATGTGTTTGTGAATGTAAGATCTCTAAATATATTGACCACAAAGTTGCAAAATTCAGGGGTTTTCCTTGGGATTTTAGCTAAAAGGACATACAAATTTGTTAAGGAGATAAATGTTATGTTGCATCTCTACTCTTAGTTTTAGTATGTCCTAATTTGTGAGTTCTCATTTCCTGCACAATGTAATGAACCACAGTAGATATTAGTAATGGATAAGTTTAAAAATTTAAAATCAGAAATGCAAATCTCTACTAACTAGTAAAACCTCTGGAAAACTTGTAAAAAAATGTCAAAATCCATGATTTACTTCAGTTCTAAACTACCTGGGACAAAATCAGCCAGTTGAATTTTTTTTATTATTATTTTTATTTTGTTACGTTAATAGCAATTTCCTGATCTTTGAAAATACATGTTTCTTTTCTATTCTTATCAATCCTAAGGAAAATCAGGAAAGTTTAAGTGTTAATTGTAAATCCACTCTTTCCAAAGATAGCAAATAAGGGATAGATTCCTTAGACCAGACTTGTTCATTTTTGCTTAAGGTAGTTTCATGTTTCTGTTCCGCTTCTTAATTTAAATAGGAACAAATGTGAAGTATGATCCTGCAAGCCTGGGAAGCGGTGGGTGGAGGAAAGTCTTCTCTTACCAGAAGTCAAGTGTTCCCTGGAGCAGTACCTTTTAAAAGAATTAGAGTATCAGGAAGTCAGGTAGACTACCATTTTCTTTTAATCAGAGTAGGCTGAGGCTGATTTCTGTAATACTTGTTTTTGACATATTGTGAAATGCACAAAGATCTCAAAGTTTTTTTGTCTTTAACACAAAGCATCTTGTGTCATATCATGTGTTTGTACAAAGTGACACAGCCACAATATATAGAGGCTGAAATACCCAAACTTAAAAAAGTTGAACACTTGAAATGTATCTGCTAAAGCAAGAAAGGTAGCAGGAACATTTAAAAAGTTTTACCTTTCATGATCTGGAAGAGAAACAACCAAAAATGGAAGCAGAAGAGGAGTGGTAGGCAGAAGATTCTGGCCAGGTTCTGTGTCAGATATGTAAACAAACAGCCCTGGGAAGATGATAGGATGGTTAAGGAGTTTTCAGCATTCATGCAGGGAATACCAGAGAGTTGTTCACCAATGCCATCAGTCCAGGGAAGCCGAGAACCTTGTGGGAGGGAATAGCTACAAACAGCTGAAAAAAGAGCAGGACATGTTAGAATGCTATTCTTCAGGAATCCTTCATAGTTGGGTGGCATGGCAAAGTCTGATCACTAATTCAAAATTGAGAGATAGCTTTATAAGAGTCTTATTAAAAAAAAAAAGTGATACACTTTGGGCCTTTTTCTGCTGATCATTTATACATTATCTTACAGTTTTCTTCAAGATCTGCTGTACCTGTGGAAATTTACTGCAAGAGCTACACTTTTTTTGGGGGGGATGTTTGTCTTGCATATATATAATTAGTTTAATCGTCTCTTCATAGTAGACCTTTTGCAGATTATAGAAGTTTATAATTAGCTAATCAGAACAATGAAGCTGAAGTAAAAAAAAATTAAAAATAGGAACAGGAAGCAGGAATACTCATTGAAGAAGAATAATCTTCAGCATGTTTAGAGACATTTTTCTGATTCATGTCTATAATCTCCTTACAGATATCCACACAGATCAGCTGATATTAGGGATTCTTTCTAATCTGTGTAGAAAATATGTAGAGATTAGTACTTTTTGAGACTACACTAAATTAGTTATGTTCATAGCCAACATTAACCACTCTTTGAATATTAAGCAATTACATTTACTTATGGGCCATTACAGCATCTGCCTGCATAGGAGAGAACAGCTATATATAAACATAGTAATGACAAGATACAAAACAATAGTGTGTCAGAGAGAATCATGCACATACTTTGATGCTGAATTCTGGGAGGCAGATGTTCTTCCACTCCCCCAAAAATCGTTACAAGATGTCCACAGTTTGGATTGAGTTCGGGAGAAGAGATAGTCTGCAAAGTGTCCAACCTGGTCGTTAGTAGAAGAAAAAGAAATCCTAAAATGGTTCTCCTCTAACAAACCCCTGCAAATGTTCAGGGAAGACTTTGTCAGAGTAAGAAAGGAAGTTGGCTATTGTTAGGGCCATTGTAAAAGTATTTGCTCAAAGTATTGTCTTTTCTGTATGTAAATAATAGGGACTGTATTCCATGTGGATTTTGTAAACTTCTGAAGTACTTTTTGAAAGGGCACAACATTACTGGGATTCTTTTTCAAACATGTGTGAAGCATTTTAGTATCCTCTGTAGCAGGGAAGCGGAGTCAGCTGTAGCAGTTTAGCAATATTTTGGCGTAGGTCAGGCAAAGTCCTTCGAGGCAAAATGTCTAGACTGATTTGGGGATTTTCCTGTGGCTTCATTCTTTGTTAAAAACATCAATGTCTGTCAAATTATTATTGCCAGGAGGAACAAACGATTAGATGAACGGTAGCAGACAAATTGGTGACTGAAACCTTGGCAACTTTGGAGGAAAGGGTCAGATTCAGAGAAAGGACTCAAGGGTCAAGATATAAGTGAGATAAAATTTGGGCATTTAATTCTAGTGCCGGAATCCTGAAAAAACCACTGCTCATCCCTTTGCCAAGACTAAAGATATCTGAATCTTCAAGGCGCCTCAACCTTTATTTTTAACATTCACCAAACATGAAACTTTGTGTATGTCAAGGCATGTAAGTTGTCACCAAGTTTGACCAACTTAGTATTTTACCTCCTGTAAGCATTCACTTGGAGATAATTTTCTTTTGTCTAATTCTATTCCATCATGAATTAGTGATATGGGTCAGAGCTGTTAGTTTTTGTAGTGTAAATGCACTGAAAAAGAGATCACCATTGTTTTAAACATATGACAAAGAGTGTGTAAGATATGTAGGTTTTATCATACTGGGTTGTTTCCTCCCCCCTGTCTTTTTAAGAAAGGCATCAGAAATCTTTTATTAAGTGTATTGTGTTGTATGGATGATCATTTAACCTCATTCTTATTCAGATAGGTTTTGCAGTTTCTGTATGCTCTGTGTGTGTGTGTGTATGGACGTCCACTTCCTTTTCTAAATCCCCAGCTCTGGTCACCCACTTTACTTTTGTAGTTTATAGTTTTATGTTCAGATCTTATAAATATATGCCATGTAACATCATTGTTGTATTTGTCCTAATTCTGCATTCCAGTTTGTGTCTATAGGTTTTCTTCCTTCTCATTAAAGATATCCTGAAATACTGAATCAAGAAGTGATTTGTGAATTAGGCAAGAGCTGGCTAGACTGATAGTAATCTTGTAGTATGATTTCTGTGAAGACAGTACTACAAGCCAATGTTCTTCTTTGTATGAAGTCCTAAAGGCAGCATTCTTCCATCTGCCTATGAAATATAACAGGTGATTACTGTTTTAGTGTAACTGCCTACTTGGTTGGTCCAAGTAGGCTGGTACTCAACTGAATAGTTTTTTGAAATTCCTACCCCTAATTTTAATTAGTTGTATACTACTAGTATGAAGATGGCAAATATCTGTGACTTTTTCAATGTACAATCTAAGCATATGAAATAATCTAACAAAAGGAAGCCTTTCTGATTTGTTCCTGGATCATTAGGATTTTAGATATGATTGTTTGGCAAGGAAATCTGTGTAGCTCCTAAAAATGTTAAAAGAAAATCTAGTTCTTCTTACACGAGAAGTTTCACATTATTAACAGCGCCTTTTCATTGTTGCGGTCCATTTCAGCTTGGATTTTATGATTTGTTTTAGTCACATTAAAAAAAAATATTTTTTTTGGAACTTCAATAGAACCTGAGTTCCGTTCCATTTAATGCGTGCTGAAAACTGGTAGTATTTTTCTTGTTTGAATGCAAAATTGCTATGGTGCTAATTTTTTAATAATGCAGTTTTGCAGAGGATTTTTTTCTGCCTTTCTCCATTCACCATCAGGCTGATAGACACAGACTGTTGCTTAAATACAGGGTTGTCAGCCTCACCTAAATGAATATCCTTATTTGTACAGTCTGCAGGTTGTAGCTCTGACATATTTTCCAAAGAGATCTCAGTTGTTTCATCTGACATCTTTTTACCCTGACAACTTTGCCCTGAGATTTAGGGGAATAAATAATTTTTCCTGTCCTTAAAGCCTACCCGATTCTACAGAATACTTTTCAGGGTAAATATGCTAGAACAAATTTTGTCAGTGATGCCTTATTTTATTCAAAAACTGATGCTAGATTGGTGGTCTGGAGTAAACTGCTGGTTTGGATAGCTCTGTACTTGATTAGTTCTTTGGCTCAATGGTAGAGCCAGGATATAGTCTGAATCCCCACCTTGACCTAATTAATTTCTGCCACAAGAATGTTTGGAGAGATTCTAATGCCTTGCACAAGAAAAAAGGGGTTTTTGCTAATGGGATAATTACTTCCATTTTATGTCACTCCTCATCCTGTAGGATCTCAAAGAACTTTGCAAATTCACATGTTAGCTCTTGGACCTGTTTGCTGCAGTGGTGCAAAGCTTCCACTCCATGGGTGAAATTTGACATCTCTATGTCAGTGAAAAGGCATTTTGTCTTCAGATATAATTTGGAAGGTGTATGTTAAGGAGACACAATGCAAATATTCAAGTTGGAAGTTAGACTGGATTATGAGAATATTGTTGTGTTACTGGAGTTACCCTGGTAAGCGTCCTGTATCCATGAGAATCACCTGTTTGAATACACAGGCTCAGAAAATGCTGAATACTGAGTGAGGATCTTGGTATCCTGCATAAGGGAGACCACTCACCTAAATTGTCATCTGTTGCTTGTTCTGAGACAGCAACGAAGAAGACAAGGTAGCGAAGCTAGAGGTTTTAATCTCCTAGCTATTGACAGTTTGGTGTATTGAAAGGCGAGGAAAAGGACCATTTATGATTTTGCATAATTCAAGAGGTGATTTTTCTGAAGTAAATTGTTCAAAAGGGAATAGTCTTACCTGTTAAAAAAAATGTTTTAAATTTTAAAGCTTCATTTTAGCTTGGCCTGAATTTGGCTCACCTCTGCTTCCAACCTCAATTAAATTATCTGTTGGTTTCTTAATTTTAGAACGTGATATATTTAGAAATCTCTTTATTGGGAGAATGTGAACAATTACTTCTTCAGATTTTCTTAGAATAACCTAAAAATCTGTATATTTCTGCATTAGGGCAAGATTTTTCTTGTCTTTGTCTTGTCCAAATAATACTTTGCCAAGTATTTTTCCAATTTGCAAGATAATTTAAAAAGTGTAAACAATGAGTCCTAACAGAGTGTTTTGACTACTACTCTCATCACATGGAATATTACCATTTTCTTATTTCTTCATGTTGTAACTAAAATATGGATATTTAGTGTACTTGGAAGTAACATGGGTACCAAAATATTCCAATGAGCAATCAGGAAGTATTCAGGGGTCTGATTGCCAGGAAGTTATGGCATGTACAGAAAAGGCACTTGCAGTTACTGCACTGAAAGGTGTTGGGATATAGATACAGGTCTGTATAAAAACAGGCTTGCTTAATTCTGTTAGAGAGTAAATTGCTGTATCTTTGTTCTCTTCACTGCTACTGCATCTGGATGTATGTCACAGCAGTTTTAATAATTAACTACAGTAAAAATAGCTTCAGAGATGAGATTATCTCGTTTTACATTGATCTCAGTGTTTCCTCATTTACATGTTTCTTCGTTCTGTTTGCTTCTTCTGCTATCGCTTGTTTAGCTGTGCTATGTTCTTGTAGGCTGAGTGCTTGCTGCAAATCCACTGTTGAATTTAGCATTCTTTTGGTTTCTGTGGTAATGAGCGTGGCGCAAAAAAAAAATCTTTATAAAATACGATAAAAATAGACCAATTCAGGTTCAGTGAGAGCTTGTGTCTGCTTCTTTTCTTAACTCAGTAAAATGTTCCTGATGATGAGTGTTCATGATGTACTCTGGCACATCAGCAGTGGAAACTTGATTTGCAAGGATCTGGAAAAATCCTAAAGCTCTGCTATTGTTGATTAGTTATGCATTTTAAGTGCAAGTGTTCTGATATTACTGAGTGGATTTATATGGGAGAATAAAATGGGGACGCTGCTGACAGTGGAAAAAGTGCTAAAGATCACACAGTCAAGGGTTACAGAAGTGTAAATGCTGGCTCTACACAGGCTTTAAGGATACCTCTGTAAAGGAGCAGATCTGAAGATTTTCTTTCAGTTAATGCATAAAGAATATTATTTTGTGTCCTTATAAACGAAGGAATTATGAAAAGATAAGAAAATGACAGTGCTATATTGAACCTCTTCTTTTAATCTGTGCTGGTTCTGTTGTATGGTTACCAGTTCCATATAAAGGTCCAGTAAATTAGTGTTCAAATTATTGTATTGGAAACAAGTGAGCATATGGACTATTAGTAAATACCAGGGAGACACAGGCTGCGTAACTGCTCTTTTCTCTAACCTGTTATTCTATGTTTACTTATAAGGAACAGCAACATACCTTGCATTTTAGGAAGTAGTAGTATTTTTCAAAATGTTTTCCAACTATGGGGGGAAGAGGAAGAAGACTTCATGTAATGCTAAAATCTGTATCTCATTCCACTCATAGCACTTTATTCAAACATCCACTCTTTGAAAACAAACAAAAAAAATGCTCACAAAAAAGTCTCCCCAAAACTACCTATTAGAATGCCTTTGGATATTCAACAGTACAAAAGCATTTTTAAGTAACATATTTCCTTCTGTGTCATTTAAAGATCTAAATGATTATGTTTTCTTTCTTTTGTGGATATGTTTTGTGCCAATATTTCCAGCTGTTTCCACCATTTCAATCTGTGGTCTGAAACTTAAACTATGTCTATTGTTTCACAAAGCTATGTGTGCATGTCAAGTTCAGTTAACTGTACACTGTCAAACTTATGTTAAAAAGGCTTTCAGTCATAAAGGGGCTTTAGAAAGAGTAAGAGTTTTAAACAGATTTTTGTATTGTAAATTGCATCTGGATGTACACTGAATTACATACAGAAGGTTTAGGATGAGAATGGTTGTATACCTGGGTCAGTATGAATTTTCTTCACAGATATTCTGGAATTTTTGTAGAATCAGAGAATGTCCTGAGTTGGAGGGGACCATAAGGATCACTGAATCCAACTCCTGGCCCTGCACAGGACATCCCTGGTAGTCCCACCACATGCCTGAGAGCATTGTCCAAATGCTTCTTGAACTCTGCCAGGGTTGGTGCTGGACCACTTCCTTGGGGAGCCTGCTCCTTCCCTGTGGATGAAGAACCATTTCCTAATATCCAACCTAAACCTCCCCTGACTCAGCTTTAGGCCATTCCCTTGGGTCCTGTCACTGGTCACCACAGAGAAGACATCACTGTCTGCCCCTCCTCTTCCTTGTGTAAGGAAGTTGTAACTGCAATGAGGTTTCCTCTCAGTCTCCTCCAGGCTGAACAGACCAAGTGACCTCAGTCACTCCTCATACGGCTTCTCCTCAAGGCCCTTCACCATCTTTGTTGCCCTCCTTTGGACACTCTCTAATAGTTCAGTGTCTTTTTTATATTGAGGTGCCCTAGCACTGCCCCCAGCACTTGAGGTGAGGCCACCCCACTGCAGAGCAGAGTGGGACAATCCCTGCCCTTGACTGGCTGGTGATGCTGTACCTGATTCAGGACTTTTTTTTATAATGATTAATTTGTTAACTAAATTTCTTAGACCAATATAAAAGCTTTTGAATTCTGCACTTTGAATATGGATTTAAAATTTCACATGTGAAGCTGTTTAGCATGTAGATGGTATATAAACAGCTGGCCTTGTGCTGCTACTTCATTTCATTGTTCTCCTCTGACATCAGTGTATCAGACTTGGAGAACAGTACAGTCTGACACTATGTTTAGGTTGAAACAATTACGGATAATTAGAGTGGTAAATGTCATGATATACAAGTGTTAGTGAAATATGTTTTTAATTATTACTTTGCTTTGTGTCATATTTCATCCCTTGAAGCAAGTAATACTCTCAAGATGCCTTAGCCCATTTATGGAACTTCTCCACTCCCTACTAATTATCTATGATTAATACCTTTGCTAAAAAGTTGGAATTGCTTAGTTTTGTCCTAGTTGTGTTCATTACCCATATATTTAAAAATGTAACTTAATTTTATTTCAAAGTAAATTCTTTCACAGCTAAATTAATTTCTGAAATTTTCTCTTCCATTCTGGAGCAAAAATAAAAATACATGGATTTTTTTTAATCTGTATGTTATTCACATTAGTGGAAAATAGTTTGTGTTCTACCAGAAAATTTTCCTTAAATACAAAATGAAAAAGGAAACATTTTGGTAATAAATATTTGGAATTGAAAGTTACTAGGCCATTTCTGGTTTTACTGGCACTTTATCTCTGGACGTCTTTACTTGGGGGATCACTGCGTTTTTATGTATTTTGGAGCTAGAGTTCCCTATTCCTTTCTCTTTTCTATTGACCTTTTTTTCTATCCTGTTTATTTAAATTTCTGCTTAATTTAAAAATGTTCCAAAGAGGTTTTTTGAAACCGCCTTCTTTTTAAGTTACTCTGTGTTCTTATGTCCATTTTGTTTTGTTGCTCAAGCTAAAAAAACTGTAAAGAACAATAACATTTAAAGTACTTTTCTAAGTTGACTGGCAAACTAAAATGACAGAAATTACTGATTTAAATAATATAAAAGTCATAGCTATCTTTTTTCTAAGGTGTCTATGTGTGTGAATATTGCAATTCAGATGTGTAATGCTGATGAATTTCTTGTATTTCACTGAGACATTATAAAACAAGAATAGAAACAAAAATTTTTCTTCATCTGTTTTAATAGACTTCTTGAGGAACTTAATAAAAAGAAAGGCAGGTTGTATTGCAGTACTCTCTTTTGGTTCTTCTTTAACCCGCTTAAATTTTTACATGCTTGGCAATTTTGGTTTCTTGAATACTGGAGGGGACTGGAAATTACTGAGCACAGTATCTTTGAAACATGAATTTGTAGACACGTGGTTAAATTTGACGCAGTGGAAATGTTTGTAAAGGAAAGCTTATGTATTGCAGAGCTAATTGTCATTCTTTAGGACTTCACTGGCATCTTGTTTGAGGTTGATTGAGCTGATAACAACCTGAGTGCATTAATAAGATGTTTCACAGGAGCTTTTACTGAAGACTCTTGAAGGAAACTTAAAGATTTGGGATGAGAGAAAGGATTTACCAGAGTAGATTATTTGTTAGAAGATAAGAAACAAGGTCAAGTGCATGACCAGTTTTCATTGCAGTAAATCACCAGTGGAGTTTCATGATGGTCTGTACTGAGACCTGTGCAGTTATTTTGTTCAAAAATAATTTGAAACAGGAAGTGGATGTACCCATTATTTTTTTCTGAGTAGTAGAGATGAGGGCTAACTGAGAAGGTTTGTAGAAGGACATTATTATCAAATTCATAGGTAAGTGTAGCTAAATGGAGGGCAAAAGGGTTGATCAAAGTTTTGAAGTAGTTTCCACATGTAAAATGACTGGATATTGATCTCTTTATCTGTGGAAAGATATGAGAAGAGATGTGGTGGAGCATTTTGAAGAGTCGAGAAGGTGGTTTTTCTGTCGGAATAACAGAGCATGCGATGAAAAGAGTGATGAATGAGATACTCCCTGCTGCAGTTGCTAAAAAAATACTGCTATTCAAAAAATAATTGAGTGAATTCAGGATTCCTGTAATTCACTGAGTACTGTTAAGGCAGTCGCTTCTGGTTCAGTATGTCCCTCAGGGACTTTTTATTAAAGTGATTTCTGAAGGCAGAATAATAGCTTTATATGAGGCAAAGGGAGCATTCTGGGAAAGTAAGAACATATTTTTGCCTTGTTCTTTCTTACTTATTGTTGACAATTCACTCTGAGAGACTGGGTACTGTGCTAGCCAGCCTGTGATCTTCTCAAATACCTCCTTTTTTTATAAAATATGTCATCTTAAGTTATCCTTCACTGTTACATGGAATTGGTGTTTCTGGGTGGACCGATAATTTAGCAGTATGAAAACAGAGTAGAACTTTCTTATTTTAGTCAGGCTAATTCATCTTGAGGTAGTCCTGCCTGATAAGCTCCCAGTTCCTGCGTTTCTACCTATGTTTTGGCTCAGGAGATTCTGCTCCCTGCTCAGTTTTTCATTAATGAGATTCTTATAGTTGCTATCAATAGGAAGCCAAACTGCTTGGGAAGAGTGTGTTGAGAGAATAATATCTTTTCTAGACGCCTTAAAGGTAGACAAACTTTTGTTTGTTGATTTTTTTTTTTTAGTCTGTAAGGATCATGGAGCAGCATGAGACTGCTATTTTTTGTGCAGATAACTGTAGAAAACGATAGAGGGAATCACATAAGGAATACAGAGGTTACTACCATCCCTTTTTTGATGCTGCAATAACCAAAACAGGCACAGCATTTGAAGAGTCATGCTTCTACATCTGTTGTCTTGTTCCCATACTCTAAAAGTTTGTCCCTGAAAGGTCAGTGGTGTCTTTTGGTGAGGCCTCTCTCAACTATGTCAAGAATTTTTTTATGCGTGTAACTTCTCATTCATTTAGTTAACAATGTAAAGGTTTAGCAAGATCCTTGCGGCACCTAACTGAATTCATCTCTGTCTATAAAGTGTTTGGTTACTTCTGTAACACTTTGCTGAATAGCTACAATTTGGCAAAAGCTTCTTGGAACGGTTTTATTTCTGATGCCTCCAGAATCTATGGGCCTAATGTAGATGTATTACTGTGGATAGGACTGTTGAGATGTAAGGTTTAATTAATGAAAGAAAATATGTTATTGCTTAAAAGTATCTAAGACTAATTTAGGATATTTTTTGTTTTTTAATTACTACAGTGTACAGACTGTGACCTGGATTATGGAACTGAATGTTTGCATCTGGCTCTGAAATACTGTAAAACAAATGCCAAACTTGTTGAAGGAACAGCTGACCTCTGGAAGGTAGGGACAATAATAATATCTAGTTCTATATATATAATTTTAAATTAATAAAATTTGTGTATTACCATAAAAATTCAGATGTGTTTTCAATTGTAATTTAGGCTTTTCTGTTGCATGTTTCAGAATTGGTTTTGTCTGAGCTCTTTTTAGAGCTCAGTATTGTAGAGAGACTTGGGCAGTTGTTACTTGAGATAATCAATGAAGACAGTATTTTCCTGTAAATAGGAATAATGTCTAGGTGTTTGAATGACCTGAGAATCTGTTAAACTATAAATCTGTAACCTCCAAAACTAAGAATGTTCTTTTATGATATGAGCTTTCTCCTGCTGTTTCTGTATCTTTTATCTGTTTTCCTCTACTTTTCCTATGAGGACATTGCTTTTCTTCTGATGCCAAATACCTGGCTATCAACAGTTTGATTTTTAGAGTAGTTCATTACATTCAGTGGCACTGTAATATTTGAGACCTCTTCAAATAATCTTTTAAATTTTTTTAAACGTCATTTACCTTGTCTGGTAATCTGGTAGGTTCCTGATGACTGACAAAACAGCTGTGTGTATGGATGCCAAACTGTATGTCCCTTCTACTTCAAAGTATCACATTTCATTGTTTTGGATGGTGGGACATCATTCTTTCTTTGTAGCTGTTGTGCCAAGCAATTTTAAAGTATTTCATTATTTGTTTTATTTTATTTTATTTTGTCCATTACCACATTGAAGGATCTGGAAGCAGCTCAAATCACTGCATCTGTTTTTGACAGTAAATTTCCTCCAATGAGACATTATTTCTAATAGTATCACCATAAGTCTTACAAAGACGGGTAATTTCCTGAATCTGCAGTGCACGTTTCCTGTGCAATTTAACAGGAAAATTTACTTGTGCATTAGTTCCATACAGAACTTCTTTTGATATCTTGTTGGGGACATATAGTCTTTCTGAAACAGTGTATGGTCTGTTTTCCTATTTAGTCTTCTAAGGGATGAATTATGTCATGCATATTTACATTACATAATTTTTTGGGTGGTTTCATTGTTCACATTGCAAAGCATGGTAGTTACATGAAGGGTAGCAAAATGCACTAATAATGCTCATTTAGCTCATTATAATGTTCATCTGATTCTTTGCTATCTGTAGATGCTACTGATGCCCAGCAGATAAATGTAGCTTAGAATGACAGAATAATTAAGTCTGAATGAAATGGATAGATGTCATCTGGTCCTACACCTTGCTGAAAGTGGGACCAGGTTAGTTAGATTAGGCAGCGCAGGGCCTTGTCCAGCTAAGTTTTGCATATCTCCAAGAATGGAGATTTCACAGCCTCTCTGGGGAAGACAATTCCAATTCATATCACCTGGTATGGGGACTTTTTTCATATTATTTCATCAACATTTCCCTTACTGCCTCTTGCACTGGGAAAGGAAGAAAGGCCAATAGAAAGCTCTGCAAGAAAAGTCCAGTTTATTCTTTCTCTATGGCCATTAATTAACCCTTCCCCACCTTCCATCTTCTGTTCTTTGGGCTGAACAAGCCAAGTTCTCTCACACCATCTTAGCAGCCCTCTACTGGCTTCCTCCTGTTCCTTTTTGTGTTATACTGGGGAGCCCACAACTATAAACAGTACTTTGGAGTGTTCTCTGAAGTGCCAAATGCAGGGGAATAATCCCTGTATTACCTGTAATGAGATCTGCATCCTTACTGATACAGCCCTGTCATATTCCTTTTCTCCACTGCTCCACCCTGCTGACTCATGCTCAGCTTGTCCAGGAGGTCCTTCTCTGTAAAGCTGTGTGCTATATTTCAGCATCAGTATGGACTGCTGCTGCCCAGGGTCGTTCTGTCCCAGGTGCAGGATGCTGTATTTATGTTTGTTATAGACCAAAAAGTTTCTCTCAGCTCCTTTCTCCAGCCTTTCAGGATCCTTCGAAGTTATTGTTGGACCCTTGAGCACATTGAATGAATACTTGTTCATTTGTTGTCATCTACTGGTTTTCTGAGGGTGTTTCCCCTTTCTCAGGTTGTTAATAGAGATACTAGACAGTATTGTCCCCAGTATCAGGCCCCAAGGAATATCACAAGTAACAGTCCCCAGTTTCGTTTGGACTTGAACTTGTGCACGTCTCTGTTTTAAAAGACACTTGTTGAAGTGTCAGTGCCACTCCAACACTGTTTATGAAACAAAATCCTGATGCTGTTAACTTTATAGCATGTGGGATCCATTGCAGTAGCTCTGGACTTTAAAGAGGCCTATAAACATTTGGAAAATGATAACATGTAAGAAGGGAAGGGAAGGGAAGGGAAGGGAAGGGAAGGGAAGGGAAGGGAATCCTCCCCCCAAGGAGGGAGGAGCAGCAGAGATGTGTGATAAACTGACTGCAACCCCCATTTCTCATCCCCATGTGCCACTGGAGGGGAGGAGGTGAAGAAAATTTGGACTAAAGTTCAGCCTGGGAAAAAGGGAGGGGTGGGGTGAAGATGTTTTAGTATTTGGTTTTATTTCTCCTTATCCTACTCTGATTTGATTGGTAATAAATTAAACTAAATTAAACTAATTTCCCTGAGTTGACTCTGTTTTGTGTGCTCTCTCCCTGCCCTAATCTTGACCTATGAGTCTTTTGTTACATTTTCTCTCCCCTATCCACTTGAAGAGGGGAATGACAGAGCAGCTTTGGTGGGCACTGGTATCCATCCAAGGTCAACCCAGCACAGTCTCAGTGTCGACAGTGTTCTGCAGAGTGTGACAGTAGCAAGAGCACCCATTTATGTGCAGACACTGTGCTACAGGCGATGCAGGGCAGTGAATATGTTACATATAGTAAGCACAAAGATGCTGATGCCAGGTCATTAAAGTAGCTTCTCACATCCTATGCCCTGTCTAATTTTGTAGCTAAAAGTCGTTGATGTTTTCTGTGGCTTGTAAAGACGTTAAAAGTGAAAGGCACAAAAATTATAAGATCTGTAAAATATTGTTTCTGCAGGAAATACTCATTTCAGTTTAGGGCCTACAGAGCAATATAGCTCCTTCTTGAATAGCACCCAGCGTTGCTCGCTCTGTACCAAGGTGTTTGGCAGGTGACTTGGAGCAGTACCAGTAAAGAACAGTCATGCTCAGTCTGCAGTTTGATGAAGTGCAGAAGACTGCCAGTTTTCTCAACTGATGCTTCCTTACAAAATGATTAGGAACTGTTGCTGTTACTAACCAGCTCTCCGAAACACAATTGTCTTTCCTTAGCTGTCATAGTAATTTGTAATATGTTGTTGTTTTTTTCTGCTAGGTCTTTAACACTGAGGTAAATGAAATTTCATATGCTGAGAACTGATGTTCTCCCAATGGCTCCAGTCTGATTTTTTCAACACAAGGCAAAAAGATATTCCATCCAGATAAATAATCTGAAATAAATAATTGTCATTCAGTTAAGGTTTCGGAGGATGTGTGATAGAAGGACTGCAGTCAATTAACAGTTTCTAAAGTTCAAGTATTAAAAACCAGTTTCATCCTATGTGGACCTTGAATCTCTAAAGAGCAGATCAGATGTTTGTAAAAATTCAGTTTATGCATGAGGTGCACAACCTACAAAACATTAAATGACTCAAAGCTGTGGGAAAATGTTGTGTGAGTTTATATATATTATCTTCTTGAATTAACACTAATTATTCTACCTGAGCACTTGTACATTAGGAAAAGTAACATTTCAAAGTCACTGTTGAGCTAAAGCAGGAGATAGTTTGTTTCTTTTCTGAGAACAAATGACAAAATTAAAATCATTCTTTGTATTGGAAACAACCAAGTAATTCAAATTACTTCAGTGTTATAAATATTTATAGGTTCTATTTTAAAGATAGTTATTTTATAGCTATTTGTGAGATATTTGGGATCAGGACGGCAAAAAAAGGAAACAGAAAGACTCTACCAACACCACATTTTCAGTTTCTTTGTGTTTGATACCTTGTAAGTAAAATTACCTTAAATATTCTGGGGCAATATGCTCTTAAAGTGTAAAATCAACTAACAGAATGTATTTGTTATACTCTAATATATATGTGTGTGTACAGTGTAGATAAAAAATTCAGTAAAAGAACATTTTTTAAAATTGAGACAGATTTATAGACTTAATGTTGACAGAGTGAAAAATCCTCACCATTTCTAAAAAGCAACAGATTATTTTCTAATCCTACAAAACTGTCCCATACAAAGGAGGTCTGTATGATGTCTTAGTATAAGAGAGGGGAAAAACTTCATTAAACTGAAATGCAGTACGTTTGCGTATGTGTGATCATAACTTTATTGTATTTGTGCAGTAAAGAGTTGTAGTTTTGCATTTAATGTCCATTTTTGTAAATCTAAACTGTTCATCAAGCTAAATCAGTTTGAAGAAGACTTTTAAACATTACATGGAAGTATTTTTGAGGAATAACTATTAAAAGAACCTCTTCCTAGGTAGTGAAAACTTACAGTCTGACAATTAACAAAAAAAGGCACACAGGAAAACAAACTCATCTGATGATTTTTGAGGCTTTATTAAAGAAGTACAATAGAGTGTTTATTATGCAGAAGAGATGTTTAATGAGTAAGACTGCTCTGCCTTTCCTATAAGCAGGTCATGTTTTCATGTTCTGTGACTGAGGTATTTGTGTTGAGATTTAGTACTTGGCCTAGTGGTATTCTGGATTGCAGCAATAACATTCTTAAAGTCTTGGACCACTGGATGTTCAAGAGGACAAAATGAAAATTAATATTGTCACATGAAGAATGAGAATTTGAGTAATTAGTAGTCTGTGAGTTTGATATTGATCAACAAAACAAAAGGGTGCACTGCTAGAGGCAAACCTTGATTAATAGAGTCAAGGGATTAATGTAATTAATGTCAACCAACATGGAATTTAGTTATTTTGTGAAATTGATTTCAAGACTTTATTACAAGACTATAATCTTGGCTGATAAAGATGGTAGTGCTGATACAACATACAACTGGCAGAAGTTTGACTTGTTATTACATGACATTTTAATTAAAAATAGGATGACAGTAATTGTACTAGTTCTCATTAAATAGATGAAAAATTAGATAATTGATATATTTCTAAAGATAATTCTCACCATGTCTCACCAGTTTCTACAGAAGCTGTTATTCTCCCTAAGGGATTTAACGGTTGTCTACTGAAGTGTGCAGACAAAGATTTAAGGATTTGTAAATAAAAATATAATTGATCAGAAGTAACCTATCTGTAAGGTTTGCTTAGCAAACAGTTTAAACAAAAAGTTTGCTTTTCATTGCAGCCAAATATCAAGAACTGATTTTAGAAACAAAATATCGGTCTGTTTAGTGGATTGTTCTTGGAAGGCAGTAGGTGTAAGAATCACAGAGGATAGCAAGTTTCCACTGTATGTGGGCAAAATACCATGTGTCAGCCATGGGTAGAGAAACAAGAATATGAAATTAGAATAGAGATGTTCTAGTATTACAAGTGCATCTAGAATGCTATGGACAAATCTGGGCTCAAGCTATGTGCAGCTGTTCTAAATAGGGAACATTCAGGGAACTGAATTTAGTGTCTTACTCAAATTGAAAGAGGTGTAGAGAAACCCTCCCTCCTTGACTGGTAAGGGGTGGTCACATATGGGATCTGGAAGGGTTTTTCTGTGAACTCTGCAATTTTCACAAAACGTATAGGAGCTTGTATCTGAAATTAGTTTATAGGATCAAAGATTATGGAAGAAATACATATGAAGCATGTGATATGGTTTTCAATGATTTATTTCTCTAGGAAACAAAGCATTTGCTGATGTCTCTCTCACAGTTTCAGAAGAGATTTTTTTAAATGTTCATTCTTAACATTTTATTCTCCTGTGCTGTTTTCTTGGAGACTGCACCTACCATTTTGTTAGATCAGATTTTTAAAAATACTTTTGCACCTCAAAGAGACCGTAAATATTAGAGTATGTGACACCATTTCTGCAAAACCTTAGTCTTGTTTCTTGAAAGGTTTTGGGATTATAATCTGTTACACTATACTGAAAATTCCAAATAAAGGCCCTCTGGAATCTGGTGAATAGAAAGAAACACTTTGCAGCAAAATCAGTCACTCAATTGGTCACTCTATCCTTAAATCTAACTTCAAGACATTGATTCTTCCCAACAGTAAGTAGAAATGTAAATGTTTGTTTGTAAACTGGTACTCCTAAGATTTATCGGGATAGATTCATTCTCTGGCTGCTCCTCCTGCAGGACAAGCTGTAGGGAATTAAGTTAGTTTTGAATTTTAGAAGACTATAATGCATTGGGGAAATCATGAGATGTTATTCATCTGTTTTTGTCTATAATACAGAGCTTAATTTATGAGATTGAAAGGAAAGTGGTTACAAGAATCCTTATGTTAAAATCAAATAATCACTTACTTGGAGACTAAGATGCTAATACCGTTAATGATGTCCTGCTGTAAGATTTACTTTGCAGCACTAAAGCTTTTGGAATCCTGTTCAGTTCATTTCAAAAGGAAAGCAATATTTATTCAGACTCTAGAGGACAAAAAAATTCAGAAATTACGGTAAAATTTATTTAGCATTAATGGAAGTTACAGTAAAAAGAAATACAAATATTTAAGAGTTATATCAGTTCAAGTCACTGCTTGTTATTTTGAAGACAGTGCTAGCAAAGACTGTTAATGTCTTGGATAGATGCCGACTTCAATTTTTTGTTATTTTATTTGCAAAGTCTATGATTGGGACTGTCAGCCAGCATGAGGGTACAAAGACAGATATAAAGGGCGTTTTTGCAAGTACTAAGTAAATATTAAGCATCTTACTGTTCATCTAACTTGATCTGATTAATGTCTTCAAGGAGAACTTTATGTTTATTAATTCTCTGAAAGTTCACACACAGTCTACTTGTAGTCTCACTGACTCCCAAGGGTTAATTGGAATCTTGTTAGCAGTAATAGTCTTGCACTACTGAGAAATTGCACCTGTATTAGTGAAAGCAATAACAAGGTTTCTCCCTGGCTGTCATTTTTATGATACCAAGTCCTGTTAAAAATTAAACTATTTTGCAATAAAATTAGAGTAGAATTGATATGTAAAGAAATATATGCATTACTATGTTTTCATGATTTTTCAAAGCACTGAAAATAGTTTTATGTTTCAAATGAGTTCTAAGCAGATGTAAGTATTTGGAAAAGGGGTTTTCTCAAGTCTCCAGTACTTTCTGCAACCTCTGTTCTCATGAATTGCCTGTGATATTTTACCAAAATTAAGAAATTGACAATATCACTTGTTTATGGTATTTAAAATGTAAAGATTTTCCTTCAGGGCAATTGTGTTATTGGTTTTACATTCCTTCCTGCTGTGTTAAATCTAATGAGGCTTGTCTGTCCTTTAGGTGACCTACAAGCGGGATCTGTATGCAGCTGAATCGATCATTAAGGGTATGTGTTTGTCCTTGTGACTGTCAGTTTGCCTATTCCTGATTCTAATTAAGCATTTTGTGTGCAAAAGTTTGAAATGTCTTTAAGAAAAGTTTTATGATGGATAAAATGTGCTTAGGCAAGTTGTTTTAGCTCGTTTACTGGAATCTTTGTATTATGCGTATTTATCTTTATTTACTTCTCTTTGAATACAGAACCTTATAAAAAACTGTGTATATTACAGTCAAACAGAGATTAATTCTGAAGGGCTTTATAAGGAATAAACAGTTTATTTTTTTCTTTCATTTGCAGGTCAATTCTGAATATGTTCCATCTTTCTAGTCTACGTAGTAGAGTGAAAATTAAATATTAACTCTTTAGGGCTTGTCACTGTTTTACATACAGTCAGTTGTTGCCTAAATTGATGTAGCAATTATGTGATATTGAGGTATTTAATTAATTTATAAATATCTTGTTGAACAATTTGTTAATCTTTTTTGTTTTTTCCTGTGGCAGTGTTTTCATAGCAGTTTAACATAAAGACTGGATTTAGCCTTTATCTAGGTTGACTGACTCTAAAAACAATGTAGAAAGTAAGAATTCTCAAATACTGTATAATGAGCACACTGATGGTTATTGTAAACTGATAGGCAGTGATTCAGGGGACTCTTGCCTCACTCATTGTTGAGAACTGAGGGATAAAACCCCAGAAACTGATGAAGAGAAAGGGACTTCTCTTTGGATTAAAAATAACTTTCCAGAGAAAAGAATGCAGTTCCTATTTAAGAAAACCAGAGCAAAACCTGTGTTCTATTGGGGCACAGCGAGTGACTGGCTAGTTGTCCACTCTGGTTATTACAGTGGGCAAATATTGCATATTAGATGCATTATTAGAACTACTTAACTGAATTTTTCAGGCACAAATCAAAAAGATAGGGTTGGGAAGCCTGGAAATTTCTGGTTCTGACAGGCAATGGGCTCTAATATTCATGGCTAGAAGCCTGGGATTTTTGAAAATCTTACTTTTTGTAGGATTCGTAGAGGTTCCGCACTCCTAGCTTTCAAGCTTAGGAATTCCAAACTATTGAAGGAAAGAGGGCGGCAGGGAGTAGTTGACATGGATTTACAAAGCAGAAATTATGCCTCACCAACACGATAGCCTTCTTAGCATATGTAGTGTTAGCACAATTTTTTGTTTTCCTTAAAGCCAGTACAATCTTTTTCAGCTGTTGCTTATAATAAAAAGCTTGTGTAGTTTAAAGTGAAAATGGAGACCTTCATGGTGGTCAATCAGGCTAATCCCTTTACTTGTCTAATGTCCCTTTGCTGTGGCAGCATGTAATATATCTGCTTCAGTAACCGCAGTGGTCTTATTATTGTGGTTTCTATGAAAATCTGTACTTTAAGATTATTGATGTTTAGATTTGCTTCTTGCTGCACTGCATGAATTCAGGAAGCAGAAGCTGTACGTGTTCTTTGCTCCTTATGCAAGCAGTATAATGAGTCCTTCATAGCAAATTAGGACACTGCATAACGGAGTTATCTTACATAAATAATTATCTTTAATGGGGTTTTGAATTGGCACTGTTAGTTCTCCGAGACAGCAGTTTGAGGGTTGTGCCTTATCTATTTTTTGCCCTTCAAAAGGCTTCAAATCTCAGATCTTCAGGCCACTATAGCATGAATTATTTTGGTAGTGGACAGTTGAACCATGTAAATTAATATTAGGCAGGCGCTCTGTTCACAGTTCATTCCACACTTAAAGCACATTTAAGGGGAGAGTATGTTTTTGTCCTTTGGAGCATCATCCTGATGCACCCCTGTATGTCATCATTTAGTCCTATGGTTGTTAGTTTTACAGAAGAAATCTTATTAGCTGTGTTCTGCTGTGTTGTGCTCTACCTATGGGAAACCTTCAAGGATAGGTCACCTTAGAGAATGGCAACCATCCTACAAGCCAAGGCATGTTCAGTTAGGCCTTTCCCACATGCTGGGTAATTGACTATATGACAGTGTCTGCTTTTCTTGAGAGTTCAAAACCCACTATGAGGTGCTGTATCATAGAATCACGGAACCATAGAATGGCCTCAGTTGGAATGGACCTTAAAGACCATCTAGTTCCAACCCCCTGGCCATCAGCAGGGGCACCTTTCACTAGATTGGGTGGCTCAGAGCCCCATCCAACCTGGCCTTGAACACTTCCAGGGATGGGGCATCCATAACTTCTCTGAGCAACCTGTTCCAGTGCCTCACCACCCTCACAGTAAAGAATTTCTTCCTAATATCTAATCAGAGCCTACTCTCTGAGGCCGTTCCCACTTGCCCTATCACTACGTGTTCTTGTAAGTGATGTGCTCTTGCTTATCACTTTTTATGCCATGTAGAGTGCCAAGGGGGAAGTCCTACATGACTGTCAAGTTGAGTTGCAAGATACCAGCTCTCTGAATGCCACCTTGCATGCTGTCAAGGCCCTCTGGAGATGTCCCAGAAGCTGAATGCATGGGCTAGGAGGGTGCAGGGTACTAAGGGCTCTGGCCTTACACTGGTTCCCCGCTGCTGTTTCAGTTTTCACAGCTGACTTCTTTTTTAGTGAGTTACCCAATTTACTGTGCTGGACGCACATTTTCTCATTGGATGAATTCAGTAGTGATGAAGAACTTTTGAGTGTACACATTTGATTTTGTGACTACAATTCCAAATTTCATGTCATCTGCAGTTAATATTTATTAGTGATCAAAACTTTTGGTTTTCTTCAGGAATTCAACAAATTTCAGCTTGCTAAACTTGACTCAAGTGGAAGTAAGAAAAACATGCATCCCTGCATACATATTTTTACCTTAGATATTTATACGCATGCATATCATTCTTATTCAAGGCAACACAAAGAAACATTTCACTGATGTAAAAAGACTAATGAGTTATTTTGCTTTTGAGACTGTTTTTAAAAAACTTTTCTTTTTAGTTTCCTCACTTCCTCAAGTCTCTTTTATAACTGTTTTATAAAAAGCAAATTTAATGCTTTTCTTTAGTTACGCGGGTATAAACTTGTAGAGTATGCAGACAAGGTGGCACACACCTATTTTTAATAGTCTTGGAGTAAGAAAACATTGTCTTACAATAAGGGTGACTCATATAGAAATGTAGTTAAGATCAGGCTAATACAAAACATCCTAAAAAAATTCCATTAGGATTACTACCCTCGAGGTAGATAATTTTGAACTCTAGTTCCAACATGTAAACTTTAAACGGTGCTTCTCAGAAGAAGTTTGTAACTTACAGTTTGACTCTCTCTCTCTCCTTCTCCTCCTCATTTTTTGTTTTCTCAAGGGCCTTACTTTATAAATAACATTTTCCCAAGAGCATGCATTTGCAGATTGGATAACTTGCCCTCACATTTGGCTAAAGATGTATCTGTTGATGTAGATAAAATGATGGTTTTTGCAAGTGCCGAGAAAAATATCGTAATGCCTTCAAACTGTTTATGACTGTTGAGAGCTACATATTATGACTTGTGTTCTGTGAAGAAACCATGTGACTTTTTATGAAAACAGAAATTGAGATAAGCCTTGTTAAGCAAAGGACAGAGAACTTATGCGAGGTAGGCTGCATTTTCATGGGCACACTCATGAACTGTTCTCTGCTCTGAGCCAAAGAAATAGACCGGCAGGTGGGGAATACTCCTGGGAATAGCTACTGTCAGGTGAAAACAACCCTGTTTTCTTGCCTTCTACCACAAAATGTTCCTTTCTTTCCTGTGTACTAATATTGGTAGGGGCAGTGTCAAGTTTGGTTTTTAGTTTTTGTGGCTACAGAGACATGTGGAATGGGTAAACAAAAAAAAAAATTGTTAGATATTTTTGGTTACCTGTATTATTCAAATAACAATTTCAACTCATTCTGTTGAACATGAATGAACTAAATGCTTGGCAGTATTTATTTAATTTTTCTTGTGTTTACAGTGGTAGCATCTCATAACAAAGATGTTTCTAAAGATGCCAGGGGAAACCATACTGAATTTCCAGACCAGTCAAGCCATTGCTATGTTGAAAGTGCAAATGGAATTCTGATAAATTAATTTACTACTTGGAATTCACTGCAAACTTCAAAAGTATTTTGGTGAATAGGATGTGCTTCCAAAATAATAGGAATTGTAATAGCAGACTAAGAGTGGTGTGGTACGAGCATGTTTCCAAAAATAAGTGTTTGTACACACATATATGTGCAATTAAGAGAAAAAATTTATGTCTGTAGGCTAAAACCTATTTGCCATTCAGATGCTTTTTTTTCCTTATGTTATTAATTCTCTAGGATGTGATATTTATTATCTTTATTCAAACAAAGTATTATTTTAATTGCAGCTTGTTTGTGGCATGCTCTTCAAGGTAAACTTCTGAGTCTTCCATTAGAGTACACTTAATACATCATCTAACTATGGTAGTTCCATAAACATGCACACATTTTAATTTATAATTGTGTACGGTCCCAGGATAAAGACTGTGGCAGGTGTTGGTGAATAATAATGTCATCTAAAGCTTTCAGGATATCAAAGGAGGGCATGGAAAAATTGAAAATCAAGTTTTTGATGGAGGAAAAAAGAGGTTTAATGGAATAAATTCTGAAATCTTGTATCAAATTTAGCTTTAATGAAGAAAACTCCTGATAGAGAAATTTAATTTGACAGTGTAAAGTTTTAACCATTTTTAGTTTCATGCAAAAAATGTGCTCTGAGTGTATGTTAAAAGTGATGGATGGGATCAAATGTGATACATGTGAATGGTGAACACTACTCCATTATCAGGTACAGCTGGAAAGAAGCTGGCAGTAAATGGGTGATGTGTGTTGAGGAGAGGAAATTTCCAGGGAAATAATAAGTTTAAATAAGTAGAGGAAGAGGAAGCCAAATCTCAGTAGAGGGTTTGATATGTAATGTAATAGTGAGAGAACAACTTGAAAAAGCATTGGACAGATGAAAAGGAAGTTATGGCAGAAAGTAGTTAAGAAAAGCAGAACTGTAGTTCATTGTGGGAGGACGGGAGGGAACACAAAAACCCAACCAAGGGAAGTTCCAACTCAGTAAAAGGAATAACTTCTTTCACCCTTGACAGACAACCAAGCAGTGAACAGGTTGCCTGGAGAGATTGTATGCCAGAGCAGTAAGGGGCTGAGGCCTGACCTCCTGGGTGATCCTGCTTTGAGAAGGAGTTTGAACGAGAGACCACCTCAGGTCCCTTCCTCAATTGTCCAGTGGTCCAATGGAAAACAAAATGGTTTTATCCGAGTATTAAAATTCTTTGTGACATGGCCATGTCATGGCTTTCCAGAAGAACTGTTTTGTTCACCCAAACAGAATTCTGAAAGCCGGGAATGAAATGCTGCACACAGTCAGCTTTACTGGCAGGCAGCAAAACTCATGGAATCCCTGGAGTTACGAGCCAGCACTCCAGCTGTGCTCACTGGGTTCAGCCTGACTACGCTGAGTGACAGAGCTCCATCATCTTAGCAGAGGTGGGACACGGGCAGTCTTGGGGAGGAAGGCTCCACTCAGTCTTCCTTCCCACAATGCAGCAAAGGTGCAGTCTAAATTAACGCATGGATCTTTTTTGACCACTTGAAATAGTTTGGATTTAAATGGAAGTTGAGTTTCAAACCTCAACTAGAACAGATCTGTTGCTTTACTATGATGATTTTATAAATGATGATTTCCCAGACTTCTTTTACTCATTCCCTTGATCATTTAAAAGCGTGCAGCATCTTTTCAATGTGGATATTATCACTACTTTAATGTTCTCCTACTTGATTAACATACTTTCCCCTTATAACATTACGCTCCTCCTCCAGATAAAAAATAGTTTTCCACACTTCATTGGATTTTCTCTCTTCTTTATTAAATTCAACATGAAAATCTTAGTTGCTTTTTTGTAATTGCCTCTCCTTTCTCATTTATATTACAGGAAATTAGAGATCTAAGAGGGCTAGAGAGAGGGGTGAGATGGGTTTTTATAGCTGCAGCCTTTGAGCAGCCTTTTGTGAGAATACTTCTGACACTTGCTGTTGATTATGGACTTCTTTTTAAAAAGAACTGTTTGAGCCTAAGTTATGGTGCGTTTTTGGATTCCACAGCCTTCTTCCACATGTGGATTTTTGTAATAGCTCCAATCTGACCTTCTTCATTAAATTACTTAGTTCAATAGAGTCTGAGTTCTTGAAATCTGATATGCTAGTCTGCTTTATTGTGTATATCTATCTTGTATCTGCACTTTGTGTACAGTACTAAATTCAAGTGGCTCTTGATCTGATTTCAATCTACCCACTGGTTTCTTTCTGCTGATAAGAAATTAATTCAATATGGTTCCCTATTTTTCAGACCGTAAAGTTATTCTGTATTAAGTAGAAGCCAACTGTGATGCATGTTCAGTATACTTTTTTGCCCAGTGAATCTATGGGAAGATAATTTCTCCCACAGTTGTGGTATCCTATGATTTCCAGTCCTGTGAGAACTGGCCATGCATTTTTCTCATTCTCACTTCCATCTGGTTGTGATGGTTTATAAGCAGATGTTTATTGTTCTCTCTCTTTCTTCCTCCCTCCCTATTCTTGCTAACTTAATACAAAGTCAGTTGCCACCACTGTTTTTGTTGTCACATTAAAAATATTGGACATAATAAATATCTGTGATTCAAAAAGACATTCTAGTTATCTTTTGGGATTCTCAGTGGTTAATTCACTTCTCCTGCTCACAGAAAATTGCTTGAAAATCAGAAGTCACTTTCTAATAATGGTAACTCTACAACAGTTATAAAATTAATTTTCAGGTCTTTATGTCTATTTTAGTAAAGAAGTCTGTGAGTTTACAATAGAAAGTGAGATGTTTCTGCACTGCTGAAGTAATGCATCTGATTAAACTTATTGTGTGGTATGTAATTATAGAAATAACTTTCCACGTGCAACAAATACGTATGTTTATATTCAGCCTTGTTTGAAGACCAGTTAGCCCATATTTTTATAATTTTTCTTGTCTTTCACTCCTAATTTATTTTGTGGTGGTGTTTGTTATATTTCTGTCCCTGGAGTTTCATTGAAGTCTGCTTTAAACATAATTAGACTTTACTTTTATGAAATTTCTAGTTGCTTGTGGAATGGCTCCCCCCAAAACATTTGAAATCATATGTTTTCTTTTGTGCATTAATTGAGCATCTAAAGGATAAAGTCCTGAATTAGATTTGAGAGTTTCAGACTTGAATTTTTATTTGTTGGCTTAAAGAAAGGAAAATGTTCACCGAATCTAAAACCTGTAGTCAATAACAAGAGAAATTACTAATTTTCTGAAATACTGGCTTTGTGAAACAGATCCGGAAATAACTTGAAGCTATTGTTCTTGATAGCAATATATTGTATTTTGCCCCACCAGTAAAAGATGTAGGAAGTTGCCCATGCCAAGATCTTTGTCACTAACTTTGCAACTTCTTTGCTATTGAGGTGAACAGTTATATCTTCTTAAACTGTCTCCTTAAACAGTATCGTCAATAAATTTTTTGGGCTATTTTTTAGTGTATATTGTTGGGAAAAGGATTTATGTTATGTCCTGGGTTTTTTTGCTTTTTTTTTCCCTTTATTTACTCAATATTACTGACACTGCATTTAGAGATCTGTTGAAATGATAAGAGAGATGAAATTTTCAAAAAGTTTTCTTGATTGTCATCTAGTGTCAATGTGGACCTGAACAAATACCTTTTAATAGATTTAAATGGGCTGTGGAGACAGGCCTTATGTAATGATATCGTGTTGTACAAAAGCATATAAAATATAATTTGAATTTTGGGATGTATGTTATATAAATTACATAGTTACATTAACTGTACCTTGTAGCCTTTCAATTTACAGCTGTTGAAAAGGTTCTGTCAAGGGACAACAATATGTGTATTGAAGGTAATGATTATCAGATTAGTAATTTGGATTAATTTATTTTTGCATTAAATACTAAGGTTTTTTTCTTGATCACAGACAACCTATCACAACAAGTTTGTGTTATCATCAGTGTGAAGGAAACTCTTGCACAAGTAGGTTTTCTCCTTCCTGAATCTCTGAAAAGCCAAATAAAAGTAAGTACAACTCTATGGCTCTCAACTGTATGATTAATTTAATGTTTCTGGTTGCCACTACTCCTAAGAAATGGTCTAAATAATGTGAAAACAGAAACTGAGACTTCCTCTGTCACTGTAATATTTATTACAAGGGATTAACACCAGGTGTGGAAGTTACCAAGAAGGAAGCATCTTCTGCCCAGTTGTGCTGTAGAGGGAGATCTTACACATCCACTTAAAATGTCCATATTAGATTAGAGGAGAAATTGAATCCAGACAACAGAGAGGCAATTTTCTTCAGATTTTATGAATTCAGTAAGCCCAAATTGTTACAAATATGTTACAGAGGAAATGCTTTTGTTACTTTGAAGTCCGACTTAGAGTTTGAACCAATTAAAGCGTACGTTGTTTTCCTGCAGAGCTGTGAGTGCAAAATCAAATTAGTCAGCCTTTTTGTAGAGCAATAGGGGTACATTTCCCTCACAGTGAATGCTCATTGAAGCCTTTGCTTTAGGATATTGATGGAATGTTCTACTGGCATTTAACGATCATTTTCTTTTTAATTATTCTTTCTAATAGAGCTATCATATTTCCATTTTCCCAGAGGCGATTAACATTTGGTAATTGCTTAAATTTTGACTGGTGTTGGGGTGATTCTTAATTATATCTTATGTGATGATATCACATATTCCTGTTACCCAGAGAAACAGACAGGGAATAGCTGGTCAAAAGTACAGGTTCTCTGATTTGCGTATTGTTACTTCTGCAATGGTTTTATTCATGTCTGTTGATCTTCTGCGTGGTATGTTAATTATTAAAAGGGTAGGTTTCTCTGCCAACATCTATTAAATGTCTACATCTAAAAGTGAAAAAAATCAGCAGAGTTGAATAAGATCTTTTCTTGCCTGAATAGCTGTTTGATGGGGCAGAAGCATGTTTCCATTTCACTTACACCAGATCCATTGCTAGTTCTCTTTTTTATCTCCATGTGAACTATTCTGCTATTAGTAGGAAGACATCACTTACCCTTCTACGTTAAACCAGTAACATCTCTGAGTTAATTTTTAACCTTACCAGTATACAGAACTTCTAACCTTAGAAAGAATATATGCACAAGCCTATGTGTTCTCAAATGAAGCACAGCACCTTGTGTGAGAGAGACCTGATTTTGTGCAAAATTATTATTTTAAGCAGTGTAGATGTACCACACTGAAAGGTGGGCCTTTTCAAAGGGATAATTGGAAGGTAATTAAATAAGAGACCAAGTGGGAATCATTTAGTAGGATACATGTTATCTGGGACCAGTATGTTAACATTTTAGACGCTCCAGTTCTCAGTAGCACCCATATTTATTTCTGAGGTATTTGTTAACTCCTTAATTAAGGATTAAAGAAGAATTAAAGAAGAATAAAAAAGAAATTTTGTTAGAAGGATTTCTGAGAGAAGCTCTAATAACATGTTAATGCCAGTAATAGGGGAAAAAAAGACCTGAAAATTGAACTAATAAGGTAAAGAAAATGAAAAGAAAAGCTTTTCTAAAAACTTTTTAAGGCTACATTGTTGCTTGTGAAGTACTTAAACAGTACTTTAGTCAGTGTTACTTTAAACAGTATGACTAATGAATGAATGTTTTGTTAAAGATATCATACTGTGAAAGACATAACTTGAGTCTTTCCTTAAATTTGTTTAGTCCTTTTTTTTGAAGCAAACAAACCTAAATGGGAGCTGAAAGTGTTTTCTTC
The DNA here is from genome assembly GCA_013397115.1 of Edolisoma coerulescens. Taxonomy (NCBI): domain Eukaryota; kingdom Metazoa; phylum Chordata; class Aves; order Passeriformes; family Campephagidae; genus Edolisoma; species Edolisoma coerulescens. The sequence goes on along the minus strand of VWZW01013751.1, from coordinate 2,665,215 downwards.
TGTGACTGGAAATCATGTACTCCTGTTTCTTTAGTGACAAAGTGCTGCTGTCACATGAAATGGAGTCAGCTGGATGAAGTTGTGTGTCATTTTTGTGACTGGATAATTATCCATGAGCAGCATATAAAAATATTTGGTTGTTTTCAAATAGAAAAAGAACTAGAATTTCACTAGTAGAAATTCACCAATTTCTTAATGATTGCATTGTCCATCTGCTGCCTTGGTGTTAATTGTGATTTTAAATTCTGTTATAATTTGCGTAACTTTTGCAGGTTCCAAATGTTCTGGTATTAATTTTTGATTTTATGAAAGTGGATGTTGAATAAAGTTAAAAATTCAGTACAGGGCATCTGATAACTAAAAAAGCATTAAAGAATATCAGTTGTTACAAGGGCCAGAAGTAATTAAGCAAATCCATGTACTCCTTTTTATTTAAACACTGAAACATTATGTGACAATCGCTCTTTACCAAGTTGGTATTTTTAGGTAATTTTTGCTGTTTTGCATAGCTGCTAACATTGATTAATATTAATTTTAATTTTAAATAAATTAATATTGCATAGGATATTAAATGGCAAATAGACTAAGAATTAATTTTAGTTAATTGATGATTTATTGAAGCTTCTGCTTAGGCAGCTGTGCTTACTTTTCCAATAGAGAATTTCAATTTCATTTTTGCTGGATAATATGGTGGTTAAAAAATGCTACTGTGGTACTTCGTAAAATTGTTGAAGTTAAATCAAAATTCTGATACACTGAAGGAATTTTTAAATGTTCAGCAATGCTTAAGCATCACATATTGCAGTATCTCAAAGGAAAAAATAAAAGTAGGTCTTCTGCCTTGGGTCATGTTCCAAATACCTTCTGAAAAGACTGGCTGGCTTGCAGTATGCTTGTGTTTATCGAAGTATGTGCAAGGTTGAGAAGGTACCAGGGATTTCTAATTTTCCATCTTCAGAGGTTGAAGCCAGGTGAGCCCTGGAGTGTTGCATTTGCCAAGTATTTTTAAGTAATTCATACCTTCTGTGACTTTTTTTTTTTAATCTTAAAATATTAAATGTCAGCTATTTGTGGCTATACTATCAAATTTTGAGCCCGCAATGTTTCTAAAATCTTTAGAGCATAAATATCAACTTTTTGGTTTCAAACCACCTTCCTTTGCAAACAAGTTAGCTCCCAATTATTACAAAAATTAACAAATACAGCAAAGCCTTTTTAAATGTTGTATTTCAAACTTCTGTTGGATTGTGGATTAAGTGGCATTTTAAGAGAACACAGCAGTGTATTGCTTCTGTTGCTTGCTATGATACTTAATATGTGTTTTGGGCAGAAATAAAGCTTAGTTGTACAGTGGAACAGTGGGATTTGCTGATTTAATGGAAGCAACATGAAGATTTTTTTTCTCCTGAATTTCAAGATTTTTTTATCTGCTTCAATCTGTTCTCTTCTCTTAGGGAACAGATTTACCCTCTGCTACCTGGTTTACTGTTTTACTTAAGGCAATCCTGAAGCTGATAATGTAGTAGAATCTACTTTTTATTTTAACTGGGATAAAATAGTTACTTAGCTTGTGTAAAAGGCTGCAAAACATGTCTGTGCTTAAGAAAGTATTTTAAAATATTCGTTGAGAAAATTATTTCAAGGAGAAACTCTAGACGTGTCTTTTACTCTTGTTCTGGGCAGAATCCTGGAGAACCAGTGCACCTGGTCTTTCATGCACACTTATTTTATTTAATTTTTAACTTCATGATGACAAAATATATATATATTTGAGTATTATAGAGGTTTTCTCAGAATTAGATGTCTAAAATCATTAGATCATTTTATGGACAGTGTTTCGTCTCTGGAAACAGTTGAACATCCTAACCCCGGCAGCAGCACTCGTGTCTGATGCTTCCAGGGGTGTTTCTGGAATGGCTTCCGTAAGCAGTATACTTCAACATGTGCTTGGCTCCATGCTTCACTGTTGAGTGCCCCAAAATTTTGAGCAATTTTCAGGTTTTGTAGTGGAAATAATAATTGCCAGTTTTAAATGATTTGAATGAACAAACTCTGCCACAGCGGGGGAAGCTTTAGCAGATGGTAAAGGCTGAAATAGAATTTTTGACTTTTTTTTTATCTGATCAGGTTGAAGCTATTTCAATATCTCTAAGCAAAAATGATAGCCATCTACAAAACATCATTTCAGGACAGTGCTACAATTTTGTTTGTGTAAATGTAAGTAGTAAGGATGCATGCTTTTTATTTTGCACTTAAACTTACTAGTAGTGGTAAATAATAATTAAATATTTGAGTAATAAGTTGTTTGTTATTTTTGTCCTCATGTGCTGTGTCCATTCCTATGTTTGGAGTTTCTGATGTGCACTAAACTAGACCTCTGAGATACTGGTCTGTTCATTCTCCTCTGGTTCCACGCTTCTGTCACTGTTGTTAACCAGCCATGAATTCTTAAACAAGAGGTATAAAACTGGAAGTAGTCCAAAAGTTCCTTTCATAGATGTTGTATTGAAGTGAATTATTTTAAGGAGAAGCCTGTCATACATGTGGTCATCTAACTAATTTAGACCATCTACCATGGTCTAAATTAGTGTTTCCCATTCTGGACATGAGCATGCCATGTGATCTGTATCTGGGTCCTTGTATGGGAACAGGTTGGTTTTAAGTGAACCATAGCTGAGACCAATTAAGACCCTTAATCTTCTTTGTTTGTTTTTATATATATGTTAAAGGGGTAGTCTCATTCTTTTTCAAACATCTACAACGTTACCAGACAGTACCATTACGACTATATCAAAACCAAACAATTGACCAACCAAACCCCTCCAAAACCAAAAAAGTGATGTATGTTCTTTTTTTGGTAAATAGCAGATCTTTGAATTCCATTTTAATGAAATAATTGTTGTTTTAAGTAATTCCAAACATTTGTTTTAATTTAGGATAAAGGGTGTGCCATTCAAGAAATCCAGGAGCTAGTGGATGTGTTGGAAAAATCAAATATTCCTCTCTTATATCCAGTTGTCCTTATTTTGGTAGGTAACTCCTGTAAGTTACTGTAGAAAGTATCTCATTAAGTATTTTAAAATAATATTTAATATAAAGTAATATTTAATATGAATATTTATTAAGTTAGACTAGGTTAAAATTGCTGCTAACTCAGAATAAAATTGTAAATTCAGACTGTGAATTGGTCTCTAAAGAAACTCATTAGCACTTCAACAAATGTACTGCATCCTGTCAGGAGACAAACTGATGCTAGCAAATGACAGTTTGTTAGTTCTGTATTTCTGTGAAAGGCTCATTGTGGCTGGCTGGTTTTACTGAACTGTTAACTCCTGCCTTGCTGTTGGGCTCTGTCTCTGCTGGGGAAGCTGTGAAGAATGTGCTGTGCTTGAATGCTCAGTTGAAACAGAATTAGGTGGCTTTATTTTTTTCTATGCGTGTGTGATCCTGATGGCCACACTGGTTTTGATAGAGGCCAGGATGCCATTGGCCTTCTTGGCCACCTGGGCCAAGACACTGGCTCATGCTAAGCCAGTGTCAACCAGCACCCCCAGGTCCTTTTCCAGGGGGCAGCTCTCCGGCTGCTCTGCCCCAGCCTGTGGTGCTGGGTGTGGTTGTTGTGACCCAAATGCGGGACGTGGCACTTTGCCCTCTCAAACCTTATACCCTTGGCCTCAGCCCATGTATCCAGCCTGTCCTGATCCCTCTGTAGAGCCTAACCTATCAACGTACTATATCCTTACCTGCTGTGTGCTGTTCTCTTGGAGTGAATTGTTGTGATTCTATGAACATCAATATTTAGCACTTTGTTTCTAGACCATCTTTTCTTTCTTGACCCTGTTTCTGAGGAACTTTGGGGTAAAAATTTAGTTTTACTGAATTTTCAAAGGTAAATTATTTCTGCCTTTCATCATCAGAGCAATTATGTGTCTCCAGTTCTGTTGGTCATCTACAAGGCCACTGGATGTGCAAAATGCTCTTTTCTGGACTGAAAATGTTTTCATTAGTCCTTTATCAAGAATTATAAGAAACCATTTCTGTCTGTGTTGAATTTTGAGGGTGCAAAGATAAAGTTGGAATTGTTAATCAACTAGCTAATGCTAAGGTGTCACAAGCATGCTTATTTTGTGCCAAATTGATAGCACTTTCTAGTCTGGACTTTGAATTGAGTACCTTTTTTAGTGTGATGCTAGGAATGTGAAAACTTTGGTTTAATAGTTGTAGCAATAGATATTCTGGTCTTAATATCTCCTAAGAAATAGGTAAGAATGCAAATAATTCTTACACAATCTCCCCATGAAACTCGAGTTTTGTCCCTGAGATACTAGATCTTGAAGTCATTGTAGAACCCACAACCATTTTTAATGAAAGTGTACTTGCTTGAGCAGCCTGCAGCATGCACAAATTATTTAGGTGGACACCTTTTAAAATAGCCTTAGGAGAAAATGATACATTTAATCCCTTTACTGTACTCCAGATCCATCAGTTGTTTCTGACAACTACTTGACATTTCCCAGAACTAGACAGGGGAAAAAAATCTCATAACTAGGTGGAAACAGTAGCTAATATTTAAAACACTGATAGAAATATATTTGTTAAAACTATGTTGCCTAATAACTTGGGCATCTGGTGCTACACTTCTATTTGATGGAAGTACCACACTACCTGTTAGAAATACCAGAAGGTAAAAAAGGAAATCTGGAACGTATGTTTTAAGTGACTAAATAATCAGCTTAACAAATCATTGTCTCATATTAATCCCTAGGAAGTATTGAAGCCCTTTAAACTTCTGATCTCTAAAACTCATTACAGATGGTATGGGGGACAGAAATTTCCTTCTGCAGTCTTAATTAAATCAGCGTAGGGTGTCCTCTTCACAAAGGCTCATGAGTGGGATTTTCCTCTACTTTATTCCTTCCTATATACTTTTTTAGCATATTACCTGAATGAATTGTTCATGGAAAGTGCTACAATACACTTTCTTTCAATGTAAAAGGACATATTAATATTTCTCAGGAAAAATGTGAATCAGAATTTTAAGCAGTATGATGACATTTAAATGCATAGGTCTTAGGTACCAGCTGTAAGGGAAACATTGTGGTTTTCTACTCTCAAAAGTAAAACTCTTTTTGGTAGTGAAGAATTGAAAGGATAAATGGGGAGAGCAGCTAACTGCTTCCATTCTAAACTCATAACTAGGAACAGTCTAATGTAATTAGATTTGGGTAATTGGAAAGTTCTTGTCTATTCTTTGATTTCATGGCAAAAATAATTTCTTCATAATAATCTGATAATTAAGAAAAAAAGGGATTTTTTTCCTTCCAATAGTCATCTTCTTTAATTGTAAAAATGACAGGTGTAATTATTGTGCCAGATGCTCTGTTTAACCAGCCCAGGGAGCATTGTTCCAATAAAAGGATGAGCTTGCATCCCACCTATCAGTTGCCACAGATTCAAAGTCTATCCATTATCCTGGTGCCTGACTGGATTGTTTCGTGGCATCTGTAAGCTGAAGCAGCAGCTGGATTACTGTGTCTGGATAAAAGGGAAGATTAATCTTACAGGAGAAATAGGAAGCACAGAGGTAAACTTCAGGCATTTATTTGTTTGCATCAAGCCAATATGCTCTCCAATTATGCTATAACCAGATGAATTCTGTTCTTATACTGAGGTTACTTTTCTGAGCAATACATTTGCATGTTTGTACATGGTATGAATGGATTTGATTTTTATGTTGCTTTGCTTAGGGTTAGAAAGAAAGGAACGCTGGTACTTCAGCTCTGTAGTTGCAATTATTTGCATTTCAGTACCAAAGTAAGTTTGAGGAAAATCTCTTTTTAAAGCTGTCAAAGAGGTTAATGGTAAGGAGGAGCTAGGTTAAGTTCTTTCAAATTAATAGGTTTTATAATTTCTTGTAAATAGCTATAAATGAGTAGTACTTAGCCTTGTTTTGGGTAGAAAATAACAAAATAACAAGTGTGTATGTGAAAATTAATCTCTGCTTGTGTAGTAGGAGACAATAGCTTTGCTTCTGGTGAGTATGCATTTAGACAATAAACAGCTTTTTTAAAAAGTGTTGCAAGGGAAAATGCATGAGGACCTATTTTCTGTCAGTATAAATAGAACATAAAGTACAAAGAGAACTTAAAATGATTTTCCTAAGCACTGGTCTCTGGGGAGATCTCTATACCCCTACCTCTGTGTAGTGGTCACAGATAAGTTTTATATGATAGAATCATTCAGCCAGAAAAATGTTTTTTCTCTCTTCTACGGGTAAAGGCATTTCTACTATTACTGAAACTTTTTATGTACAAATCATCATCCTTAACTTTGATTTCTACAGCCAATAGGAGCTTTGTAAGATAAATTGATGAAAATGTGGAACATGTAAGCCTTGGGAAAGGGTTGAGCTCTAGTTGATGCCTCCCTGGAAATACCAGTTACAGAATCACAGAATATTCTGAGTTGGAAGGGACCCACAAGGATCATTGAGTCCAACTCTTGGCCCTGCACAGGATACCCAGGAGAGAATTCATAGAATCACAGAGTGTGCCAGGTTGGAAGGGACCCATCAGAATCATCAAGTCCCACTCCTGGCCCTGCACAGGACACCTCAAAACTCACACCATGTGCCTGAGAGTGTTGTCCAAACGCTTCTTGAACTCATTTCAGGTCCTGTAAGACCTGCCATGTTTGTGCAGCATCCCTGATGGAAATGAGACCTGGCTTTCCCTGCCCAAGAGGTCAGGACAGTCATATCCCTACCTTCTTTTGAGATAGGTTCTGCTTTTTAAACTTAAAGTGTTATATTGAAATTAATCCAATTTAGGCAACTAATATGCTATACTGAAAGGATAGTAAATTTCCAATTAAACTTTAAAGAATTGAGTTCTGTCTTGAAAACCTTCAATATGCTTAAGAAAGACACATATATTCTATAGTCCTCTGATAGTAAAAAAACCCAAACAAAACAAAAAAACCCCTGTGAAAGTTAGTCTAGAGCTTATAATAGAATGTTGTTTGTTTTCTAATTTAATTGAATATTTTTAAGATGCATGACATGTTCTGGCATATTGGTTTCTTTGTGCTTTGAAAAGAAATAGTTTTCATATCACTAAATGTATAAGTAGTGGAATTCAATAGTAGTAGAAGGTATCTAAGAAAAGCCTTTGTTAGTCTGTATTTTTGTGTGCTTAAAACATAAAAATGAGATACTAAAAACCATCAGTCTAAAATGGCGCACTCTGGAAAAAGTGGATTTTGTTTTTTCCTCATTTGTTCTTTTGCAGGTGCACTTGGATATTTCAGAAAATAATTCTTTCAGCATTGGGATGGAAGACCTAACTACAATCAAGAAATTTGCAAGAGAAACTAAAAAGAAAAACATTTTGGTTTATGGTCTCCTTATCCAGTATAAGGTATGTAATTATCTTTCTGTGTGCAAATTATCTTCTTTTGCAATTTATATGATTAATGACAGAATCTTCATTTAAAACAAAATCAAAGGGAAATAAATATGACATAAAAAGGATTTTTTTTTGGGAAGATTCTTGCCTGTTCTTGTTCAAAATTCAGACAAGGCTGTAGTTATAGACAAAAATGTAAGCTTTTTGATTAGGGAGGACTAAATGGTAAACATTTTTTAGAAATGCAGGACAATATCAGGAGCCTTTTTGATTTTCTGTTTGGGAACTTGCTTTTTTCATCATTAAAAAAAGAAAAATAGTGAAAGTACATTCAGCCAGTAGTTCTGCAGTATTTTATGTCCCTTATCAAAATGGGGTTTGGCACTCAGGTGACAGGAAGGGCATGGCATATAGGTGTTGAAACAGTGTTTGTAATAGCAGCAAATTGCCTCAGCTGGAGGCAAAAGGAGTTAGCACTCCAAAATCCTTTGTACTCACAAAAGCTATTTAAAAATAAACCATTTTGCCTGGGAAACATGTTCTGTCAACCAGGAGAGTGGGCTGCCTTGCCTGCAGTGCAGATACAGTTTTGCAGCTTCTTAACTCAGTCAACAGTGAGGGAAAAAGTAAGTTAGATATTCAATGGAAATTTTAATTAAGAAAAATAAATGTAATCTTAATTGGGTTTTTTAGGTTGAATTATGTGTTTGGGTTTATATATAATTGATTGAATGTGGCTTTAGTTTTATATCTTTTTCTGGTATACGAAGCATTTGATATTTCCCATCAAATTCTACTGCTTTATTGAGAGCTGAGAGTATCAATATCTATCAGTTTATGCTTTTATAGGCTTTTAATGCCAACACAATATGAATATTGCTATTGTATGACATTAGTTTGTCTGTTGTTTGTAAAACACTGAAGAGCATACAACTGTTCAATTTTCTTTCTGGTGCTTTCAAACACCATTTTTTTTCAGGGTGAGTTCTGGCTTCCTTTGGTAAAAATAATTTGAATGTCTATTAAAACATAGCTCCAAGAGTCACCTTATCATAATAAAAAGTAACACTTCAAATATTGCTTTAGTCTAACTGCAGTTTCTGCCTTTTAGACTTCATTGTGTATATATGATTTTGTATGCAAGTGAGTCCAATAGACATATGTGGATAGGAACAGTTAGTAAAGCTGACTGGAAGAAAGGAAAATCTTTGATAATCTTTAGTGGATTTTGGTGGGCATGGCACCAAGACATTTTAATATTAATGGACACATATAAGAGCAGTATGAGATCTGAGTGGGAATTCTTGATCTGTGATGATAAGAGAATTGTAGCAGACTGCTGCCTCCATTTTTTTGAAAATAAAAAGCTGGAATCATTATGTAAGATTGCTGCAGGGGGAGTCATCACTTATTAGCATGGAAAAAGTCTTATGTAGACTAATACACTTCGCTAAGTAAGTAAACTATTTCTAGCTGTCTTGTTTTAAAATGGATTTAAAACATGTCCCTGCTCACAAAGACAAGGATATAGTCTTGAGTTCCTGCTTGTCAGTATTTTGATAGGTGACAAAAGAATAGGTTCTACAGATCGTTTGTATATATGTGATATATGTATCAAGTTTACTTTTGGCTGCAGATCTATATCGAAGGTAATTGTTTCTAGGTGAAGACCTATGGAAAGACTTGAGGCATGAATCTAGAAATTACATAAGCCAAAATTTATTGTTGGTCTGGGTGGGACTGAGAAACTGTGAACAAAAGCAATTTGTTACATGAAACGACATCTTTTAAGCAGTTTCTTTTTTTTTAATTTTAAGTCCAAAACATGATTTGAGAGTCACCAAGGTATTTTACTTCTAGTACAAGCCATTAATAGATGAACCTGTAGGTGAACTCCATGCTTGAGGATGGAATTTGATATAGGCATGATGGGGAGTCCAGAAGAAGTAGAAACACGAAAAGCACCTGTGCTAGTGCAGGATAGCCTATTATTGCAATAACTTCTGTCACTAGATGCTTTCTAGAAGTCCCAGAAAGCTGTAGTTTATTTCAGGAAAAGAGTGATGAAAGCTCATGGAGCTTTCCTCTAGCTGACAGGTTTATATCATCACTACCAGACACACACGGTTGATAGATACTTGATTTACTAATTAAAAAAAAAAGGGAATTTATTGAGATACATGGCCATGGTAATATTCAGGTGAAATTATGCTATGTTTAGAGGTGTTATATATTGTGTGTGAGGATATGTTGATACAAAAGAATATGGGGGTAGTCTTTCAGATTTTGCATTAGAAAAGCAAAATTGTTGAAATAATTTTTTTGAAAATACAATTTTTTTTAATGTTTTGGAAGTGGAAATTAAATGATTTCGGAACCAAGGAGTTCAGTTTTGATGGTATTGCTGGAGCTGTGAAGCCCTAAGAAAAAAGTATGAGTCTTTGTTTTCACTTCTTAAATGCAGTGTTTGTTTGGTATTTAGAAAAAGATATCAAGTATTTTTATGACTATCTGATACACCAAGAAGCTAATCAGGAGAATTAAAGGAAAAGGCTTTAATGTGCTGTATAAATCACCTGCTTTTTACCTTTCATTTGCTCAAAACGAGTGCGTGTTCACAGTGGGTACACAAATAGTTATTTCTCTCGTAAACATCATGCATAGAACACCACATTACAGATATTGCTGTACAGGTTGGATCCACTTCATAAAACCTCCTGTTTGCATCCTGAAAGTACTGTTAATTTAAATCTCACTTGTGAATTTTTTTTTTCTTTTCTAAAACAATTCTGCAATGTTAGAAATGGTTTACATGTTCAAAACACAATGGGGAAAAGAGTATTCAGTATCCAGAGCCTGAACTTCTGGAATTAGTTTTTGAGGGTTTTTCAGATAATTTGAAGGAAATAGCTGATAAGCGAGGTGAATTTAAAACAGGGAGAAAGGTCCATTTTTTTAATGGAAGATATTACTGGCATGTGTTGATGAAAATGTTAATAAAATTCCAAATTTTTAATTACGTGAGAAGTTCACCTTGAAAATAGCAATGACTGGCATGGTATTGTTACATATTAGAATAAGACTCTTTGTTTTAATAATAGTCTAGTAGGGTGTCATGGAGAAAGCAAATTCTGAATATTAGGAGGAAAACCTAAAAGAAGAAGCCAAGTTATTCTTAAATAAACAAAGTTTTACTTAAAAGGAGTCTTAAGAACTGCTAAAAACCCAAAGAATATGAAAGCTAATGTCAAATCATTGCATCCATGCAGGGCTGGAAATTTATTAAAAGTATTGATTTATATCATTGGAGCCACAAGATTTGAGAGGACACTTCAGCTGCATGTTGTTCTATGTTCTGAGCCATGGAATAATACTGAAATTGGGCCTTGATCTCACACACCCATTATTATCTTCTAACATATTCTAGGTAGTGAATGGCCTTATGCTTGAATATGACAGTAATGTTAAAAAATCACCCGTTTTCTCTATTTACTGCTCTTCTCCCTTTTAAAATAATAATAATAATAATAATAATAATGATGATGATGATGATGTCTTATGACTGAATTACAAAAAATCATCAGCACACATAAAAAGAGAATATAAGCAGCATTTCCTAGCATGGGAGTTCAAATTCAATAGCTTGTAAACATTACAGGAATAAAATCTTGGTCTGTAGGTTTCAGTAATAACTTCCTTACTCTTCACAGAGAATAAAAAGGAACAGTAATCATCCAAAATAAAGCACATTTGGATGGACATAGGAAGCCACAGAAAGCTTTAAAATAAGAAAGTAACACTAATATATGTTGGTTATAGAACTGTATTAATTTAAAATAATCCTGCTTCAGAGAAGCACTGACAGAATGTTGTGTCAGAGCAGCAAATATGAGCTAGGGCTTGCCTAGGGTATGGTGAGCCCAAAAATACTTTTGCTTCTGAAACTTCTATTTGGTTAAGATAAAGGAACTGTTCACTGACAGCCAGAAAAATCACAGTACATACACTAAAAAGAGACAAATGATGCAATAGGATAATTGTTATGAAGCTGCTTGAAGCTAAAAGGAGCCCAAACTCTGAATGGTTTCTTAGGCAAACATACTGGACACCTATTGTAGCCTTAAAGACTTTTTGAAGACAAGAGGCCCATCTGCAGTGTGGTTGATGGCTCAAGAAATACTTAGTGTGCTAGAAGTGTTTTATGTCTGACTTGGTAAAGCCCAAAGGTAAACATTTATGATTTCTTTTTCATCAAAGATCCCTTAAAATAGTATTATTGGTAAACATTAAGGCAGTGTTTCTCAAAAGAGGGAACACACCCCTCAATGGGGTAATCCACAAAGTAGAATGTGGTTTGGCAACCAGTAGTGAGATAATGAGCCTAGAGGGCAAACAAAGTAAAATCACAAAATAAAACTTTGGAAACTCATTAGAAACAAATAGGTTCTGCCCTACATGACCCTAAATGCTTCTTAATTCACTTAATAATCAGCGTAGAATTGGTCAAATGATTGCAATCTCATTAAAATGATTGGGATGCTGCCTGGAGATCTCACTTTTCTCAAGACGACGCATTTTTATTTCAGCTGCAATGACGTAATAGATTGTAATGAATCTGGAAATGTACATTTATTCCTAGAAGTCCTTAAGGCCAAGTAATTACTGTTTAGTATTTTCAAGAGGCAGAAGTTGAACTTTTAAATATCATGATCCTATGGACTATTCACTCTTTCATCAAGGAAAATTGTGCAAATTGTGTGATGAGCCAGAGTGATCTGGTTTCCACTGAGTTTGGGACAAAGAGGGAAACCAAATCAGTTTGAAACTTCCTATATGGGTAGCCTCACAGAAATCAGAATCTGCAGGTTTCTCGATACAAACTCATATCCAGTCATTCACCAGCAAAACCAGAGATTGATATTTATGGAGGCTTGACACATTTTTATCCTTAATTATTAGTGCTATCTGCAATCAGCCATGAATGAATATTTTTCAGTAAGTAGAACTGACATGATGAAAAAGATTTACAAATATGGATTTGTAAACTAAAACTACAAGTAACTGCAGGGACTGCCAATAGCACAGTTTTTAAATACAGATTTAGTCACACTGTTTGTAACAACTACCTGTTAGCATAAGATATTTCTGTAACTTTTACATATTAGTAACAAATTTGTTTGAAAGTCCTTCTAAGATTTCTGTCCATTAAAGATTTATATTACTTAACTACATAAAATCAGTTCTAAATTTAATTGTTGAAAGATAGAAAGCTGAGTACTCCCAAAGAAATACATTGATGTGTGAATGGTTTTTTTAAGCTATGTAATATATACGGAAATGATAAACAAGCTAGGTGGCTTTGTATTTTGAACTGAAATCTGTTTGATAAAACTAGCCTTTTGTGTCTGTTTTGTACCATTCAGAGGATGTCAAGAAATTAAAAAATAACACGTCTCTGGCACATTAGTCAATTAAGAAATGTATTAGTTCAAATTTTACCAAAATGTTTGTTAAGCTTTGGGCTTTGAGTCGGGAAGGGTCATAAACACAGAACTTTGCAGCCTCACTTTTGCTTGCAACACTCTGGTGCATCATATTGTGGGAAGCACAGCTGCTTGGCTGTGCTGCTGCTCATTTTAGTAGATATCCTGAAGCTTGATACTGGATAATGTTGATCAACAAATTGGGATTGCTGTTCTTTTATTTCAGAGTTTTAGTGTGTCTACCTTGAATGCATGCATACATGCTCTTTTTATTTTCTTGCTTGTTTTCTCTTGCCACCTTTCTTTCTCTGTTGTTCTCGTTTCCCCTCAAGTCTAGCCTCTTCTAGCCAAACCAGGTAACAAACCAGTGGATTTTCTACAGATTTGCAACTGCTCTAAAAGCACTCAAATGAAGCATTTCCACAAACTAATTTCTCAGTGCAGTACCAAATTTCCAGTCTGAGGAAGATGGGCTTTTAAGAAAAATAATTGGTAACCTTTTGGGCTTTCATTAAACAACTGTGTAGGTTTTTATCAGAGAAAGGTCAGAAAGTTGCTCAATTTGTCTCTGCTATTACAAGTTCTAGGAGTTTAACAAGCTGCACAGAAAACTATGAGGTTAATATTTTATGCCTTTTACACATGACCTTTTTAGACTTGTTTCAGCTATTGAACTTATAATTGGACAAACCGGAGTTCTTCCATCAACTTGTCAGCCGAAATGATTACGGCATGTAGACATTTCTTGAAAGTCGTGACTTCATAAAATGGCCTTTAAACATCCTTGCTCTTATACCTCAGTTCAGCCATTCTGACAATGTTAGTCAATAAAGGTTGCCAGTTGTTTCTTTTGTGGATATTTTAATTGTATAAAACATATTACTCTAAAATAGCTTCATAGTATGGACTGGAATTTTGAGGAACAAGTGGATTTAAGGTGAAATACCAAGCTTTCTGGTGGAAAGGAAAATATGTAATATACAATATAGTGACTTAGAAAAGTATGTTGGTATTAATTATTCTGGATGCTTTATTGTAATAGGAAATAAACATTGAATTGGAACCATTTGCAAAAACAAAAACTATGAGGATCAAATCTGAGTTTCATCTTCAAATCTGATAATATGAGTTATTCTGATTTTTATTTCTTAATAAAGCTTTGATGTTGACCTGCTATCTCTTAATAGAAACATAAACATTTAAGATTAAAGGATTTTGACACAAAACTTTGTTTGCAAACAAATGGCTTTTAACTTTTTTTTCCATTGCTAGCTTGCCTGACAGAAAGCTCAGAAGTCCATTGCAATCTGTTTAAGGATAGTTGCACTTTTGAGTTTTTAGTGTTGCAATTCTCCACTTAAAGCAATGTTTGTGCTCTTTTACTGTCTAAGCTGGGCATGGAAAATTAGTCTTCTCACTTGTCTTCCATACTGTTCCCCAGAGGTGTCATTCAGCAAGTAACTGAATTACATATAGTACAGAATATGTCTGATTTTTCTGGCTTAGATCTGATTACATGAAACAACAATAACAAAGAAGCTTACTAAAATTGTTCTGTGTGCTTAAGAGGCATTTTGAAAATGTTAGCAGCTTGCTGTTGTGTTAGTTTTCTGATGAGCTTTTGTATTTTGAGTGCACTTTTTCAATTAAAAATATGGCTGAATTTTTTCAGATAACTTTCCAGTTTCAATGCAAAGTTTAGTTTTATAGTGAAAGTATGCAAAGTTTGTAGCATATTTTCATCACTGTATTGGAGTAGGAAAACTTAGGAAGTTCTTCAGCCATTTAAACAGAAAGAGAAATTCCCTTCAAGCTGTACGCTGTAGTCACTGTAACCATTCTATGGCTTCTGCTGCAGTCCTTGTGGTGTGGTAATTCTTAAAATTTGTTCAGCAGAGGCAGTGACCATCAACTCTATATTGAGAGTATTAATTTCCTCTTTCACCCTCTCCTGCTATATACTAGCAGGAGTCAAGTAATCCAGCCTCAGGCTAACTTTGGGAGGTATCTTTAGAAGGACTGGAAGAGCAGTGGTTGGGGTTTCTGTATTTGAAATGCCAAGCCCCACATCTTATTTGTTGCTTATGTCTGATTGTTCAGTGAAAGTCATCCATTATAGATCATACCCAGTGCTGAAGTATATAAAAATAATATGTGATATTACACTTCATGGCAAAGGCCCTATAATGTCAAGAATGAAAAATGCCCCTTATTCCCCAGCCTGTGCACGGCCATCAGATCCCAGTGACACTCTGTCTATCCTAGTAGCTCCTTTATGCACTTGAACCTTTTTCAGATTTGTCACCCATCTCCTCTGGAAGTATCTGTCCTGATACATCCCAGGTTTGGGTTTCTCTGCAGTGGGATTTATTTTGCTGCAGTATGTCGCCATCAAAGATGGCCATAATGGACCAGATCAGAAGTTTATCTACATCATTGTCCTGTGTCCCACAGTAGCTGTAAGGAAATGCCTAGTAGAGAATCAGATCAAGGCAAGCATATGTAGCACCCCTACATTTTCTCCTTGTACTCAGTAATTGCTAACTTAAGTATTTACTGAGCCAGAGAAGTTTTCTGTGGAAGTATTAGCCCTGATGTTTCTGTTCCATGCTTTTGTCTTCTGAGATCCATGTAAACTTTTAGCCTCCACTGTGTCCCCTAATGAACAACTATATAGATTGGAAAACAAAGAACAAGAGGTGGTTCTTCACAAGGTATTGTCCTAAGCACAGGGGCTTGCTTCTGGTCTGCTGAGGTCTCATCATTTAAGATTTGAAGTACAGATGAATTGTTTTTACGTTCACTTACGTTCAACTTCATTTATCATTTTATTGTCTACTTACTCATTTTATAATGATCTTCCTACATTCCATGCCAGTCAGCCACTACCCTAATGAGCTTCATGTCATAAGCAAATTCGTATTATTACTTAGTATTTTTTCCAGTTTGTTTATGAATGTGTTGAACAACATAGATACTATAACAAATCCCATGTGAGCTATGTGGGTTCTGTTCTGAGGACTAAGCATTTACTCCTACCCACTCTACTCTGTCTTTTGAGCAAGGCTTTATCCCTGGCAGGTCTTCTGTTGTATGTCCTGGAATCTTAGTTTTCTTAAAAACCTTTGGGGAGGAATTTTGTTGGAAGTCTTGGAAATCCCAGTAAATTTAATCAACTGTCACCCATTCCTTTGAGGAAATACACTAAGAATGCACATTCAAACTTAAAAACAAAGACATGTTGACTTCATCATCTTCTTAACTTGCTGTCTGCTATTACTATTAAGTATTTAATTGTTTGTTAAATTGTCTGGCACAGAGTTACGGCTTTCTCTTCTGTAGTTCACTGTATCTTTTCAGAATTTTTTTGTTTTAAATTGGAAATTATTACCACGTTGTTGTTCTTACTAAGGCAATTTTTAAACTAGAGATGACGCACACTACTAGGAATGTGTTGCTTCTCTTCATTAATGATAAGACCAGAAAAATAACTGTGCATTCTGCTGCTGGCTTGTGGTTGCTGAGAGCGATTTGTTTTTTAACATTCAAAGATAACAGGAGCAAATCTCGAGGCAACTTCGTCTCACTAATGTTAAGTTTCTAAACATTTCAGCTGGCTTTCATCTAAATATGTTTTGAAACATCTGAATATGAAAATATGTTCATATCTCAAGACTATGAGATGCAGAGTGTTTGAAGTTAGATTAAACTGTTCTCTTAAAAACATGGAAATGCATGGATTGAGGCTTAACACAAGTTGCAGAAAGATCATAGAAAATCTCCACTGGGTAGTGATTTTCATCTGAATTTTGTTGTGAAGTATTTCCTGGAAGTTATTTTCCAGTTGAATACTTGGATTGAATAAAAGTGGAAAATATCACCATTATAGATTTTCCAGCATTTTCAGTCTGAACTCATTAAATTTGATTTTAAAACATTCTTTGAGGAGTTGCTTTCCTAAGCCAATTTTTATTCATTTTCTTAACTAATATTTTAACCATATTCCAAGCCTTACAGTGTACTTTCTCACCAGGTCAGAGGTCATCGTTTCTATTGAGCATCAGGGCCCATTACTTTGCAATGTACTTATATAAATCTACTTGATTTATAACTCGTTTGATCTTTGAAGTTTTTACCAAGCAGAATCTTTTAAAAACACAGATTGTTTACATTTGAGTTTTATTCAACCTGTGTGGTACTGGCAGCAGCACGAATGCACATTTTTGGCAGAGCCTCTGTCTTCAACTTTTTCCTTGACTCAGTCTTTCCGTTCTTATGCAGCTATGAGCTCAAGTGTCTATCACTTGTGTATTTAATTCCAGTGCTTAAATGTAGTGGACCAGATGTTGAATTTTGTAGGGAATTTTTAGCAAACGGTATGAAAGATGGAGATAATGTGTGACTTCTACTTAAACAACAGCAGTATAATGAAGTGTGCTGTGTAAGCCTGACTACACACCAACTTTTATGGTCACTTGCTCCCAGAACTGTGCAATTTTAGATGCTTCTCCCTGTCCTGTGAGGTCTTTCATTATTCAAAATGAGATAAAATGGCTTCAGAACTTTCCTTCGACTAGGTCAGATACCGGTTCCATAGTTCAGCTTTTTATTTTTGTCCT
Organism: Edolisoma coerulescens; assembly: GCA_013397115.1. Taxonomy (NCBI): domain Eukaryota; kingdom Metazoa; phylum Chordata; class Aves; order Passeriformes; family Campephagidae; genus Edolisoma; species Edolisoma coerulescens. Next base: position 2,647,707 of record VWZW01013751.1, on the reverse strand, counting down.
CAAAGTGTGCTCTATGCTTGCCATGTTCAAAGCACAAAGATTCTTCCATGGAATTCTGGCATAACTATGTTTATGAGCTCATGGAGTTCATAAACCGAAATAGTTAGTGGTGTCAAAAGGGGCAGCATGTACTTTTTCCTCTGAAGTAGAGAGTGAACTTCCTCTCTGACTCTGCCTTTGGAAGTGGAGGGCGTGTTAGTTCCTTCTGTAGAAGTTAAATTTCTTCTTTCAAGGACTTGAAAGGGTCGGGGTCGGGATGAAGCTCCATTTCTTGTGCAGACTCCTGTTCATGTGCAGCTTTTCCTCAATTTGTAGATAATAAATTTCAATTAGAACGTTTTCCCTCCTCTGCTGGGTGTATATGTATATAGCGATATAACTTTTGGAGATTTAAGTTCTTGTTATATATACTATGGGGAAACTGGGCGAAATATGATGCAGTTACCCAGACTAGAGATAAAATATCCCTAATTCTGCTTCCTAAAAGTAGTGGCAATAACTGAGGAGGAGTCTGCCATTCTGTATTAAAACTGAAGCAAAGGTATTCATGTTTCAGAGTTTGCATTTATTTCGTGGATTTTTAAAGTCATCCATAAAATGCTGTAGATGCTTCTGTTATTCAGGACTGTAACTTTTCTTTTGCTTCCTGATGAATAATTAACACACTGATATGAATATAGCCTAAAAATAATTACATTTTGGCAAAGAGACTGAAACATTGAGGATCTGCAATTAACATTGCTGATTTTGATTTTTCAGAACCTGTTCAACAGTGGTTGTTGTGAAGGGTCTAGTTACCCAAAAATTTGTATGGAAAAGGTTTCCAGTGGAAAGTTTGTATTCAGTGTATTCTCAAATTATGTAAGCAGAGATGATGAGTTTGTTATCAATAAAATGTATTATGTTGAAAACTTTCTTTAAGCACTGTGTTATCCATCAGGAAAGAAAAAAAAGTAATATTATTAGAATCACTTTAGGGAATGGGAGCCTAAGCGGGGAGATACTTTAGGATAGGAATGGATTTTGTGATGTATTTGTGACATATTTGCTCTCAAACTGCTTGCCCATTTTGTTATGCTGTACTGCATGTGCATCTTTAAGAGAAACTTATTGTACCAGCAATATTTTATCACATGAACATTTTCGGGAATAGAAAGGGAGGTAAGGCAGAGTATTAATGTTCGATTTATGATGTAGTAAATTTGTAAATGGGTGTTTGGTCCTGTGGGAGAGGGTGAAGTAAATGGAACTCAAAACAGAGCGTGGTTGTAGGTCAGTCATCATGGGAGACCCATGTAAGGCTGTGGGTCACTTTTCAGATCCCACCCTTCATCTCTGGCCAGGCAGGTTTGGTCTGATAGAAACCATGGCTTCATTTGTATGCATAATATGGATGATCAGTTATAATTACTCTGATAACTGTGATGGGTGTGCAGTTTAGGAGCTCTCTACTTTGAGTGAGCAAAGTTGAACGTCCAGTGAGACTAACTGTGCTTTAACTAGTGGACATGCTCAGAGAGTTGCAGTCTGTGACTGATACCTGCTTGTACCTAGAACAAACCTTCAGCAGGTTTAAAACTGACATTTCTGCAACACATCCTAACTGCTTAATTAATTAGAGTTTACAGGGGGAAACCTTCTTCTGAGCAACAATCTCTGCTTGGTGTTAGTTGTGTGCCAAATTTAAAGCAGAATTTTGTCAGTGCCTTAGGTATTGCCTCAGGTGTTTTAAAGGTAGTTTGCTCTGATGTGTCTTGCAATACAGTGTAGCTCAAGAGTAAATTCAAGCCCATTCTCGTAAAGTAAAGTCCTTGTTTAAAAGTTATATTGAAACTGACAATACTGCTTTTATGCGCTCTACACTCTTCTTATGAAAATAATTTAAACTAGGATTTCTCTAGAAGAAAAAGCGTGGAGAGTTAATTTTTTATGGAATTACATGTTTTCTGCATCTGCTGTTTCTGAATCTTTTGGAGAGGAGATGAGTCTGCTTTGTTTATAAAGCTTCAAAATGTTTTGGGGTGATTTACTCCACTCTGAAGTTCCATTAAGCATGTTTGTTTGTATGTCAAAATTCCACTTACTGAAGTTTACTCCAAACCAAATTTTAAGTAGTTAGCTGTTACTAAATGAGAGCTAACCATGCATTTACATCCAGTTGATGTAAGATTTTGCTGATTTACTTACTAGTGACTTACTGGCATGTCACTTTTTCAGATTTTACTTAAATTTTGCAATAAATAGAAATTTTGGACAAGGTAACAGTTATCTGTAGGTGCAGCCTCTTAGCTTTTTAACATTCTACTAAAACTTAGGTGACTTCTTTGCAGTTTGTGTAGGTTTTTTCCCCTGATGATAGAGAAAAGTGCATTTTACTGCCTAGAATCATCCAACAAATGTTAATTGTGATCTTTCTAGAGCTTATTGAATAATTGGCCTAGTGAACTCAGATGATTTCTTCATTTTCCTTAATTCCTTATCTGACTGATCAAAGTTTTGCTACAAGGCACTTTACCACCCTGCACTTTCAGGCATGAATTGGAAAAGCCTGTCTTTCTATGCTAAACAATATAATCTCTTTGCTGAAATAGTTCATCCCGAGAGTGAGAGTGGGGATGAAATTTAGTGGTGTAAGAAAATAGCCACTGAAAGCTTCCATAGACAGGTTGTGTGTCAGACACAGCAATAGCAAAGGTAAGTTGGTAGTTCTGTCAGGTGTGCTGCTGCTTTTGTTGTTAACAGGGTTTGCATTTCTAGTGGAAGGGCCAGCGTGGTTTCATGTGCCAGCAGCTCCTTTTAGCTGTGTCTGTAAGAGCTTGAAACTGATGTTTCTAAAAGAGGTGGATTTGAATGTTCAGTGCTGAACAAAACCAGTGGCTAATAATGTTTCTTTTTCTTCATGCACAGAAAAATAGGAATGAAGTGACAGAAAAAATGATCATTCAGCTCCTTCATTCTACATGCAAGATGATTCTTTTAAGCAAACATTGTCTTTGCCTTCCTTTTGTGTTGGTTTTAGTAACGTTATCCATCTTGCCTACGTGACTTGATAAGGCTCATCTGAAACATGTATTTGTGCTGTATACCCATCTATTTCAGCTTTTCACTGCTTGGAAAACATTGTTATGTAATTAACTCTGTATATTTTTCCTCTTCTAATTCTTTATGGTATAAATTAGGCCATTCTCCCCTTCTATTGGGCAAGGGCATATTTTGTACTAATTGATATTACAGCATTAAGAGAAACTCCTTAGAGACTCACTGGCTCAGTGCCTAGTTACCACCTACATATTCTTGGTTAAGTGGGACGTGAGCAACATCTTTTTGAACACAGAGACATATAGAAATGTTCAGGGTTATCATTGAAAGGCAACTGCCCAAATCACAGTAACATACTTCTTTTTTTTGTAAGTCAGGATCTTTCTTCATGTTGTCTTTTGAAAACAATGTTCAATCTTGCCTCAAATCAAAGACCACCATGAACTAAAGTGCTACATCAGGCACTAAGCTAATAAAGCTTTTTCTTTACAGAAGAAGAGTGGGAAATTTATTCTAAAATAAGAGGTTTTTTCTTAAAAGCTGTGAAGCACTGTTGAAACCATCAAGGGTTGGTTTTGGTTTTGTTTTTCAAAGATTCTGTATCAAAATTCCATTTTGCTAAAAGCAGTACAGCTGTGTTTAAGAGAGTACTTGCCAGTATAATTAAGGATATGAAGGATCAGATTCACTTGAGATGGGAACATTGGTCAGAGGGCCTTGGAGTGGTAATTTATAGCATAAGCTTGCACCAAATTGTGCCAAAATGGGAATCATACTCAGTGTCCACCCTAAAACATCTCTAAATCATTTGAGGCAGCATCAGTTTAGTATGAAATGAAATTTTTGCACATGGTTCTTGACATTGTTTCCATACTGAAATGCAGCAACAAGTTTAATTTTATTCCTAGGGCAAGTGTTTTGCAAAAAAACCTGACTGTATCCTGATAATGCAGCACCTGTGTCTTCTTGCTGGTGTTTTTCAGCCAAAGAAGACAAGCATTCAAGTCACAGGCAAAAGTGATGTTATTGCAGAGAAGCACTAGAAACTTTAATGGTTTTTAACTGAAGGGGAGTTTTTTAGATTAAATAAAAAAGTTTTTTACACGGGGTGGTGCAACATTGGCACAGGTTGCCCAGAACCTGGAATCATTCACAGTCAGGTTGGACAGGGCTCTGAGCAATCTGATCTAGTTGAAGATGTCCTGGCTCATTGCAGGGGGGTTGGATCAGATGACCTTCAGAGGTGCCTGCCATGCAAACCATGCTGTGATCCCATGGTTGTGTACTTTGGTATTGGGCTTAGCCAGTACCCTCCAGTGGTACTGGTCCGATGGCTCTTTCTGTTCCTATGATTTTGTCATTGGTAGCAGCACGAGGATTATTTCTACAAGCTTTAGTAAGTACCATAAGTTGATATCCTTACAAATTGTGTTTACTCTAAGTTCATGTTATCTGTAGGATTTGACTTTATTTGGTAATCAAGGGAAGTACAAGGTGAATATAAAACTGAACAAAAGCTTTCCACTTAAAAATAGGATGCTTTTTTTGGGTGACATTAGGAAAAACTCTCTTGGCTATGCATAGAGGTGGTTCTCCAACTAAGAAAGGAATGTTCTTATTTGTATAGTTTTCTTAGCAGATGAAAGTGGATTTACTCTATGCAGTGTGTTTTGAGCTGTGTGATTTGTTCACTTACCAAATACTTGTAGCCTGTCCTAACACTGTGCTTTGTGAAAGTGAGCAATATCTTGGTTTTATATGCATTAGGCATACTTTCTAATGGATCTGATGAACTCCTCCTTCTATGCAGCCACTATAAAGTGTCTTAGCTTCTGTCCATTCACAGGGATCCTTGATAGAGTTCCTGCTAGGGAAGACTCTGTCCAGTCTGAACAATGAGCTAAGGAGGGATTGGAAACTACAGTAAATGAATTAAATTTAATTTTAAATTCTTTCTTACTTTTCTTTGATGAGGAAGATAAGCTGCATCCTGGTAAGGAGAGTCAACATAATATTAGGAATATTTTTTACTCTTTTCTTGAGAGACAATGCTTTCAGGCACATGATGTAATTTTGGGGGTTGTCCTGTGAGTTGGACTCAGTGAACCTTGTGAGTCCCTTCCAGCTCAGCATGTTATATGATTTGATGATTAATCCAGATTTAGCCAAGTGACTCAGCTCTATAAACATTGTCTCTTGTACACACGCAGTTGATGCTAGTGAAAGCTACAGCCCTGAAATTTGCTGACATTCCTCTGTATTCTTCATGGATCGTAGTTCCTGGGTTTCAGCTTTCTTTATGGCTGTCCTTTCCACAAAGACTTTGAACGGATCCCACATAGGCTTTGGCATTTTTTCCCCATTATTTCCCAGGGAACACACTGCAGCTCATTGCTCCCATTCGATGGTGTACAGTGCCTTTTAGTTGCAGCGGGGTTTTGATGTGTTCATAATCCCCCTCAGCTTGGGCACCTGGTGTCAAGAAGAGAGAATAAGGGGTAAAGAGACATTTTAGTGGGAGGGGGAGAAATAAGGCAAGACAGGAGGGAACATTGCAGGACAGAGAAATAAAAAAGACGATGAGCAGGGCAGCAGCAGTGAACTTGGCTTTTTATGGCATGGGTGGAGTAGACAGTGGAGTCCATGATAATTTTACCAATCTTGGTAGTTTGCCACACTTGTTAGTGCTGTTTCCACTGGGTCTTGTGGGGCAAAAAGTGAATGATCATATGCTATTAAAATGCTTTATGCAAAAATATCCTGAAATAGTCTGCACAGAAACTCCTTAATTATTTGAGTTCTGACATTTGAGTTAACCTTTGTATTTTAAAATTTTAAATTGATACAGTGAACAGTTTATTTCCTCTCTATTTTCTCAAAAAGGCGTCTAATGTAAAATTAATTATAAGCTGGCTCAATTGAATGTAGACCACGGTCCACAACTCTTCCACTGAGAACAGGAAAAGCATTGCAATAACCACATCATCTCTGAATGAGAGAAGGCTCTTCTACTCCTACTGACAGAATCTGGAAACTCTATCAATAAGTGCTTCATAAATATAGATGAAAATACCACTCACATTTTTAATCTTTCTAGAAGATCTAAAGCATTTAAATTTAAATTTGCAGTTCAGATGATGTATCCCCACTTGGCAACTGTAAAATAGGTCTTCTTTTTAATATTCACTCCAGGGATATAGTGAGCAAAATAAGATTAAAGATATGATATTAAAATAAGATAAGATGTTTCTGAGGGTTGTGCTTTGTAGGCATGTTTGGAAATATTTGCTCTAATCTACTGAGACAATGTTTTAGTACAGATGAAAGATATCTTGAAGATGTGATTTAGGACAATGAGCATGCATTTTACATAAACATGTTTTATCCAGTAAAGACCGAGTATTGTCTTGAATTGATGAGTTTATTATCATGGCAATAATATAGATCATAGTAAAAAGATAATACAGGAGGAGAAAGCCAGAAGGATTAATCACTGCAGTCCAGAGGTGAGTTATTTTATATACCAAAGAGTAATTATTTTATATACCAATGAAGTTTTACAATGCAGACTGGATTTTTAACTGACTGAGTATAAAAAAAGTGTTGATTTGCAATCCCTGCAGCGTAAATAGTACATTTCTTCATCAGTCAGCAATACTTTTATTACTATAATTATAGTCAGAGGCAGCAGGATTTTAGGCATCTTTATCCAGATGATAATTATATATTTATTACTCAAGTTTCTAATTTTTATTTTGAAACAAGACATTCCCAAACATGCTCATCTGTGCAGGAACACTCAAGGCCTACCAGGAGTTACAAATGCACCCTATACTGAAACACAGTGTGGTATTGTTCTTTGCAGCATCTGTTTATCATGGTGTAGAGAAGGCTAAAGTAGGAGCAACTACAAAACTGTTCTTGTTTGCTCAATCTGTCAGATATAAATAAAAGTACCAGCAATGCAGATTATGTTCTGTATGAAAGATTATTCCGTCTTTCCCACTTGCTAGAGATTATCAGCATCTTTCAGTAGAGAAGAAACTAGGATGCAATGTTTTTAGTGTAAGCAAAGAGGAGGAGTGAGCTGTAGTAAAATTCAAGTAGCAGAAAGGAGTTGTGAAAGTCAGAAAATAAGTGTTCTCTGCAAAATTCCTGTGAAATTGGTCTACCACGATCCCTAATTTCTCCCTTTTCTCCACCCTGGAATTGACATCAGTATCAAGTTAGCAAATACTTAGTGGCTTCAGCTGAAGCATTTTAGCTGGACTACCCTCGTTGAAAACACCATGCGATGATGAATAGCAGTTTTTGAAAATGAAGTGCAGTTAATTCGTAAATCTCCACACAGACAGCCTCTTTCAGACATATAGTAGCCCTGGGCCAGTATCTGCGGAGGAGTGGAATGCGTATGGATTCACCGCTTCACTTCACAAGTTTTTAGTGGGATTCCACATTTTCCTCCCCACAGAATTTTGTGTCTTTTAAGTCTATTGTGTCTTAGAGTTTTTGAACTGTTAGTGCTATTAGTTTTTTCTTTCCACACCCTGTGATAGGTGAATAGCCTTCTGCGTAGATCTTCATACATACTATTGCAATTATAAATGCTTTCATTGTAAGTGAACATTATTTATGAGATACTTGTAGAGTGATTTATCTCTTTTCAAGTATCAACAAGCTATCAGGTTTAGAAATGAGCATATTTGTATTCATTTCTCTGCATGTGTGATTGATGACATGGCCACTGATGCTATGCTCAGTGTGGGGGAACACATTCTAGGGAATGCTGTGTCTGGCCAGATCGGGAGATACAGATCTTAGTCTCTCTGTCATCTTTTGTAAGAAGATCTGGGAGGAATGAACATGCAGGATCAGATTTGAGAGAAAGAAAAAGTGGTGAGGAATTCTCCATCGTAAGCTTGGAATAAAGGAAAGATTCTACCTCACTCTGAGCTTTTAGGCTGAATAGTGGGGGATTTGGTTTCTTTTTGTTTTGTTTTGCCTTTTTTTTTTACCTTTTAAGATTTTGATTTATTTCATTCCTTTGATATTCCAGAATTGTGGTGTTTAAGAAAAACACTGATTTTAAAATATATTATCTTCGTGGCATGCAAATTAATTATGCAGTATTTCAGAATTTATTTTAATACCTCATTCTAGTATTTATGTATGTATATAAACAATGTGAGGTTTGGTTAATTATATTCAAGGATGCTGAATTTGAAGTAGGCTGGGTAGAAGCCTGGAACCTGGGAGTCCTCAGAGAATGGAGGGTTTGTCTGCTTGTCTGGCTGTGAGAAGCGGGGTTTAGTTAGTGTTATGGTCCATGTTGGCATAGTAATGGTACTTCAGTTTTTCAGTATCTTGATTGTGGATAGCTCAGGAGCAAGAGTTTGCACAGGAGAGCTGTGGAGATTTCCTCCAGTTTTGTGCTTCTATTTACAAAAATGGAATTCATAACAGCTACTCAGTTATGAAAATGATTGTACCAGACTACTCATCACATTTTCCCTGCATATGCATGTTAAAAGGCTTTTCTCAATGACTGATGAAGATGTTCAGTGGAGACTCAATTATCATCTGAGATGCTGAGGGGAAAATAATTTCAGTGTCAATTAACTGAGTTCTTCAGTGATGCTGGTATATCTTATTGAAAAAAAAAGCCCTGCTGTTCTTGCAGGTTGGTTGATAATACTGCCAAAATTAACATTAGCAAAGTAAAACTTTAACCTTGAAAGACAATGGAAAGTTTATTGTTAATTATGATAACATTTTAAAGCAACGTTATAAAAGTGACACAAGCAATGGCAGGGCTATTTATTCCTTTGAAATGGCAAAGTAAAATTTTATCCCCAAAATAAATATACAGATTTGCTAAAACTTGCATGAATAAGAAACTTCTCCCCTAGGAGTTGTAGATATTTTCTGGACATTTTTACTGTAAAATTCTAGTTTCATACTGTGATTCACTGGATCAGGGTTTGGAGAAGCTTTTTAGTTATTCGTTACTGCTTTAGGTTGTCAAATTAGAAATGTTTTCAGGCTGCTTCAGTACTTGAGCAGAATAGAAGGAAGAGCCCCAGGTGGATCTTCCCAAAATAATCCTCTGGTATTAGTGTTGTAGTACCTTAGCATGGCTGACAAACATTAAGTATGTTAATGGTGTTTTGCCTTTTTTGTTGTTTGGTTTTTTGTTAGGTTGTAACATGAGTAAAACAAAGGGAACCTCTGTGGAATCATGCTATATTGTATTGCTCCATGTGGAATGGTACACTGCTGAAAGGGTCTGCTCATACCATCACAGACTAATAAAACCTCTTAGTCTTTGCCATTGACATTACTGTCAGTGGTCACTGTCCCTCTAGTACCAGCTCCACTGGAGTTTTCATGAGTAGTGTGAACATCTCTAGGTTCAAGGCTTGATCATATCATATTGCTTCACGTGAGGAAAAGATGTTCTCCATATACAGCTATGTATACACTATGCAAAAAATAGGGTTTGGAAAATGCCCCCAGCAGTCTTGATTATACCTTTGCCTACTGTAACTGAACAAATTTGTAGGCACCTGAAATTTATTTATGAGCATGGTGAAATCGCAGTGCCAACTCATAGCAGAAGGCTTTGACTGTAAGCCTCTGCATCCTGAAGTTCTGCATACACTTCAGCCCATGTATCAGGAAGATGCAGTCCCATCCAGAGATTCTGGCACCTCCACCTGGTGCCAGACTAGAGCCAAAGCAGCAGTGGTTCTACAGACTCCTAGAAAACATTCTCTCCTCAGACTCAAGTGGCTCCATGAAGTCAGTTCATCTGGGCTATTCTCACAGAGTAACTGGTGTGGACGGAAGCGTAGGAGAGGGAGGATCAGAATGAACAGGGAGCTCCTGATGGCGTTATGGTGGCACTTCAGTGTAAGGAAAGACAGGAAGACTCAGAGCAGAAACAAAGATGAACAGAAAGGGCTGACTCCATATGTGAGGCTTATAAAGGAGATGTGTGTCACTGCCTCTGCCACCTGGCGTTACCGTGTGTGACAGACAAAAGGATGATGAAGTGCTTCACCGAGTATCCACCTGATATATCTGCTCTTTGGAAACCAAAGATTTGTGGAATAACTATCCTTGGAATTGCTGCAGTGAAAACACTTGATCTAGGCCTAAGATTTGAACTAGACTGAAGTAAAATCTGCAAAATGTGTATTGTGTAATTGCAGCAACTGCATCGTTGCATTGATCTGCTCTTACTGTATAGCTCTACTTAGTGAAGACATCTGAATTTAGGAAAACCCAAAAGACACTTTTTTCCTGGGTTCTTTGAGTTAAAATACTAACCTGGGCTTCAGTTTTCTGTCCCTCCTGCACTGGAAAGCAGCAGCATCTCTCCTTTCCCTACATCAGCTGCTCACCTTTCTTTCTTGACAGGCAATCTTCCCTGCTCCTTTCATCTTTCCGGTATAGGAAATTCTCTTTTCCTTTCACCTGCAGCTGCAGCATCCTTTTTATAATCAAGTAATCCCTTTACTCCCTTCAGCAACAGAATTACCTGTTACTTTTATTATTTGCTCTAAGTTATCTTTGTTTCCCTTACCTTCCCACCCCTGTCCAGAAATTTCCACTCAGCTTCTATGTTTCTGGCTACTGGTATGGAGCAGAAGTGGTCTGGAATGGGTGTTTTGCTCAAGTCAAACCTAAAAAGCCTGGATGCTGCAAGTATAGAGGCTGTGCTTGGGAAGAGACATCTTGCAGCCCAGTGAGACTCCCATCTGACTGACCTTTTACCCTCCATGCCCCTCACACAATTTACTGTCTGCCTCAAGAGCATCTGTTGCTTAAACAGATGTTCTATGACTCTTCCAAGGGATCCTGTGCCAGATAGCAGGATCCACAAAATGGATCCCTGTCACTCTCATTCAATGTTATTGGACTTGAACACAAATACAATCTAAATGAAAAAAGCATTACACACTTCAGCTAAAAGGTACACTATGCAATTTATTCTTTTACTAATTAGATGAACTCTTTGAATCAAGATTTTTATAATGTAAGTAATAACTGCCAACTCTTATTTTTATTGCTTTTTATTGCTTCAGGCAAATATATTATTTTGATATTTAAATAATTGGCAACCGAAAGTTGACAGTTACTAGAAAAATTACAACCGTGAATCATCCAGTCAGACAATAGCTTTTTTTTTTTTTAAACAGAGGTAGGGCTATAAAAGACTTCCAGATGTTATTTTGTTTGTGTCCCTTATCAAAAGAAAATATTCTGAACAGGCTGGCCCAAACAGGTAGTATTTCTCAAATATTGATAATTAGAAATTCTTCCTGACATATCCCGAAGTTCACTAAGCACTCTCCACTGGGTATGTGTGGTAATCCGAATCATTCTGCAGTCTACCCAAGAGCAGCATGATCCTAAGTGGAGCTGGTGGCTCCATTTTAGTGCTCTTCATATGCTTTTACAGTGAGACAAGCAGCCAACACAGACCCGAGTTGCCTCGTGGATATTCAGGATTGTGCTTGGTACTGTAGTTACGAGGAAGAGAATGCAGATAGTGAAGGTATTGTGGGCCTAAAATTGAGTGCAAACTGTGATGGGAAATGCTTCATGAAGTTCAATTCATAATTTAAAAAAAAATTATGTAGATAAGGATCTTATCTTGGTAGAAACAGACTTCCATCATCTGCTTTTTTCATGGCAATTTACTTTGATAGACTAAAGATGAAAAGAGTGTGAAAACAATAAGCATTGTTATTGCTCAGTAGTATTTTGGTCATTAACTAGAGAACATTTTAAAATTTGAAGTGATGGGAATGCAGTTACCAAAAAAGCATTTTATCACAGTGTGCAGGGACATTTAAAGCCAGCTGGTATTAACAGCAGCTTCGTACAGTTTTACACAGTCTGCTTGTTGACTCTAATGCTCAGAGTTCAGAATGTGTTTTTCTTTTAAGTGTAAACATCTATCTCACAACATATACAAGGCAGCTGGTGACTTGCTGGTTGGTGAGCAATTGTAAGGCTTGTCTGTGAATAATCTCAGAATTGTTCAGGTTGGAAAAGACCTCCAAGATCATTGAATCCAACCTGTGACCCAACATCACCTTGCCAACTAGACCATGGCACTAAGTCCCACAACCAGCANGACTTGTGCTCCAGACCTCTCACCAGCTCCATTCTCTGAACATGCTTCAGCACCTCAATGTCTTTGTTGTAGTGAGTGGCCCAGAACTGAACACAGGATTCAAGATGTGGCCTCACCAGTGCCGAGTACAGGGAAATGAACACTGCCCTGGTCCTGCTGGCCACACTATTGCTCATACAGGCCAGTATCAATAATAACCTAGTAACAACCAGACAACGTGTTCTGTCAGGTGTTTGTTAAACATCTTCTATATAAATGCCATTTAAACATTTTTGCTGTTAAAACAAAGTTTTGCTGAAACCTCAGATTGGCGGGGGCTGAACTCCAAGAGTGAAGCTGTAACAGAAGTGTGTCCATATCTACATTAACTTTATCATCGAACCCGACCACTTGCATGTGCTGTGATTTTGATAGCACTGCTCAGAATTTCAAAACGCATCAAGTCATAGCGCTAAACTTGAGGCATTGGACTTGATCCCATTCTTGCAGCAGTACATGATCATCTAAGAACTGCGTTACAGTGGTATAATACTGGTTTCAAATTGAGCCACATCAAGATTTACTTTTGGAATATTGAGTTAGTGTTGCAATGTGCATATACCTTACAAAATATTACCGTGCCCTGGGTAAGCACACTACCCCACTCTTTCAGAAAGCTAAAACTTTAACATCTTTTTGTGGTATTATAGGATGAAATTACTGAAGACTGTTCAGCAACATACAGTATCTCCACCTCTTCTCTTATTTGCACTGTAAATACCACATTTTTGAAACACACACACTCCAACTTAAGCGAGCAGGACTGTGTTTTATATGACATGGAAGAATAAACACCTTTATGCAAAATAACATTCTAAAAATTGTAAGAGAAGTGGGTAGTTGCAAGAGGTCTGTTAAGAGAGCAGTGAGGATATATGTGTGTAGTGATTTCACTGGTGCACTGAAATAGGTTATGTAGCTGAGAACGGTGCTGCTTAGAAACTATGATAATAAAGTACATTGTGCTTTTGTATTGGTGTTTTGCCCCCAGTTTTGCTTCATATTCTGATAAATGTTGGCAGTTACACCTACAGGTTGATGCCTGTTACAGCACTGTCAGGAATGTTTTTCAGGTTGAAAGGGATGTCTTGAGATCTGAGCAAGGATCCTAAACTGAGGGGTAGGAAAGAAATGCATAGCCAGTGGAAGCAAGGAGAGATAACCTTGGCAGTGTACAGGGATACAGTTTGGATGTGTAGGGATAGGATCAGGAAAGCCAAGGCACAGATGCAACTGGATGTGAAAAATACTTCCTGAGAAATGATTCAAACTTTGAAGTACGGGGAAACAAGGTATGGCACAGGAAGAGCGGAGTGTCTTTCCTCCAGCGTGTTTGTCTGCAATTTGAAAACTTGACTTCAGGCCACTTGGAATAGTTGAATACAGATTGGTAGCAGGGGTTGAGCAGATTGAACTAGAAAATATTTCTTCATTAACAATTGTCTTTGCCTAACTGAATGGGTGTGATAGGTACGGCTTGGGAATAGACTCAATAAACCCATGCAGTTAGAGATACAGCAGCTGACAGTTTTAGAGCTCTTTTGTTCCTTTGTTAAAATGAACTTTTAAGTGAACTGGCAGTATCTGTGAGTTACATACAGTATGTGTCATTTATCTGTTGCTTCACTGTATACCTTCCATGAATTAAGCAACTGTATCTGGCAGGCATGTTTCATTCTTCTGATATGCTCTGTCTTTCATTTATTAAATCTAGGCATTTAGCAAATGCAAATGAGATTAATGTTTTGTTGACCATCGCTGAAACTTATGGAACTTCTCATCTTGATTATGCTCAATTAGGTGTTAGGACTCTTAAATGTTCATGTTTAATTGGTTTACTTTATCTTGGGAGATTGTTGTAGTAAATACTGCAAATGGAGATTTCTAATGTGCAGACTCCTTTTACTGACCACAAGGAAGAATGGAATTTTTTTCCAGTTTAAAGATTTTTAGTTTGTTTTATCTCCATTCTGTTATCGGTACATTTCAAATTCTACTGAATTCTTACTAGGTATAAATATTTAGTTCTGGGTTTTCAGTTACAAAATTTTCTACATACAGTTTATGAAAGTTGTAAAAATAACACGACAGAATATAATTGTAAAAATGCATTTCTGCTAAGAATTCTAATTTTTTAAATATAAATGAAGCGACTGTATATTTGAACTTAATGGTTTGCATTGTAGAACCTTCTTTGCTTCACTGAACTATCTTTGGAATCAAGTAGCCTGGCATTTGAATTTCCTTATATTTGCATAATATACAAAGATTCTGAACAAATTAATTAAATTGAAGACAGATAATCACAGGTCTTTAAGAAAATATCTGTTACTTAACCTTTAGAACTTTTACACAGACACTCAGTAAATGGGAAATTGGAAATAAACCTGCAAGAGAAAGGCAGGCAGAAAATACAAGCCTGTTTTAATGAGGAGCTATAGCAACTGCTCTGATGTACAGTTTAAACAAACTCCAACCTCCTCTTAGGTATCATTTATAGCAATTTAAATCTATCAAGTTCTATTGTAATTTTCTGTTCATGAGTGACAACTAATGCAAGCACAGAATTACATATATTTTTATGATGAAACAACACTTTTTGCAATATATAGCTTTTATTTTCAATGACTATTCAAGTAATAATTTCATAAGTTATCTTTTATCACAGTAGACAAATACAGCGTTTGTAAAAAATAAGAATCTGTGGGACTTAGTTTGGTGTTTTGCTGCTTGTCCATATATCAGGTTGTGTGTGCCTTTAGAATAGATTTTTTTTAAATGCCCGTCTTCCACACAAGAATTTTTCTCTACTAGATGAGATTTTCTAATAAATACAAAATTCTCTATGGAATCTTAAAAAGAAAAAATAATTCCTTTTCATATTGTGGATTATTTGATTATTACATCCAGCTACGATATCTAAATAAGTTATAGGTGTTAGGCTCCTGATCTGAATCGCTTTATAAGAAAGGAGAGGTTCATTTATATCTTTAAAGGGGCATGAGGGGAAAAAGCTTCCTGATTCTGCCATCTACTTTATTGCAGGTAATGTTAGAATAGAGTAAGTCAGACAACTTAGTATACAGAGTTTCAGAAGATTTTAGATTTAGTGATTCTGTGTTTAGCAGTTTGGCTCTTCTAAAAGCAAAGTATATCAGGATCACAGTATCAAACACATGAACTACTTGACTCACAGGTGTCCTTCGATTTTGAAAGTTGTACTTGTGGACTCATGCACCTTTTTCTGTCCAAGATCTACTGAAAAACGTGAAGTTTTTCTGTGAATCTGTGTCTAAGTCTGATATATTTTTGGATTATGTCATCTGATGTAGCAGATGTAGAATTTTAGTAACTATGTTAAGAGCTGTTCTCCCGTGGCCTGGTTTTGTAATTCTGACTTTCTTGTGGATTGTGTCAATGTGGTTGTCTGATTTTGAAGAAAGCTTTTGTAGCTACATTGCTCTTTCATCCCTACAAGCACTAGAACTGCTTATGTTATACAGAAGAATATTTAAAAAAACCCTTTCTTTTAAAGCATTTTCCATATATGTCAGATCAAATTATTACATTGGTTTGTTAGGGATTATTTATGAGTTGTATCAACTCAGTGTTAATTCTTTAACTGTCCAGTTGTTTGCCTTCTCTCGTAAATACTATTGCAAACTATTCTGTTCTTGGGCATGGAATAAAAATAAAGAAAAGAATTCTTATAAAAAAAGGTGATCTGTATACCAAAGTTGACTTTATTCTTACTATAAATCAATTGATCTATTAACCTGTTTTATGAATAATCACCTGCACATTGTATTATCCTTGTATTATCCTTATTGGTAAATTCTGCTGTCATTCAGTCGCTGTTAATACGTGTACCCCAGAAGGCTGTAGTTCACTGTTACTTTCAGACCCTTTCACATTAAGTAAAATATGAAGGAGTACCTCTGACCCATATACAAGCCAGATTTCTCACTTTTTTTATGTTGCCTTTAGAATCTGATTCCTCCTTTTACTTTTATTTATGTAATTGAATTCTATAGTTTGCTCGTTTAAGAATCACAATAGTGTTCTACCTTCTGGTTTTCATTCTTTACTTTTTATGTGATGTCTGAAGCCACAATTGAAAAACAGAATTTGCCAAAGAGCGAAAACAATAGACAGGTAGCAGAAATGGTGAACAAAATGTACTTTGGGTGAATACATTATTCATGCTGATTTCTGCTTCTGATGGCTGGTATTTGAAGATGCAGTTGAAACTTTTTTTAGTAGAAACAAAGGTATGCATTTTACATGTTTTATCAAGACTAATTTAAAATAATTTTGAGGTACAGATACTTGTCAATTATGCTTTCTCCTAAAACAAATAAGATTTAGAATCCTAGATTACATACACTGTGGGTATATTTATGACAAATGAGCAATTCATATCAGACATATTCCCAACTTTCCAAGAAAGCTGCTGTTCTTGGGATGCCACCAGAACCTTGCAATGCACTGGCCGGAAGCCATCTTCTATTACTGCACCTGAAGTACATGATGTCTGTTATGTGTGATGTCAGAAAGCACATATCTACCCACTGTAAGGCTGAGTGAGTTTGTTATTGCCAACAGCCCCTGCTGGGACTTGGTTTCATCCAATGAAATAGATGAAACCAAGTCTTGATGATCTGTTGATGTTGAATCTTGGATGTGTGTCTCTACATAAGGTGGGACTGGCAACCTGGGCAGTAGCTAGCTAATCTGTTCTGGTGATTTGTGATGCTTTTTGTGTTTTTGCAGTTCTTTCAAGAGAAGGAACTAATTCCAAAATAAACTTTAGAAGATTCCACAAGTTAAAAACCTTAAATGCAATTGCAAGTGACACAGCAGTTTGAATTACCTGACTTAAATACAAGGATTCATGGCTGTCTTTTTTAATGAATGCATGCAACTAAGCTTCTTGAATTTTGACCATTTGGTCATGAATGAGAACTGTTCTGTAAATCTGAACTTCAAAAAAATCTTATTTTCAGGTTCTAAGTTATCAAATCAGATCATATTAGTGCATGAACTCTAAACAGTGGGTGATGGCAGAATCTCACAGTCATGCAATAGTTCTGCTTTGTAGTGCTGCTTATGAGACTTTTCTCGTTCTTTTCATCTGAACTGTATTTCTCTTTGCCTAACACTTTAAGAAATTGAAAATTAACTGATAGCAATTGCTGTTATAGATAGCTTCAGGCTATTTGATAAAATTAATGTCCTGGAGCTGGTGTGCAATGACATCATTCACAAATCAGTCTATTGCTTGTTTTCCTTATTTTGAAGTTTATTTTCCATTTTATATCAGTAATATAATCCAGGCATTTTAGTCCAAAACAGTACTTCTTGGGTGGTAAAACTCAATAGGTATTTAGTCTCATGCCTTATAAATCTACTAGAGGCAAATTATAATTGTCTTGAAATACAATGCTTGTCATAACTTATTACAGTTTATGTATTATCTATTGTGTAAATACAGTTTTGGTTCCTTTAAGCACATACTAAAGTCAAAGCAGAATATAACATCACAGTGGCAAACATTAGGACCCAGAGACTTGTCTGGGGTCCATGGCAGCTTTCTCAGAACATTATCAGTTAAGCACAATAGAGGATTGTTTCTACTGACTGATTTGGCTTTAGAGCTCCTGGTATTTACTGACTGCAGAATATGAATTTGGCTGCCACATATTTGAGTATTAGAAAAGAAAATGTTTCACTGAAAGAGCGGTCAGGCATTGGAGTAAGTTGCCCAGGGAGATGGTGGAGTCACTGTCTCTGGACGTGTTCAAGAGGTGTCTGGATGGCACTTTGGGATATGGCTTAGGGGTGATTATTGTGGTGCTGAGTTGCTGGTTGGACTTGCTGGTCTTGAAGGTCTCTTCCAACCTTGATGATTCTGTGATTTATTTACTTAATATGATGGTGGTTGCATAAACAAGGGTTCATATACAATGCTTTTTAAATTTATTGCTTCCCTAAATGCAACCTTATGACGTGGAATGAATTTAGAAAAGTTTTGGGAAAGATGATTTTTGGCATAATTACAGTTTATTTTATAAATAGCTCTGAATGTTAAAGTATGTTTTTTCTGATATTTGAGTCAATGTTTAAAGATTTCCTGACTAATAATTTTAAATGTCGTTGCAAAATTATAATGCCCCTAACTGATATTTATTACCATTTTATACAATGGCATTTTTTATTTTTGAGTTTTTTTGAATGAATTAATTCTAGTATATATTCATAAGGCTTTGAGATTGGTCATAAAGAAATACACAAAAATTAAAATTGACACTTCAAATTTCCATCCTCGTATTAGAATCTTATAAAACTATATTGAAAATATTGAAAAAATTAAAAGGAAAAATAAGTCAGATAATATACTCTCAGTAAGAATAACATTCTTGGCATATATATTGCAAGTATAAAAGATTTCAGTAGTGAGTTTGGACTTAATGACTCTCTCTCTAAAAGCGAGACCTGTGTCTTGAAAGTGTAGGTTTCGGAACTCATTGCTTATGTTTTCCAGGATATTGGTAAGAGAGTAAAGACTTGAAAAAAAAATTTTAAAATTTTAAGTAAGTGGAAGACAGGAAGTTTTTTTCTACTACATGTTTCCATAATATTGTCTAGTTTATATACTGTAAAAATATGTCCTGCACCATTAATGTTATAAGAAGAGCAAAATCACTGAGGCATGAACACAGGAATATTTTTTAAGATGAAGTTTAGGCAAAACAATTCAGGAAATCCTTTCTGCTAGTGTCTGGTCTGGTTATAGGAAAAGGGTTATGCAGAAACCAGGGAGAAATAATCAGAAAGCAGTAACTCAGAAAGGATTTTTAAGTCCTAACTTTGGACTGGAACAAGTCCACAGACAATCTCAAGCACAAGGCAGCCTGTGTTTTCCTAATGGACCTTGAAGGCAACGTGTAGCTGTTAGATTTGCTTGACTGGGAGAATGGAATCTCATTTTGAGCATATAAAAGGGTATTAAGCAGCAAAAGTTAATGCAAAAGTTCTTACCAGGTAAGCTTCAAGTAAATAATGGAAATATAATCTCAGTAGTTATTGTGAAGGGGACGTTGTGACTGAGGACAACTGGGAGTGTCAAGAGACGAGGCTGTGGCATGTCTCTACTGCTGCAGACATAATTCTGCTGACTGAATAGGCAGCAGATTTATGGAAGCAGAACATGCAGGGTAAAAGCTGAGGCCAAGAGCAGGCACAAGGGAATACAGTTTGCTGAAGACAAAAGAGATATTGAATCAAGAGAGGAATTAGTGGAAACGGAGTCAGAGATTACTTCTATTGTCCAGAGGAAACTTTTAAAGCATATCCACGAAAAGCCAAACCACCCATTCATCTAATCGATACAGGCTGAGGACATGAACAATGGGAAATCAGTGCCCATGTAAAAAGATACATGCACTTCTAAATGCAGCTCTGAACTTGGAAGCAAATACTGAAGCTGGAAGGAAAAAAATAAAAGTGAGTCAAAGTCAGAGAAAGAGTAAAAGTTGTGCTTTCTAGTTGAAACTAACACCTAAATTATTTGAACAGCAGAACTGGTTTTTAGTTCTGGATAAGGCTTAAACAGAGCTACATTTCTTTCCTTTTTTTACCAAACAAATCTATGACATAATAGCTCTGCAGACTCTCATAACTGAGCTCACATGGTGAGTACTGGGATTCGTGTCTGTGCCATCCAGTGTTCCCACCTGACTGACTGACCATTTCATGAGTTTCCTTGGTAGCTGTGGATACCAAGACCAGAACTCCACAAAATTAAGCTACTACATTTCCCTTAAACATAAATGTTATTATAATACAGTTTCTAGAAAAAAAAGTATTGACTTATTAAAATCAATTTAAAATTCCTTGGCAGTATTACGTCCAGGATCTGTAATGGTTGGATGCTGTTAAATTGTTGCCATGAGAGTGGAAGCTACTTAGTGGTTTTTTTGCTTTCATTTTTGACTGTTATATTCAGAGAATAATCCAACAATTTTGTTAAATGTTCTAGATTATTCTTCAGTTTGTTTTAAATATAGTTCAAAATTAGCATATTTTAAAATACTTTAGACATTTTGCAAGTGAATTATGCAAGTATCATGATTATCATGATTCTTGCATCACTTCTAGATATTGGCAACAGTAATTTAGATGAATGTTCAGTTTTTATAGGGAAAGGTGAAATCCAAAACCATTTCACATGCAGGCAGTCTACAAGACAGTCTACAATATCACCTTTTCTACCTTACTATTTTGGAAAAATGGCAATCCATTTTCTTATGAAAAATACTAGTGCCATCCATCACCGTGAAAATAACATAGGTCACTTCTTCAGCCCATGGATTTCAATTAGCTTTGGATGACCCAAATTTTAAAGTGTCAACTGAGTGATATGATAAACTCTTACATATCATGTTTAATCATGCCCTTGGAAACTGCCATAAATAGTTTCTTAATCAAATGCCTATTACAGAAGGTACTAGGGAGAACCAAACTTACCTGCGCAGCCAGTCACAGACATATTTTAAGTTGCAAGTAGGCACAAGATGGTTTTAGGATTTTTGAAAGGAAATTTTGGTAACAATTTAATTGAAAGTGTTAAAGGCTGTAAAACATAGTCTCTTCTGTTATGCAACTCAAGATACAACATACCTGAAGAATAGTCTTAACACTGAATGTTAATCTCATAAAACCAGATGTGTTCATAGCTAACAAAATATTTCATATGCCTTATTTTTAATAAAATATCTTAATTATAAAGTAAAATTAATCCATCTGCTAAAGCAGGACTCATTCCTTTCTTTATTCTTTTATTCTATTTCTTTCTGTTTCTTTTTAAATCTTTAAAATAGCCTTTCTTCTAAAAGCACAATTTTTTTTTTATTTTACAAAGTTGTATCACTTGGATATATTTTCATTTTGAGTGCCTTTGTTTGTATATAGACAGGCTATTGTGTTACATGATTTGGGCTGATACTTGTTGGCAGAAAGAGAAAGCCTGTCTTGGCAAACCCTGATTTTTATGTAAGAGAACATCTGTGAGCTCTATCTTTGTGGTGTAGCTGGACCCTCATAGCCTAAGAGAAAACCAGAATCTAAAAGCAAGCACATCTGTCCTCTTACAACTCTAAGGATTATGCATTTTGAGTTTAAGGATAAGGATTTACTGGTGAACCCTGAGGAATGCTACTAACTGCTTTATCTGTTTGCCATGGTTTTGCTACAAGGCGAGTTATGTGCTTGTCTGCCCTCCTCTCACTGGGCTTTACTCAAAGGGTTTTTTTGGAAACTGGCTATTTACCCTCCAGCTATGCCATGGTTTAATCAGTAGCTAGTGGCAGGAGAGATTCCTCCATTTGATTTAACAGTGGAGGGATGATCACGTGGGGGTTCAGACTCAGAACAGCCATCACAGCAGGAGCATTAGGGTTGGAAAAGACCTCCAAGATCGCCAAGTCCAACCTTTGATAGAATACCACCGTGCCCACTAAATCACATTGCAAAGTGCCATGTCTACTAATTTTTTGAACACTTCCAGGGATGCTAAATCTACCACTTCCCTGGGTGGCCTGTTCTAATGCTTAACCATTGTTTCAGTGAAAAAACTTTTCCTAATACCCAACCTGAACCTCCCTTGATGCAACTTGAGGCCATTTCCTCTTTGTCCTGTAGCTGGTTGCCTGGGAGAAGAGTCCGACCCCCACCTGGCTACAACCTCCTCCCAGGGAGCTGTAGAGAGCAAATGACCTTACTTCCACCCACACTTCCATCCACACTTCCCTGGGAAGATAAGGAGTGTCTGGTGCTTGGCATTCCTCTTGGATACTCAGTGAAAACAGAGCGCTTTGCCACACAGTGTTTCCTAGTGTGTTTTTATACTTTCCTGCCCCATCTGTTGCATTAGGCACAAACTGTTCACTGCTGCTTTCTGAACCTCTGCTCACACCAGATTTTAAGACTCATCTCTCCTCTAGGATTAATTATTCAAAATTCATATGCTCTCACCATTGCTTAGCTGAAAACTTTAAGAAGGACAGGTGCTCTATTTGCATTGACTTTAGACTATGGACTAAGGATGACAAAGAAATAAAGAATAGAGAAATTGAGAGTTTGGATCAACATTTTCAGAAATTATTATTATTTCCTTGTACCTACTGAGTAGGGATTCATTCAGTTCATGTCCAAGAGTGCTGGTCAGATAAACTGTCCAGTCTTAAGGGAGTAGGTAAACGTTGTGTATGCAAAATACCCGAAGGGAAACAATAGAATGCAAATGCACCTTCTCCCTTCGCAGCAGTTTTGAGTGTATTTGAGTATACCTGTCCTTAGAGGTATTGCTCATGGAATTATTCATGCTTGCAAGAAATTTAAGTTCCTTTTCTGCTTATTACATTCACTGTGTGAAGACTGCTTTGGAGCTGGGAACAAGTTTGTGTTTTGTGCAAAAGAATGTTGAGAACAATCAGAATTACTGCGAAATTGATGTGTTAAAACCTAATATTGGTATGAGAGACAAAGGGAATCAATCTTATTACTAAATTCTGTTGTAACTTGTTTTACCCCTGCTGACTCCTCTCCTCTTACTCTCCAAGGACAGATGTCACCTCATGTCCTTGTACCCTTTTGTCTCATTTCTGGATGCTTTTTCATCAGTCTGTGTTGGTTTTTTCATTGTTGTTAGGGGTTTTTTGTTTGGGTTTTTTTTAGTTTGGTTTGGGTTCTTTTGTTAAATGTAAACTAGCTTGGCCTTACATGAAAGTCTTGAATTGCAAGGAATTTATATTTTTGCATTCCAGTAGGCTGTAGAGCCTCAGTTGTAGACAGGAAAAGACGGAGATGGACATAAACTATGCCTTAACAGCACAGAGATGTGGTCAGAGAAGTAGAATCTGAGTGATGAGATGAAAGCTGTAGGACATTCAGGTGTGATTCGAGGATGTTTTCAAATTTCAGTGTGTAACTTACAGATTTTATGATTTATTCTGCAATCAGTCCCTCCTCACAGAATGATGAGATGATGCAACTTGAGAGCCTTTTTGCATGCAACTAGCTAGATTCGATTAAGAGTATCAAATTAAGGAAATCTGAGATATCAAATGGCTAACAATGAGCTTCTGGACAGCCACTCCCTCTCACTGCGTCTCACTGCCCAAAACACTGACATTTGAGTCACTTTAAAGCTGCTTTTGAAATTTTGAGAGAACAATTTAAAACCAGTTACGTATTAGATCTCCTGTAGCAAAATGCAGAGTTTAAAGTTGAAATTCAGTCTCTGCAACTGCAAAGTAACCAGGCTTGTAATACTGTCATTACTTTGGTTTGTATTTCTGTAACCAACATTGGAATGTGGCCTTTACCCCACTGAACTGATTTTATCATCCCAAAAGTTTGGAAGCCACAAGGCTGGATGTGAACAATAGCCCAGCACATGTCTACGCGTACTTTGTCCCTCAGTATCTCTTGGGTTTTGTTTACTTCTTTCCCCAAAGGAGAGCTTTTTATTTTTTTTTTTTAGAAGGCCATACAGTTTTTCCTCTGAACCATCTCAAATAAATTATCTGTAATCAAAAGGAATGTTTCCAATCAATTAGTTACTGCAGCCGTGTGCTTGTATTTTAGATTATTCACAGTCTGTAGGAGTTGTATAATGAAGATTTTAATGACTGAATGTTGGCATGTGTCCATTTAAACAAATGGACACATGCCCCTTCTTATTTTGGAGATCTGGATGTCTGTTATGCTTAATATTACATATGAAGTTAGCACTTATAGAAGGGAAGAAAAATGTGCTTTAGACTGGAAGAAAGGAAAAAAATGCTCACATTTCCTCTGCACTGATTTTTAGCATCCCCCAGGAGATTCAAATGCATCACTTATTCTTTCCAAAAACCTTACCATTTTGTTACAGTCACTAATTTAAAGTTGCTCAGTCTTTTTATATAACACTGTAGTCACAATCACAAATTGTATGTCACAAAGTATATGAAAGTGCTGCAGCACATTTGTATGCAAAATTCTGTAACCTGGGATAGCTAAAGCATTTCATGTTTTGTACCGCACGTTCTTGCCACCTTGTACTACGTATCAGCAACTTAGATGTTTGTGAACTACTGTGTTCATTTTTTTCTTGAGAAGTGACACAACCAATCTATGCTGTCAATGCAATATGGTATAGAATGGAGAAACCTCTAACATCGAAATATACTGTGTTAAATATACCATAAATATGTACTTTTTGCTTGTGCTATAAGTTTATTGAAGAAGTGCTGTATTGTTCCCTCTGTCCCCATTAGGTAGGTTTTGGAATTTTTTTGTAATTTATTTTTTTTCTTTTGTAATACAGTTACACTGATGACCCCAGATCTCACTGGGTAGAAATGTCCTATGTGCTTCTTTGAAGATTTTTTAAAAATATTTTTTATTTCACCTGCAGTATATGACACAGTTTACCTATCAGACAGAACCTCTGACATTGATATAGTCTCACCTGATCTTTAGCCGTGGTGTATTTTTTGTATTTTCATGGTTGAGATAGTTGTGTACTTAAACTTTTAACTCTGTCTTTTTTTCCTTTTCCCCCTTCTGACTTGCTCCCCCATCACTTCTCTCTGTCTTCTCTCCATACTCATTTTTGCCTTGCTTCTTATTGCCAGCTAGGGCTAAAACACCAGTCATCAAGTGAAACGGACATGGAAAGTGCTTCATTTTTCTGTTTATAATAGGAGAAAACCAGCTAAACTGTGCTGAACTGCTTTTGCTCTGCTACTGGCCCCATGTGTCAAATGCAGTCATACGTAGCTGCTCTGTCTTTGCTTGGTGCCTGGAGAACTGCAGCAGTGTGTAAATGATTTGCATGATTGGGGTGTTATGTTTTGCAGGAGGCCAGCACCTCTTAACCCATTTTTTCTGTGTCTGTGTATGTGGTGGGTCTGCTCTGTATTCCTGGCTAGCTGCAAAACTTAATGCTGCAGCCCATCAAAGTATTGCTAGACTCTCACAGTGGAACAGACAGCAGAGAATCCACCACACAAACACACTGAGGGAAATGCTGTTGCAACTTCTTCACGAGGGAAAGTGCAGGGGCAGGCACTGGTGTTTTTTCTGGTGACCAGTGACAGGACCCAAAGAAATGGCCTGAAGCTGTGCCAGAGGAGGTTTAGGTTGGATATCAGGAAAAAGGTTCTTCACCCAGAGGGTGGTTGGGCACTTGGAACAGGCTCCTCAGGGAAGTGGTCATAGCACCAAGCCTGGCAGAGTTCAGGAAGTGTTTGGAAAATGTTCTCAGGCACATGGTGTGATTTTTGGGGCTGTTCTGTGCAGGCCCAAGAGTTGGGATTTCAGTGATCCTTTTGGGTCCCTTCCAACTCAGGATATTCTGTGGTTCTGTAATTCTATATGCTGCTGCTGTGTGGAAGGCTTAAATCCCACTTCCACTTGAATTTATTAGTGCTATCAGATTGATCCACAGCTTTCTGAAAACAGAGGAATGACTTGCTGCAGCTTCAGTCAACTTCAGACAAATCTTAGATTTTCAGCAGGTCGCAGAGTGCAGGTTGTCAGAGCAGAAAGCAAGGTTCCTGTGCCTCACAGGAGCAGGAGCATTTCAGTTTTCCTGTATTGATGACAAGAATAATTTTTTCCTTCCCCTTAAAAACTCTTAGGGTGTTTTTTTGCGAGGTTACCAGAATGATACCTCATAGAGCCTGTAGATAGCACAGTAACATATATTAACATGAATACATTTCATACTATAGAATTATTTGGTAACATACTGTATTAAGAGACCGCCGCTAAGAAACCTCAAACACGTAATATAGTTTTACAGGCAACCACATCTGTTAAATGGCCGATTTCTGCCAGTACTTTTGTACCAGTCCGATACAGGTGGCTGAACTGGCTGCTAGCTCAAGCATTAGGTAGCTTTTGGAGCAACTTAGAGGGCAAGATGGTTGACAGGCATTGGGATGTCACTGCTGGCACACTCGCTCTGGCCAAGAGCCTCAATCAGATAGTGATAAGTGCTGAATGAAAACCCTTGTGTAAGCTGCAGTGATGGAATGTGCTGAAAGTGTTCTTCATAACAAACTCTTCAGAGATTTTTTTTGGTCCAGGAATTTTTATTGATCATTTGACATGATCACGCTATCAGTGTTTTTTACAGGGGAAAAAAAAGATTTGGAGAACTGAAGAAGGGAGCTGAACCCTGGTCACCTACATGCTGTAGAACATGTAGATAATGGAGCTGTTTTAAACCTGCTGATTTAGGGTAAATCTGTC
This sequence comes from Edolisoma coerulescens, assembly GCA_013397115.1. Classification (NCBI taxonomy): domain Eukaryota; kingdom Metazoa; phylum Chordata; class Aves; order Passeriformes; family Campephagidae; genus Edolisoma; species Edolisoma coerulescens. The sequence continues at coordinate 2,621,174 of VWZW01013751.1, read as the reverse complement.
TATTCTGTTCATACTAGAGAAAAGAATCCTATCTGAGTTTTTCTTTTTTTGTGCTGTTTTGTTGGACTTTTTTTTTAACAAAAGAGTGACGTTTACCTTCGGGTTTAAATCTGTGAATCTTAGGTGAAAAGATAAAAGCAAAAGCACTAGAGACTTAATCCTCTCAGTCTCCAGAAGACTTAAAATATTTGTTTCTTCTCAGTATATTCACACAGTCATTTTAAATGTTGATGGCTCTCCATTTTCTTTGTATAAACTATAAGAAGCATGGCGGATCAAAGGTACGAGAGAGAGTTGCAGTACAGTTTCATGTATTTATGCATGATTTATCCAGGTTTGGGTTGATTAGCATGAATGTATGACCATTTAACTGTAGGGAATTAACTCAGATCTATCAGAGTTCACTAATTAAGTGGTCTGCTAAACTACATCAGCACAGTGACAGCTCGGTTCTTCCAGTGCCACATCATTTTTTTTCAATCCTCATTGCATCCTCAGTGTATAGATTTCAAAATTATTTATATTTTGAGGAGTAGCCACTAATGAAAAATTGATTGCATTTTCTTAGTTCAGAAAGGAAGGCTATGTGTACAGAGGTTCAATTATGAACCTGCTCGAGTAATTTTGAACCCATCTACTTATCTGAACTCAAGTGCTACCTTAATTGCTTATGTATTACTTGAAAGGAAACCTAAATATATTCAGAGAAATACTTTTCTTATCTTTTGGAATGATCTGCATAGCTATCTTCGTATTGAGATAAATTGTTGCATTGATATCAAGTATGAGATGACACTTATCAATAGATCCTTTGCAACTCAGATTAAAAAATGTGATGTGGAAGCATTTTAAGAAGAAAGGAGACTTCAGATTAATTTGTACTATTACAGAAATGGAGGTTGCTTTTATATGTTGATGCATGCCAGTACATACCTTGAGGGGGAAAAAATGCTTCTTTGTGAACCTACTGATGAATTCCTCATGGTGTGATTAAACAAGAAACCATGTTAGATCATTGATTGCTGATAGTAGAAGAGCCTCAGTCCCTCTTCAGAACAACTGTTTGAATTAAAAGTATTAATTGAAGAAGAAAATTTCAAGTATTGAGGTTTTTGAGGCTAGATTCTCCACTCAGTTTCTCTGAGTGCAAATAAAACACTCAGTATGTGATGTCAGGTGCGTTTTGGAGGGACCTGGTGTACCCTTTGTATAAATTGCAGCATTCCGTGGAGTTTTAAATTAGCAGCAGCTCCTCTTGTACTGCCAACATAGTCTTTTGCAAGATGCTTGCCAGAACAGAGACTGTTTCAGCACTTTTCTCTTCTGCCCATCTCCTGGTGTACCTGGTGTGCACCCACATCCATCCACTCTGTGAAAAGGAGCAGTGGGCATGAGTTCCTTCTGCTGGCTCCAGCCTATTTCCTTAAGGTGGCAGGAATGTACAGTACAGCGCAGTTACTGTCTTCTAGTGTAGTTCATCCCTCTCTCCTTCTCTGTTTTGGTGGGAAAGGTGTCCACAGAGTAGTTAATCTTTATTTTTTTATTGACTGTGCTTATGTGGTAGCAACATGGGATTTGTGCCTCAGTTTGGGGGGCACTATTTGATTTTGGTTCTGTGTATTCTTGATGCATCTGGTAGGGAGAGAAAGGCTCAAGTGTCACTTCCCAGTGGTACGTGGGCTGTATCCATAGTGGTAAGTAAAACAGGCCAGGGATGGTTCTCTTGTCCTAGGGCTAAAAGGCACAGCATGCCTCATCTCCATATGGCAGTGTTCTCGCTTCCCAAAAGAGGGTGGCCTCATTCAGCCTGTCCCTTGGGAGCATTCCTTGGCCTGTGCTGTCCCCTGAACCATGCCCAGCCATTGTCTGGAAACATGTTAGCTGTCAGGAGCCAAAACTGTGCCAGGGAGCAGGCTTACAATGGAACTGCAAGGGCAGGAGCATGCCAGCATGCCAGCGCATGCTCCAGCCCTCTTTCTGTTCCTGGTACAAACATAACCATGTTAATACTGATATTGCCTAAGTTTAGCAGCGTCTCTAAATCCTGTTTTCAGGCTTTCTGTCAGCCATTTAATCAGGACTGTACAATTCTATTAATTTTAAAAAACTTTATGAAATGGAATGTCAAATAATATTACAGCAAGACAGAGTGCAAATAATGGAACACAGCAGTTTTATTCTTTCAGCAGTACAGGACAGAGGTAACACCTGCAGAGGCTTTCTTTTTTTGAGCTAAAAAGGGTAGGTGTGTTTTTCAAGCTATTCTTAAACTGAACCAGTATATATGTAAATTGAAATGCATATATATGAAGTTCCAGTTCGGGAAAAAAATAAATCCTAAACAGATTGAAGCAAGGAGATGAATCGTAAAGGAAATTTCAGTAAATATTCAGATATCCTCACAGTTTCTTAAATAAATGCACATTTTTAAAATATCAGATTGCATATTCCAAGGACAACTTTAACTCTGTCCCTGAAGCCACTCCCAGTCTAAGTCTGCAGACCAGAGAACCCCTACAGTCAGAAACTCTACATCAAATAAATTCTGAGTATGAGTTACAGGCATCACACACTATGGTTACGTTGGAATATTTTTACTATTTAATAACAGACGAAGTGGATATTTTATTTTGGAATCAAAGTGCTGTTATGTGGATTTATGGTTTATAACATTGGCAGTGTTTCTGAGTACTTTCTTTTCCAAAGTACATAAATATAAAGTGATAAAAGTTTTGGTTTTAGCTTATAAATGTAGTTAATAATCTGTTCAAACAATAAAAAAATTCTATTTATTAATGGCCAAGAAATGTGTGGGGGGATTGGTTTTTCTTTTTACAGGAGAATCATTTAAATCAACTGGATGAAATGAATAGACAGTGAATATCACAATGGTTTGGGGGGAGTTCATGGCACACCAGTTGATCATGTGGAACTTCAGTAATTAATCCATTGAAGTCGTTACTGCCTCCAAGTCTTCTCTAAAGGTCACGGTCTTTTTTAAGGATTTTGTTAATGAGGAAAAGAACTATTCCTGTTTGATCCGTGCAGTGTGCGCAGGGCTGTGCACTCACTGACTGCCGTGCCGAAGGATGTTCTGTGCTTGGAATTTGCAGCGCAGAGCAGTAGCGTGCGAGAGCTCTTGTGGGCTGCGTGAGGATTTGTATTGATCCTCCTGTTCTGACATCCGGGGTTTTATCATGGTTACGATATAGGCAAACACATCAGGCAATTAAACATGTGAAGACATAGTTCTGCTTGATTATTTGACTTCCTGCCACTAATAATGAGATTTTTGAAAGATTTAGTGCTATGCCATTGAATATAAAAGAAGTTTGGAGGCCTGTATGTGCCATGGAGTTAGGTATGGTGGATTAAGTTTGTCCTGGCATCCTTATTGAAGCTTCCCTGTAGGCACTATCAGCTGTAATCAACATTGTTGCCAGAAATAACGTTACAGTGTCAAAAACATGGGTGTTTTAAGGGTATAGCCAGGGGACTTGAAGTGTTCACTTTTTTGTTTAACTTTAAATTAATAAAGACCCACAGGATTTTTTTCCTTTCCCAGGTTGTTGTTGAATTCTATCATTTTATTTCTTTTTAATATTCTTTAGAAAAACTGCTGATGTTCAAATTACATTAAAAATATCTGCTTACAGGCAGAGTAATGGCCTAAAATGAAATAAAGCCCTAGCAGGATTTGGAAGAGAGAAAGAATATCTAAGATATAACGTAGCTGTTGCATCAGTCAGTGTTATGCCTACACTTTGAACAATGTGTTACCTTTCCGTTGCTAGAATTTCTNGTGACTAGAAATTATCAACAAAAGTTTTAAATTGTGCCCAGGCAGTGACCATCAGATACTACAATAATGATTCCTATCATAAGAGTGAGTTTTGATTCTCAGAAAGATACAGGATATACAGATTGAAATTCCTGGAGGAGTGCAGTTCATCGTGTTATTTACTACCTCCTTCCAGTAAGACTGTGGCTGTGAGAGTAAAGCAAGTTAAAGTCAGCACATACTTGACCTCTGTGGCACTGATTTCTCCTGCACTCAGAGGCTCTCTCCTGGGCGCAGGTGCTGGACACTCTCCAGTGAATGGGTGACCCTGAGATCAGGATGGGATAATGTTACTGGGAAGGAGCATCAGCATAAATCTAAAATTAGTAACCCCTCTGATAAATACTTTAAAAGATTGCCTTATTGAAATCCTCAGTATATACTTCATGAGGTAGTTAAACCATCAACTGTGATTGTACTAAGAATATTTTCTATTACATTTGTTATCTTAAATGAGATGATGTATATTCTCTTAAAGAAAAACACTTCTGGTTATTTCCAAAAAACAGACTTGCAGTGACCAGTCCCACACAGGGGCCAATAGGTTTTCTGAAGAGTTATAATGGTAGTATTAATAACTGGATTATTAGAAGTGAAGTAACTGTAAAGCCTGCAGTTCTAATTTGTGCTGCTTACTTACTAGGTTTCTGTTTTTGTACCAATTTCAGTTCAGCAGTCAGTTTCAGTGGGTTTTAGACCACTTCTGCTTGCAGGCTTCTGTACACATTACTCTGCCGCATTGCCTGCCTTACAAATATTATTCATAATTCTTTGCATGTCTTTCCTTCAAAACATGGAAATTAGTACTAAAGCCTTAGGTTTAGCTTTAGAAAATACTTTTTCAGTCTAAAGGAATCTTATGGTGTCACTTTCGATCTCTCCTGTGAAAGTTAAATTTCTTTCTCTTGCTTCCTTTTATGTTCAAAAACTTGAATAATTTATTACTGCAAAGGAATGTGTACCGAATCCAGTAACCAACAGAGGATGTGGAAAGATTTATTGGGAGAAACATTAAGAGCATTCCTGGCCAGGTGTATTTTATTTCTTTTTGTGAAATGGAAAAAAAATACTTTACACCTCCAGCCAACTTCAGATATGGCTGGAAGCCCATTTGGAAGAGAGTGTCTGTAATTGTGAAGTGCTTCTTGAGATAAACTGAACAAAAAGTGATGAAGGGCACAAGGAGGTTTGGCATTGCTGAATAGCAAGAAATGTGTTGCTCGATTTTGAAAGCAACTGCAGTGTTTGCCATCTGAGTGGGTGTGCACACGACTTCCGCTCTCCTTGTGCTTTATCCAGCAGTTTATACCCATGGGAAATGAGGGAGTGAATGCCCTGCTGAACCGGGGCAGTGGATTCTGAGTTTGCCTTTGCACCCTTGGTCCATGACAAAAGGTCCTGAAGGAGCAGGACCTCAGTAGACTTCTACACTCCTTGCTTAACTGATAGAAGGTGTCACTCAGTGAACAGCAAGACACGTCATGAACATTTTTATTCTACCACAGTTTTTTAGAACTGTAATAAATAATTTCACTGCATATTGGAATATATAACATGAATTTGTGAGAAATGTAATCTTTTACAAGGTTACAAATGGTAATTTATTTAGTTGATGATATTTAGGGCAAAATTCTAGCCAAATACAAAAATCATTTTTTCAGGAATGATAAAAAAATCGGTTACAGACTAGCTATTTCTAATTCGATCCAGTTACCTCTCTGGCATGTTTAATTTCATTTACATAAGTAACAAAGTTAATTATAGCATTATCATAGAATCCTAGAATAGTTTGGTGTGGAAGAGTCCTTTAAAGGTTAGTTGCCTACTCCAACCCCTCTGCAGTAAGCAGGGACATCTTCAACCAGATCAGGTTGTTCAGAGCCCTGTCCAACCTGACCTTGAATGTTTCAAGGGATGTGGCATCCACCACCTCTCTGACAAACCTGTTCTTTTGTTTTGTCTCTATTTTAGTTTAAGCCATACCCCTTGTCCTGTCACTACAGACCCTACTAAAAGGTCTGACCCCATCTTTCTTGTAGGCCTCCTCTTTAAGTGCTGAAAGGCTGCAATAAGGTCATCCCAGGGCATTCCCTTCTTCAAGCAGAACAACCCCAACCCTTTCAGTCCTTCTTCATAGGAGAGGTGCTCCAGCCCTCTCATAATTTTTTGCGACTCTCCTCTGGACCTGTTTCCACATTGAGAATGTTCCGAGGACACCTTTTCCCTTTCAGTTTTTCCTTCAACTGCAACTTCTTAGTCTCCAGCTCCCCTCTGTGCTAGCTGAATAGGTAGGTCCCTTCAGCAGTTGCCTTATTTATTAAAAAGCAAGTTTTGATTTTGTGTTTTTATATAAGTTGTGGAAATGGTTTCTTCTTTGTCCATTAGTCCAAGTTTCTTAAGTGTTCTCTACAAATTCTTCCTTCAAGCAGCATCTTAAAAAAAGAGGTGAAAACATGTGGAATCAAACTGCTCCATCCTCCTACCCCAGGCAGGAAGGGGTATCCCATTTTATACAAATGTGAGTCTCATGTTATAGGACCCTCATGATGAGTTTCCTTGATCTGTCCCAATAATCTGTTCCATTGTATTCTAGTCCTTACCTATTGCTTCCATCGTGGAATAAATGGATAGATAAAACCTATTGTTTTATCCATCATGGCTATGGAGAACAGCTCTTGATTTATCTCTGTAGATTCTCCCTGCCCTAGAGTTTTGTAGACCTTTCTTTTTCTCCATTGCTTCACAGGAATTGTTCTCTCCTATTTCTCGCTCCATGGATGTCTCCATGCCTGACTACAGCTATTGCTATTTTCCCAGTGCACAAGTGGAAACCTTACTGGGAGCAAGAGGCCAACCTTTTGTAGTCCATACAATTAAGAAAACTTGATAATTAGACCAAAGACTCTTTCAAATATGAGCTGGAGTGCTCAATTAGAAACACAGAATCAATGTCTCATTTTATTGCTGTTTCCTGTGTTGGTTTCTATATTTGCCTATCAAAACCAGACTACTTTTTGAAGTTATTTGATACAAAAATCAGCCTAAACCAGTGAAATCTCAGTGCTTAAATGCCTTTGTGAATTTAAGTAGTTGGTAGACTACAGATGGGATTCAGTAGGTGCTTAAAGTTGCAGGTCTTTAACTATGCTACTCAATTAAATCCTGTATTCTGTTCCATGTTTTCAACCCCAGAATTTCTGCTGCCTTTTAGATTTTAAAATTCAGTTAGGAAGCCAGTGACAGAATCAAGTTTTTTGGTGGGCTCTGAGTAGATACCATTTTAGCAGTTTTGCATCGAGGAGATTGGAGAAAATGGTTATTACTATGAAATTATGCTTCCTTAAAATAAAAGTTTTAGAAGTTCTTCTAATAAAGAGCTTTGTTTCTTCAACAATCACATGGTAATTTGGCATACTTGAAAATTGACTTTAATATTTACTTTTTCCACTTTTGTGAATATATTGTTTTCCCTATTCCCTCTTTTTTTTTTTTTTTCTTCTTTTTGTTCCAGGACCCTTTGCTGCTTCAGGAGACAGTAAATTCTGCTGCTGCTCTTATCATGGCATTAATAAAGGACAGAAACCCGGAGCTGATTGGCCAGCTGTTGGTAGCATAAGACCATAAATCATGTGTAGCTTTTGGAAATGTTAGTTTTTCATCATCTGTTCACCAAAGATCTTAAGCCATTTTATTCTTTGTTGAAAACTCTGGATTTATGCCATTTATTATTAAGATCCTTTAACAGCATATTTTTGATACTTAAAATACAAGTCTAATATTATGTATAAAGTGTAAAACGAAATACAAATAATTCTGAGATACACTGGTTATATACTGTGAGGAATGATACTGACATATTTTTTAAGGTACTGATCGTTTAAAAAGATGCACGGAGGACACCAAAGCATTCATGCAGAATTGTCTTTAACCATGTGTGTTTGTTGTACTCTAGGACTGCATGACTTAAATTTTATTTCAGATAAATTAATCCTAAGGCACATCTCATCTACTTTATGTGAAATTATTTAAAAATTGCTGCTGTAATACCTATTAGTGAATGTAGAGTTCATTACAGAGTGGAGCTTTCCTGACATCAAGAGAAATGCATATTGCAAGAAGTGTTGGAAAGGTCAGGTACCTGTTCTCTGTGGAATGAAGGTAGCCTCAAATCAAAGAAAAGATATGCATGGGTACAACGAGGTGCTACCCCCTAGTTTTCCAGATGCAGTATGCTCTGGCTGTAGCCTCCTTGGTGCTACACTTCTTCCAGTGCCCCTGTGCCATCATTCAGAGCTCCTGTAGCTCCGCTGAAATGGGAAGAGTCTGTTAATTCATGTATAAGAATACAATTCTCATCTCTTGCTGGTTAGCAGATGTGTGTAGTAAATAGTAGTAAGGAGACTAAGCATTATGAATTCAAAGATACACTACATTGATAGTCAGGTGTGGACAGCTGGGACAGGAAGATGAAATGGTGAATGATAATTATGTGGAGTATCACTAAGAGCAATACAAGCAGAGTCCCTGAAAACATATGTCTTTCCCTATGCATCAGACCCAGGAATTCCATCTCTCCTGCAATTTGTGAGGGGGCTAGGTTAATGTCTTGTATACTTGCTATGGCTGGGATAAGGTCTTGGAGAAGTATCCCCACCAGAAGCATCCAGTGAATCCCTGATTCAGTCTGTTGCTGTCAGTTCAGCAATTTTCCCTCTAAAAACAGCATTCCCCCCCTTACTCCCACTGGGTTCCACTCCCTCTGGTGCTCACACAAAACTTAGGATAACAAGCTCCATGCTTGGTCCCCTTCCTCCTTCCCTTCACATGACTATTTATATCTCTGGTTTAAATCCCTTTTAGAAGCTGACCTTGGTCCCAAACTTCCTTCATTGCATAATAAAATAAAGAGTTGTTAGCTGACGGTTCTATATCCAAAGCAGGCATTTTTTTCCACACACAAGTCATGCAAAGATAACTAACAAAGTTCTTGTGCATCATCTGCTTTCTTCTTTTCTTCTTTCTTCTCTCTACTTTGATTGATAATTTGTCCTTTTCTGACATTGTACAACATCAGCATTCATATTAGCTCTGTGTATGGCTATCCAATAGGCATATTTTATTCATACATATATTCATGTCTGCTCGTATGCAGAGTACGCAAATAAATGAAGAACTAAAGAATTTATTACTGCTATTCATAATTTAGCAGGACAGCTCTCACAAATAAGTTTTCTGAATGTGCGTTTACATTAATAAATTTGATGAAGGAATTTGTCCCATAGGCTTTTAAAAGACATGATGAAAGACATCTCTTTGACTGTATTTTGTTTTTCTTGTTTGCTTGAAGACTAAAATGCAATCTGTGATGTGTTTTCCCCAAATAATAAGAGGGTGAATTTAGAAAATCCTTCATGTTTTCTATCCACTCTAATTTATACATTGTGATACTGCATTAACATTGGTTTGTGTGTAACATTATTTGCTTAAACAGAGCTTTTATTTTTTAGGGTTGTTTTACTTGCCTCATTCTCCTAAGAGGATTTCAATCCAATTAAAAATGATACTGCAATTAACTTTTGTAATTAAAAAAAAAAAAAAAAAAAGTTGTTTATGGATTTATTTTGAAAAGAGAACAGACAATGCACAACAAAAAGTAAGTTTTGGGTCATCCAATATATTTAGTACTAATCCTAAATGGAAGATAATAAGCTTTATTAATGTACTGTTAATCATTGCATTATGGCTTTTTAATCTTCAGCAATCTTTTAAAATACTCTAAAAACACTGAAAAATCCATTTTGCTGGAAGCTAATACACCAACAGCAGAATTACTAAAACAGATCACAAAATACTAAAATGACAGGAAAAAAAAAAAGAAAAGAAACTGGACTGTGATTAATGCTATTGTGTATCCAAACCAAATTTAAATGGTTTTTTTGATGATTGTTAGTACTTACAATGGTAATAAAGATATAAAATGAAATTAAGAAACTGGCTGATTGTTTTTTGTCTGTGCATAGCTTCTCACAAGTAGCAGTATACATGAGAAACTTGGCAGCCTTTTGTACACACATGCTGTTTTGAATTTAACTAGTGAATCAGTCACCACCCATATTGCTTTGAACATTTGGACAGAGATAACAGAAAGTAAATAAAAGCTCAGACTCTGCCAGCCTTGCTTACCTTACTCCTCAAGCACTCTAATTAGTATTCCTTGGGTAGTTTCATCAGAAAAGAGAATGTAGAATGTGGCCCTAGAAATGCTTTTCATAACTGCAAAGTTGCGTGAATTAGAATTGTATACTGAAACTAACCCTCTTCATGCAAAATATGAAATCTGTGTTATTTTGTATTCAATCAGTTAGGTAGAAGATTTTCTAGTTAGTTTTTTTTTTCTTTAGCTTTTCAGATGACCTAGCTTGGAAAAAATGGCTTGATTGTCCTCTAAAGAAGAAAGAAATGAAAAGGATAGAAGATGGTGGCATTATAAACAAAAAACCCCAACACCCCAAAACTATACCAAAAAGCAAAGAGAAGGGAAGTGAGATGTTACCTATTGTAATCAGTGGCATAGCAGAGTCAGTTTTAGTTGAGCTCACCTTGATAATTAACGTAGGCTGCAGAACAAAAATTTTCTGCCATGGATGCCATGGAGCTTTTGGTGTATTCAAATTTGTGTTTCTATGTGACACCAAAGTCTCATCTCCACAGCACTGTTCTAGGTGCCATCCAAAGAGAAGTTTCCAAAGACATGTAAGGTTTCCAATTAGCGCTTGGCAATTTCTGAGGATATAGCAACTTTTCCTCTCTGTAGGTCATTCCACCAGAGAAGGGTCGTACTTTGGTTGCTCTGTTCTCCCTGCCTGAGACACTTGCCACTTCTCACTGCTTTTTGTTTGGCTTTTTTTTCTGAAGAAGAGCACATTCACTTTGAGACATGCAAAAGCTTTTTTTTTATTTTGTATCTCCTTCCTCTTCATCCATAACTTAGATCTGAAAAATTCTAGTTAATCTTACCAAGCATCCACCAATGTGCAGACAATCCCTTTATTTCTGTTGAGGAAGGTTTGGGGGTTCAGGAATAGGCTCATGTTAACAGTGTTCCTGTAGGCCAGAGTTTGGGGCAAGATTATTCCTGCCCAACTCGATCAATCCAATCTTTGCACCTGATTTTGAATAATTTGTAAAGGCACACAGTTCGATGACTAATGCCCTGCTCTGGGTGCCTGCAATGAGATACCAAAGGCAAAGTGTGAAGGTGGGTTCAAATCTTTGTGCCCACTTTCAGCTTCAGACTGGTAATTTTTTATGACATCTGTCTCCCTCAGCCCATTCCCCAGCCCACTTGTTTACCAGAATTCAGTTTATCTTGTGCTTCTGGCAAGCACCAAGGAAAAGAAGCAGTCACTGACACTGCATTTTTTTCCCAGTGTAGGCTGAATTTGATTGACAGGGCTGTAAAGCACTTGTTAAATATACATTTTCCTTCATTATTTCTTCCAGGAATACTCAGTTTAGAGATCTAAAAACCACAATTTCAGTACCTGTGCTAAGGAAACAGTCCCAACTGTGAAAATACTTTTTGTGACAGAATAAAGTCACTTGTCTTGCATTCACCAACCTGGGGAGCAAAGTGGCATTTCTTAATATATTTATTCCAAGGGTAATTTAAGTATGCTTTCAATCTTTAGATTGAAATGGATCTTGTCCATCCTGCACCTATTCCTGTCTCAGAAACTAAAATTATAATTCAGTTAAAATGCCACAACACTGTATTATAACACAGTTACAAAGATAAATGAGAGAGTAAGAGACTTGGACAAGAAAAAAGTGATGTGAATTTAAATAGCATAGAGAAGCAAGGAGGCAAGAGAGAATATACCAGAGCTCCACCAGATGGCAAAACCTGCAGAGGAGACCCCTTGAATGGCACGATAGGCTAAGGGCTGCAGGCAGGATCACTTTCCAGGTTCAGTAGCACTTCAGATGGCAGCTCAATAAGGCACTTTTCTGTTCAGCAGCCATTTTAGATATTCGTCTCCCTCGGTTAGTTGTTTGTTGTTACTTCTGCATCTCTTTCATTACTCTGCCTCCTTCCTTTTGTTTTTTTGCCTCAGACTGGACGCTTCAAATGTCATATTTCCTTTTCATTTCAGCCATTCCTGTTTTCTCCTGCGCTCTTTTCCCATCCTTTCCCCTACTTCTGTTGCTTATTCTTTCTCTCCGTATTTGTCACTCTTTTTCCATTCCTCCCAGCCCACCATCGTCGAAGGAGACGATCCCCCCCTCCCTTCCCTTGCAAGCCAGGCCGTGGTCTGGCATCAGAAAGCCTTCCTCGCTCCTGGATCGAGAACTGAGGCGTTTGGGCTTTGGCACCTCCGCACCGCTCACAGCTGGGACTGCAAACAGATGTCACTTCCGCTGCCAGCCGCCGGCAGATGAGCAGCAGCTGCCCGCAGGGACAGACCTCCTGCATGGCAGCTGCCGGGCTGACACCCAATGCCGCCTGTTAGCTGGAGTCAAGCTGTAAGCAGAGCCATCCCGCTGAGGGGGAATGATCCGCCCCAAGGTCAGACCCCCCTTCCCCTGCTGCAGTAGCCAAACTTGGGTTTGTAAAGTCAGCACCTAGTCAAGGAGCCAGATTTGCAAATCTATCAGCATGGCAGCAACAACAAAAAGTGAAAGACAAAAAGCCAAATCCAGGTATGGCTTGCAGTCCCGGTGACTGGAAAAAGTATGTTTTCACTTAGTAACCAGTGGCTTTGCCAGGAGTTGCTCAGAGACAAAAAGCAAGGAACCCCACGATGCTGTGTGAAGCAGTTCCTTTCCACAGCATTAAAAAGGCCTCGCTGAAGCCTCGCTGAAGCCCCACTGAAGTCAGCGGGACTGAAATTCCCTTGCAGTGCACTCAAGAATGCATGGCATCTCTTCCCTCCGGCCATCTTCAGCTAACCCACACATAACCATGCTGGTTATGCTGGGGGCTTATTATTATTATTATTATCATCATCATTATTTTTATTGTGCTGCAGTTCTAAGTGTGTATTTATGCTGTGCTCAACTCCCTTGCCGTTTGGTAGGGAGCATTATGGTCTTGATTAATGCCCACTATGTTTTGGAATTTAGTTGTGACTCCAGCTTAAGCACCCACAGGCCTATGGTACGTGGGGTTGTAGGGGCACTTCTGAAGGGCAGTACAGAATTTAAAATCTCTCTTTGAATACTCACTCTGAATCCATTGACAGCACAATAAGCCTAAAAGGATGATTTTGTGCAGGACTAGAGAAAGAGTTGGCCTCTTGTGGGCACTGTATTTTGTCCCTCTCTCCTGTGTGCCAACATTTAGGGTTGTGCTGCTGTGTAGAAATTCAGACAAAGAAGCTGAAAAACTGTTACCTGTCTGGAAACTAACGCTGCAAAAAGTGGCTAGCTCTCACCAGAGTCACCAGGTGGGATGGCTTTGGGGCAGGAGGTACATTGTGATGCCTGCTGCAAAGGGATGTGCTGGAGGCACACAGGGCTGCAGCAGTAGAATCACAGATTTGCCTAAACTGCGACTCACCCGTGGGGCACTGTTTTCTCAACTCTGCAGGTTCAAGTCCTGCCTATGTTGAGGGTGAGATGAGTATTTGTTATTCTAACACCGTTGTGCCCCTTCTGCAGACAAGGGCGTACATACGTGGCTGAAGTGCGGGAGGTCAGAGCTGGATGTGGCTCCTCTCTTTGGCTGTCATGTGCAGGCTTTGTGAGCAGTAAAGTGAGCCCGGTTGTGTGTTGTGACATGCAAACCTCTCTGAAAATGATACATCTGAAAATGCTCAGAGGTGAACTGCATTCCAGACTGGTAGGTCAGGATGAGAAAAGGAAGGAAGGAAACGAGGTGTCTCTCACCCCTTCTGGGAGTGGCTGCTTACAGCAGATCAAAGAAGTACTTTTATGACGGATATTTCAAGAAAAGCTGCAAAATGCCTTCAGTGCACAGCAGAAAACACACATTACTTCTCCTTGGTTATTTGTTTTTTTCTTAATCTTTAAAGCAACTGGCTTCACTGACTTTGCTCTTCCGATTGTGCACCTTTGTGTAGGCAGCTCCACGGACTTGGAATGTGCAGGATTTGTCCAAAGCTTTGCTGCACCATGGTTACTTATGGTTACTTGCAGTATAAGAACAGTCATTACAGTGGCAGCAATGCACCCTCTGCTGGTGTCCATCAGTATTTTATCCAAAATCTTCCCCAAGTTAACCATCAACAAACACTGCTGATGGCAGAGGAAGGGCCAATATTTTTCTCTCCATCTTCTCTGATTCCCAGCAGTGATATCCTAAGGTGTTGAGATGGGCTGAAAAAACTCTGGGCATGGTGTCAGCTCTGCAGCAATTGGCCCCACACCAGCCCTACAAAGTGCAAAACAAAGATGCAACCACCTTGAAGAGGAGGCTGGAAAACACCTTCAGCATGTGGGCTAATGGAAAAATGGGGATTCATTCTAATCAGGTTGTGTGGGTGGAGGATGGCAAAGCATTTGTTATCGTCTGGGACAGCTCCTGCCAATGTGTATCTGCCTCAGGCTGGATTCTTGGTAGTGGCTTTTGCAGACCTCTTTCATTCCTCTCAAAACACACACTGAGTAAGATTTGTTTCAGATTTATGGAAAATCCTAAATTACAGCAGAAATGGGCAAGTTCTGGACAATTCTGTGTTCAAATTATGAATATTCAAGTGGTTTTTTTGAATGCTATTTTGTACTTTAGTGAAAATCTCAGGTCTTTTTCTTTTTTTTTTAAATTATTTTTATGAATCCTAAGCCAAATTTGATTAAAACCTTAGAAGCATCAGAAAAAACCTAGAAAATATTAGCTGTACTGCACTGTGATAGATGTGGTCCATGGCTCAAGTGAGCATTAATGAATGACTGGGCATAATGGCAGGAAGTGAGAAACAGGTAAATGTAAGCTCATCCTATTTATTTGCATCCATCTTGCATGTAAATAAAAACAAAAAACAAAAACCTGGTTTGAGTGTGAAGTAAGACTGGAAGGAAAATCTCCATAAGAAGAGACACCCACTAGATTCAGTGAGGATAACAGAAGGATTTCTAGTCCATGAATATCATAAAGAAATATCCTTTAGAATGAATCTAATCATTTAGCTTCTTTATTAGGTTTGTATTTTTCCCCAAGAAAGCATTCAGATGGATCCTCAGAGGATCTTTCGGGACAAAAATACGATATTGTAGATATTCCGCGTGGAAAAAATCAAACTTGTAGAAGATTATGTTGCGGGTAATAATGCCTCGGAAATAAAACACTCTGCTCTTCAGTAGCTCTTTCACGCCCTCTGCAGTTGAAACCCTGTTTTCTGTCTGTGCAGTCAAAGTGTGTTTTTCCTGGTTGCAGAATGCAGTATCTAGGGCTAATGAAAACTGCAGAACAGTAAATACTATTGGAAATTTTTTTGGGTGCCTGTAGGCTAGGTTGTGGCTTTTATTATGCACTCACATTTAACAAACATTACAGTAAGGCAGATGATCCTGTGCTTTCCCAGTGGTACCTCTTACACAGAGCTGAGAGCACAGAAGTAAATGGAGGTGCTCTCCTGTATGAGATCTTTGCTGGTTTCACTACATGCAGGCATCCATCTCCACTCAGGTCTGGAGTTTCACTCATATTTGCTGTCAGGTAGAAGTTATGTACAGATGTATATGTATAAACTACTTTAAAACAACTGTGAGTCCCATCATTACATGTAACCTTTTTTAGCATCGCTTTCAGAGAGTGCTGATTATATTTATGCATAGAATCATCTGAACTGATTCATCCTACCCAAAACAGTTATAAAAGCAGGTGAGAAAAATTTTCTTATTTCTGTTGATTGTACCTCGATTACATTCAACTAATTTCAAAGACATGTCTAACTTTTTTGGATGTAAATTTGTAAAACAGTGCACCATGGCCCTTCTACTTACATTTGAAGAGAAATGTGCAAGAGTGCGTAAAAATTTCATTGGATGAAAGAAGAAATGGTCAGTTTCTACAGTGCCCAAGGTCAGTCCTGAAGTATCAAGAACAGGACTCCTGGGGAGGAAAGAACAAGTATGATATAATTAAGTGAAAGAATTAATAACAATAGCAGTAATAATAATGATCATGATAAAAGGAATTAAAAGACGCAAAATTCAGCAATGCTGAGAAGGTGATCTGCTGTTTAAAACATCAAAGATATCTTAATTTTCATACCAATGACATTTTCAAGAGTGACTGCTGGTTACTGATTCTGGCATGGGCTTCCACTATGGACTAGAACAGGTCCAAGTAGGTATATTTTATATATATTTGAAACAAGAATAACTCCTGCAAGCTCTCTGGGCTATGGCTCTCACTGTCACTGATGTGTTCATTAGTAGAAACAACACTTGAACTCAGACACTTGTCTAACAAAAGTGTTTCTGAAGAAACCAGAAATTGCTATTCACTGAATGAATTACTTTGGGTTTCTGATCTTCACTGAGACATTAATGTGCCAGCCACTTTTAAAAGAGTGGCTGTTCTCCAAGGAACTCCTTAGCCTAAATTTACCACCCAAGGAGTGAGGCTGGACACAGAAGCTGTAAGGAGGCTGGGGAAGGCCAAGAACCCAGGCACTGCTTGAGGAAACATGAACTCCCAGAATGGTGAGGCCAGTGCCAGATCNCCCATCCACTGTGTCTTGCTGCCCTCTTTTCTCCCCATAAAAGAGCAAAGTGAGTATGGTTGCACATGGTCCCATGTTTCAATAAAGACCAATGGATCTGGTTTCCTGGGTGCTAGTCCTGCTCAGGGAAAATGAGACCTGGCAGGTTGGTAAACTTCACTATGCTTCAGCCTCTCCACCTATGCATTATGAATAATGGCTACTTCACAGCAGCATTTCGTACAATGAATGTATTCATATTTATGAAGTCTTTTGTAATTTGAAAACCATAAATGCTTGAAGGTGCAGTCTTGTAAAATTTATTACTGCTGAGATGATACCCGACTGCCGAAAACAACTCTGTGTATCAGGGATCCCATGATTAACCAGTTAAATTGTGGAAATCTTGTTTTGCCTGCATTCATTTTTCAGTGGCTCTAGAGATAATAGGTGGTATTACTCATGTGCCTGAAATATAGGCAAGGACCTTGGACCTCAGAATTTATCAGTGTATTAAAATTACTGAGCCATGTTTCTCATTTGACATTGTGCAGTAGATTTAGGAATGCTCATCCCTGTTTATGTTGTTTATCAGCAACATGAATGGAGCTGAAATCCTTCTTGGACAGACCCACAGACACTGATGATTACGCTGTTAAGCACTGTGGTTTTTTGAAAGTGTTTAGTAGAGGACACTGGACTTCCAACTTGTATGTGCAGTGCCCGGGGAGCAGGGCTGGTCTTCGTGTGTGTAACCCTGCCAGCCCAGGCTGTGCCACCGCAAACAGAGGTGGGGCTGGCTGGGGGACCTGAGGAGAGGGCTGGGGGATGGGCGGCTCCTTGGCACTCATTTCCAGGCAGAGCCTTCCTCTTGATCCCTCACAGCCATTGCTGCAGGTACATTGTACCCTCAGCCCGATCTGGACACTGGCTCAGCCCCTTCCCAGCCCAACAGGCCTGGCTGGGACGGTGGCTGAGCTCAGGACTGTGCTCCCCCAAGGGACCATCAGTGAGAAACATCCCCACATCCCTCTTCACCGCTGCCTGCTCTCTGCCTAGGGCTGAGGCTGGAAGGATGAGGAGGAGAAAACCCTTGGGAATATTCCACCTGAGTGAATTTTTGGGAAGAAAACACATTGTCTAGAAAGTTGAAGTGACCTCTGGGACCAAATTGGAATAAGTCGGGGGTTTTAGCTGGTTTAAAGCACGTGGGTTTCAATCAATTCACCAAAGCCATGGCCTAGCATTTCTGTACTGCCATGCTGGCTTCAGAGGAGAGCAGCTCAGGCTCTCGTCCCCATTTGGAGCTGTCCTCTGCCGAGTGCCTGAGGGACAACCATCTTCTTCTTCTGAGGCACTGAGGCAAGCTGCAGGCACGAGGAGAAAGTCAGACATCTCTGGAGTCTTTCTGAAAGACGTTCAGCCAGGAAGACTACTCCATAGGCAAGACGTGGCATTAACAGCAGAATATTCCTCCCATGGGGCAATACGCTATTATAGGGAAATGCAGTTTGATACAAAAAAACCCCAAACAAAGCAAAGCACTTGAAACAAGCTGCATTTGGATGCTGAACTGTTTTACTTTGACTGAAAATACTCAAATAGATATTTCAAAATTTCCCTTTTCTTTCACTACTCATATCAAGAAAAAAAAAAAGAAAATGCCATTTTCTGACTTTGATATGTCAGACTTAATGGAGGGCCAAAAAAATCATCTGTGCCCCTCAGTTCTTGCTGCAGAGCGCTGGTGAGAGAGATGATGGAGACATGTGCTGGAGGCAGCGGAGCAGGAGGGGGCTGTACCAGAAATGGAGGGATGGAGAAAACAGCATCTCTGGAAGCACCTGAGAGTCATAAAGAAATGGGCCGAAACCCTAAAATACTGAGCAAGAAGTGAGAAAGTGAGCGATGAGGAGGTTAAGATCGCTCCTGCGATAAACGTGCAGTGTTACATCTTACCGTCCTTTTCAGCGGGATGCCCCGATCAAGGCGGCGGTGGGTGGTGGGTGACTGCCGGGTCAGGAGCACACCCGCCCGCGGCAGGCGGGAGCGGCGGGGCTCACCCTGCAGGGGGAGTCGAGCACCAGGAATGGGGAGCGGCGGCGGCTCCCGGCGCTCCCGCGGGCGCTCCGAGCCCGGCGCGCTGAGCCCGCGCTGCCGGCGGTAACACGCACCTCTGCACCGCCTGGACCCCTCAGCAGCTTAACCCTATTAGCTGCGATCTATGTGCTGTATGTGATAAAGGTTGGTCCATGGGTTTAGCTAATGCAGAGTAGTTTATGATATTATGAGGTGGATGTGCGTGTTGGGGGAAAGGGAGGCCTCCTGGCATGTACCAAGGTTCAGGTTGTGGACTTCCAGCTAAGGAACAGCCTAAAATCTCTGCCTTCTGATGTAGCCAGTTAGTCCCAGGCTCACGTCTACCTCCATCAAACTTAAACTGTATTAAAACTTAAAGCTTAAAAAAAGATAGTATATTGTTCAGCAAATTCTACATAGAATTTTTTAAAATTACATTTGTGATAACTCATAATCTTAAAAATAATATCATACAATCAAATATTAGTGGCTGAGGATAGAATTAGCAAAGGCTGAAGATAAATATCTGTTCCGTACCAAAGTGCTTATTCTCTGGCTCTCACTTGCCCTCTTTCTTTAGGATAGTGTGTGCAGAAGGTGGGGGCTCTTCCCAAGTGGGTCCAGAGCAGTGCTGTGAGTGACAATCTAGAGCCAAGGGAGCTGCACCTGGTATGTAGTTTGGGGAAACAATTACCAGCTCCTCAACGACTGCCAGAGCCAAGCAGGGCTTGAGGGAGCTGCAATAGCTGCCTGTGATCTCTGTCTGGCAGACACTGAAAGTACGCGCACATGCACAAAGGCACGTTCCGAATTGCACCTGCACACGTGTTAATTTATAGGTCCAGTGTTTAAGCCAGGGCCAGTCAGTGTTATTCTCAGTTGTCATCAATCTCTTTATTCTTTTGCACCATTTGTTGCATCCACTTATTTTAAGCACTAGTGCTAGAGGTGTGGTCAACAAGTGCCTCACCCCAGCTCAGGAAAGATTCATAGCTCCAAATTGGTTGGACTCCTTTGCTCAATGTAAAAGTTGTCTAAAGACCACTTGTATGTAAGATGTTTGAATATCCTGTAGATACTGGATCTTTTTACATACTTTATCCAATTTAAGTGCTGACTGTTACCAGTGCAATATACTTAGACAATATTCTGGCTGTATCAGCTTGCTGTATGCTTGATTTTTCATATTAGATTAAATACAAGTGCTGAGGAATGACAGGTTCCCTTTCTCCATCTGTTTGTGAGCACATCACAATTTTCAGACAGACTTTTTTCAGATTTCTGATATTTTACCCAGTCAGGTCCTTCCAATAATTCTGACCTATTTGAGACAGACATAGAAGTTTTCCACTAGTTACTGTTAGCATTAGCTTAAACAAGTACACAATAAAGATTAATTTTCAGTGGCTTATATGTAACGTTTTGCATGGGAAGATCCCCAAGTACTTTATAAACATCCACTAAAGGTGATAGCAAGCAATGTGTCATAGCCAGGGAGAGCTGTTCCCATTTTGCTGAGAGACACAATTTCTTAGTCTTAATTTACCCACAGCCTTGACAGCGAGATAGTGCAATTACACTTCTTGACAGCAGCACAGCATCAAGAAGTGCTGCTACCTCTGCCCCCACCTTTCCTTACAATGTGACCCCTCTCCATAATAGCTCATTGGCTATTTCTACAGAAGACTGTGACAATCCAGCTGTTTTAAAGGATTTAGCTAGGTGTTGCATTAAAAACTAACATGACTAATTTTGGTTCGCAGGTATTCCAACTAAAATCCATAGTGTCCATATTAAAGACCAGAAGCTTACTCCAGATAGAACTGTAAAGCAGCATATGGTTCAACCATCTCTTTGTGTATGCTATTCATAGAAAGAGAAAACAGCTGCTGAAATTACAACTCTTCCTCGTACTTTCAGTCACGGATGGTCCAGTGAAGTTCCCCTGAAGTTGGCAGTTTTGACCCCCTGGAATCAAGTAAACAAATGGTGCATGGAGTGCCACTGGTCTCCGTGCTAATACAAGGGCATATTGAAAGCAACTGAGGAATCTCAGCTGTCTGTGTGGAAGGCCAAAAAGGGTATCATTTAATGTAATGGTTGCAAAAATGAGAGAAATCAATGGAAGCAGGAAAAAGACATGCCTAGGTATCCCCCACAGTAACCCAGTGGTCCAGCCATACTATACAAGGTGCTGCTTCTGGAGATTGTAAACAATATCTCCCCAAAAAATCAGCTTCCTATTTGTAGGAAGTATTTATGTTGTTCTGGGCTTGCACTTATGAGCACTGCCTTTTGCAAGTCTTACTATCTCACCTGCAACACAGGCCTGGCATGACTGTGTTAATTTGATTCTTCTGTTAGCCTGGCTTCTGTTCCTTGTGATTCCTCTGCAATATTCCTTTTCATGGTATGGAAGGAAAAGGAGCAGATACCAACAAACAGCTTGTTGCACAACCCTGAAAAGCCTTGGGAGAGTCCACGTGGGGAGGTAATTTAGAAGGACATTGATGCAAAGAATAACTGTGGGTTTTCTCCTCAGGGAAAGAGGTTGAATGCATTCCTTATAAATACATAAAATTGTTTGAGAGAAGTATTGATTTCTGCACCAGTTTCCCTTCTTTGGGACAGTCCAAACTCCTTGAATGTTGGCCAGTTTCTCAGGTCCTAAAAGATAACAAGAGCAGTTTTGACACATTGTCCAAGGTACTTAATCAGATTTCTCCTGAGGAATGGAGACCAAGAATCTATATAGCCCAGTAGTCACCAGTAAAAATATTTGCACTCTTATCTTCTAAAATGGATCAGGATTTAAGTCACAGGTACAACCTATGGTAATATCCAAGCAAGTTACTATAAGGACAGCGAAATTCTTAAGATAAAGGCTCGTGGATTGTTTTGGTTGTCTTGCCACACTGTAGAGATTTCTATCCTTTAGCAATCTGTGCACGGTTTAGGGGTAGAAACCAAAGTAGCTTCAGGGAGGGACAGAACTGGGAGCCCACTGCCAGCACTTACCACTGCACACACTTCTCAGAGTGGTCCAGGCCTTCTGGCAGCTGCTGGTCAGATTCCTTTCCAGACTGTATCTCAGCCTCAGCTGCGTGTCCTGCTGGCCAAACTCCCTTCTGCTACACCAGCTGCAAAGTTTCTCTTCCTTTCATAGGCAGCTATTGTCAGCCTCAAATTCATCATCTCCAGCCTCATACTATCACGAGCTTAAGGTGTGCTTTTCCAGTGGAAGGCCTCTTTCCTATCCCAGGTTACTTTTTTCTGGTCTTCTCTGAACTGAAAAATCTCATTGGCCCCTGTTTCCACCAGAGACCAGAAATCTCCTCTGTGTATCCCTCTTCTGTTTCCTAGAACAACACTACCTGCACCCTTAATTTTTTCCTCTCCTGCTCTATAATATCAGAGACAAAGTTTTTCTTCTCATTTTTTGTACTATCCTCTTCCACCTGGTACAACCACTAACTTACCAACTGCACATGGAAAGGGCCCTCAAGTACATGGTACTCTGAAATTCTGTGCTG
Organism: Edolisoma coerulescens; assembly: GCA_013397115.1. Lineage (NCBI taxonomy): Eukaryota > Metazoa > Chordata > Aves > Passeriformes > Campephagidae > Edolisoma > Edolisoma coerulescens. Next base: position 2,599,050 of record VWZW01013751.1, on the reverse strand, counting down.
CTCTATTGTGGACAGAAGTCTGTTCTGATGTTAAGTAAGCTTAAGAGATCAACAGGTGCTGTTATAATTCAGAAATACTCAGTTTTAGAGCCAAATCCTCATAAAAAAATATATGCTCTAAGGTTGCCTATATTATATATATATCATATGCACTTTTATCTATCTATAAATAAAATCTATAACCTATATATAAAAAGTGTATGGATGCAAATACATGCATATGTATCTTTGTTTGCATTTTAATGTCCACAGGCCTAGGAGAAACACATGTAAACAATATGCAGTTTAGGGAACAAGAATAGAACCTGTCAATATTTAAGATGTTAATGTTTAAAACCAGACTGCAGGTAAGTAATAAAAGAGGCACCTTCATCAGATGTGTTCACAAATATAATGATAACCTAAGTCTGATGAAGCCAGATGTCAAACATGAAAGAGCAGGCAGGAAGCTTCAGGAGGCTGAGAACAACATGAAGAGATGGATCTGAAAGGCCATGAAGAGTGAACTATGTTGAAAATGAGATGGCTAAACCTGAGTTACACTGAATAAGCTGCAGTTTCTTATTTTAATGCTTTGTGGGTGGACCAACACAAAATGTTTACTCTCAAGACTTGGCAGACTGTTATCTTTCACCTAAGAACAACTTGCTGAGGCATTTAAAAACAGTACTGAACACTGAGCAGACGAAGTTGGCAAATGTTTTTCTCCAGTCGTAGTTTTTTTTTTTCTCTCACTAGTCCCTAATGTGTCATAGTGTTTACAAAATGAAGAGGTTTGTGGTGTGGTATGGCGCAGTACTGTATTATGGAGTCTTTTTTTAAGCTTTTTGAGATCTAGAAAGCCATATGCCAGTTACAGTGGCAGACAGATGCGTGGCTCTGAAGAGCTCTGCCTCTGTACCACCATATGTGCTAAAATGGCCTATTTATCATACACAACACTATGTCTTCCTCTATATTCCTTTCCATTCATTTGTGTAACCTTATAAAATGAAAGAGGTTTCAATTAATATTAAATATGTTCTAGCAGAACTGCGAAGTATAGAACAGTTTGACTTCATGAAGCTTTATTTGCTTGATTAGGGGCTTTCTACTCTACCTATATGGGGGACTCAATCCAAAATCCCACCTAAGCCAGTGGGAACACTTTGCATGTCTTTAAAGGGTAGCAGAGCAGTTCACAAGGTGGGTAAGATGATTAGCTTCAAATTCAATATTCTTGTCCAGACAAACATTGGTTTTCAGTTCTACTGTCTCACAATGAGGAAAAGTCACTTAGGACAAAGTGCCTTGCTCAGCTGATAAAATTTCAAAGAAGGAACCCTTTCTGTTTAAACTAACTCTGTATGTCCCATGTACACTTCCAGATGATTCTTTGCCCCTGTCTTCCCCCCCAGGTTTGGTGAGCAGGAGGTACTGCAAACCCCTGCTAGCAGAGGTGGTGTGACCCCAGCCTCCTGTGGCAAGAGCCACGTTGCTGCCATGCAATGCTGTGGCCACTACAAAGAAAATGCACTCATGGGAGATTTTAGCTTAAGAGGACCAGAGGAGAATGTTGAGCACCAATGGGGACACAGAAAGGCAGGAAGAAAACAAGAAAATACTGAAAACCTCTAAGTGAACTTACAGAAACCTCAGAATGGGTTAATTTCAAATGGTGGGCTCTGTAATCTGGTTCATTCACCTCCTCGTTAGTTATTATGCTGTCACTATGATTTAGATAATGAGTGAAAACCTTTTGTCAGCATTTGTCTTAATGGTCTTGTCCCATTTCAACTAGCTATTTACTAAATGCTCTTTTTGTACATAATAATTGATCAAGATATGATCTGCATTTGAAACAGTTGGAGAGCTCTTTACGTTACTTAAGTAGTGTCATTTTGCAAGTATGATTTTCTTAGATGCATCCTGCCATATTTTAAATCTAATCTGAGGTCTGGATGAAAATATTTAAACCCCCTCCCCAGCTATCTTCTACTGCCAAACTGGACATCTGGTTTTAGGAGTTCAACTTCTTCACATACCACTAATTAATCCTAGTGATTAGTTAATAAAACCTCCACTCACTGCTTTCTTTTCTACCTTATATCTATTCCACTAATTTATATCAGATATTGTCTAATGGAATGATCTGTCACAGACTACTAATTGAAGAAAGCTGGTTCATTGAACACCAAAGGCCTTTCTCAGAACCTGAGCAGCAGAAAGCCAAGGTGGAAAACCACTGGCTTCACAGTTTTGTGCAGCAGAGGTTACTCCCAGCTGGCTGGAAGCCCTTCTAGTCCTGGCCCTTGGTTCTACTCTTTGTCCCCAGTATCTGGGGGCAAAGAGCCTGGAAGTGTTTGGCTCTGACAAAGCCTTCCATGGGACTGGATGGTGGTTGGTTCAGGAATTCCTGCCAGGTTGCAGGTTCTTGCAAGGAAGCCCAGAAAGTACCAGTTAAACATGAGATTTTCCCTGGAATACCTGGTCTGACGCCTGATGAGCCAGCATAGCTATTAGTGTAAGTGATGTTTTTCTCAGTTTTATAGTTGTTAAAAAAATGGCTTGAGCCAAAGGAGAAATTTCTTTAAGGTACTCTCCCTCTGTAATTGTTTCTAATGCAATTTTTTATAACGTCTGACTCAAGAGAAATCTGAAAAATAATAATTCATTTGTATTTGAGCTGAATCCAAATTCTTGAAAAGTCTTGCAAAGGCAGAATCCTGGATTTTGGCCATTTCTTTCTGTGTGGTAAGCAATAATCAAATTAATGATTTCAAATTAGTTGAAAATCATCTTGAACCAAAACCCGCACAATTACAAGCAGATGGATAAACAAGAACAATGAGAACTCACAATTTGACCAGCAGCTAGTTATTTTAAAACACCTCTGGTAAAGGAAAGACAAACCAAAACATTTTTAGGGTGTATTCAGTGGGGCAGTGTGATTAGATTAGGTAGGGGCTGTGAGATCCACCCCATCAGTGACACTACTGCAGGGACTCAGTTGCCCAAATGCTTCCAGGACAATCACGGTAACAAAACCCTGTCCAGTGTTAACTGCAGAGGGGAGCCTTGAAAATAAATTCGAAGTTTTATGATTTGTGCTTTTTTACAAAGAAAATTGTCTCTGACACAAGAAAAAACCAAACCCACAACCCAGTCTCAAAAAGTGGTAGACTCTGCCTCTCCTTAAAATAGTGTCTCACTGGTGAGAGTTGTCCAGGCCTATGGATGGGCAGCTGAGACATTCCCAGAGTGTTCCCAGGAGCCAAGGCCAAAGAGTACAGGGCAGCCAGCTCTGCTCTAGTAAACACTCTTATCCTTCAAAACCATGTGTCTGCTTACAAATGGTCTTTAGGGAATGGTTCTGGAAATCCCCTGCTTCTGATTTGTGCCTGGGAGTGGTTTGAAGGGTAGTTGGCAGCAGCCTTGAGGCTGCTAAGGACGCCTAACTCTTTAACACCATAGATGATCATAATTCAACACTCAGGACTGTTCCCAGGCCCTGTTTATTTCACCAGGATACACGTAGACTGAGAAGAAAATTAAAATGGATTATTTGGTTTGTCAAGACTAGAACTGTCATGTCCTACAGGACATCTGTTACAGAGATGGATTGAACTAATGTGATGCTATTGCCCCTGGTGCTGAATTAACTACTAAACTCACAGAAGAATCCTTTAGTATCACTGATATTACTTCAGAAAATCAACTTGTATTCAGGGGATACTCCAGCACTTTGCAGTTGCATTCTTAATTATGCTGGCATCAGCAAAGAAGCAAATTAATCTGCAGCAGACTATAATGTGACCTATGAACTGTATGAGTTGGGTTTCATTGGTGATAATGCCCAAACTGGGAAGCATCTGTTAATTTCTTCTCTTACTTTGTACATCTGTTATCAGTCCCTTGTGTGATTTGATTTTTGGAAGCTGGATTTCCTTGCACACATACCAAAATGTTCACTTCAATCTCCTTCCTGCAGTTTACTACGAAGCCCTTGATTCATGCGCTAAGGGACAAACCTGAAGAGGGATGATCAATCCAGACTGCTTCTGGTTTCCACCAGCTGAAAACAAAGCTTTTAGATAGCACAGAGAAAGTCAAAGCCTACAACACCTATTGTAAAGATTATCTGTCAGTGTCAGCAACAGGAAGTACATTCACCTCCCCAACCCTCGTCTGTAATTTTGTCTGGGTGGGTGAAAGGGAATGAGAGTACAATGGTTTTGCCTCTTCTAGTTCTTAATGATCCTGCCTTCCCCCAGTCAACCTACGCAGAGACATTTACAGCCATCAAATGTACAGACTGCCAGACCTAGGTGTGTTGGACTGCGCCTCCAGGGATCTTAACCAGATGGAATTTTAGGAGAGGACACAGTTCATTTCAGAGCAATCCGAACGTGCAGCTTTCTTTTCTTTATTACACCATTGCATTTGGCAGCAATCCACCAGAGGCAGATTCTCTGCTCTCTAAGGAATGATCTGCCCACTCTGTCCATTTAACAGGACGTTCAGCTCAGAAAATCCAGTTGCTGATCACACATGTGGAGCAGATGTGCGAGCATGCGTAGCAAAATAAAAAATAAAAAATCCCAGCAGTGTACTGGGAGAAATGTAGCGTAACTACTGAAAAACAGTGACACAAAGGCTCTGATTCTGAAACAGTGGTTATTGTTGTTGTAAGGGGGTTTTTTCTTATTACTCTTTCTTAGGGAGGAAAAAAAAGCGTAATAAATCCTTTATTATTTTTCTCTTTGGAGGTCAGGGAGGATTATTCATGTTATACTAATGTGGCTTCTTTGTTCGATTTCACAGACTTCTCCTTACAAAGATATGATTCTGACTATTTTGACCAGACTATCTTGGGGCCCTACCTCTCAGGAACTGAGTGCTGGAAAACTTCCACTGGAAAAAAAACCACAGCCTTTTAAAAGAGAGGATATCAGAAGTATACATCTTTTATCCATGCCCCACACACTTGCATGTAAAGGGAGAGCACCAGCTGTTTTTCTCATGGTGAATAAGGGTTACTTGGGGAAATCTGACTTCCTGTTTTTACATGGACAGCTACATTGTTGCATAGCCAGTTAATTTTGGTTAGGTCAATAGAGCAAGTTTAATTATTGGAACCTACCTTATTCACTCAAGCTTCACACTGTACAGAACAAAGAGGGAATGCTAGGAACTCCAAACTGTGCACAGAAGCTGAAAAGCTTGTCTTAATTGCATGGCCCCTTGCTCAAACGTATAAAACCTTTCCTTTTTTTTTCTTTTTTTTAGTTTGGTGCAGGGGGTGGAGGCAGTAGGGAAGATGGGATTTGCTGAATAGTGCAATTTGGACTGCAGTCAAAATTTCTATATTAGTTAAAAATATACTGAATAAAAATCTTATACAAATTTATATTTTTATATATCTATATATAAGTGTGCATATACATGTATTTTATATATATATATATATATATATGTATGTATATGTAAACCCAAACCAACTAAAGTCCACAAACTCCCAGATTAACATATTTAAAACACTGGGAGCAGCATAACTACTAGAGATGTGGTGGGAAAATGGTCCATTTTGTCCACAACAGCACAACTCAAAACAACAAAAGCTGGCGCAGTGCTGAATACAGAGAGCAATCCCCTTCAGTTGCAGGAGGTACTATGAAAACACATCTCTCAAGTTGTGGCTCTTATAACCAGGACTGCTGGTGATGGTGGAATGAAATAGCAGCTAATCCCAGGTACAATCCCCTAAGGAACCAGGAGTATTTCTGTCACTCTGTGATGTTCATTTCTAATTTACTTTAACTGGAATGCTTAGGGTTTTTTTTTTTATTTAATGCAGTCACTGGCTAAGCCCCTTCCTCCATTTCATATGGTGTTACAAGCTATGGTGGATTTCTAAATCTTGGTCTTGGTTAATGCATCAAAGGACATATGGGCTGATTTCCTTCAGTTTCTCATAATATACATGTAGCCAGCTGCATGTTATTACATAACTTTAGACTTAAAGCAACCAGATCATTCTAGATACCATGATCTATTTCTGTGTTTTTGATACAGTAATGTTACAGCCGGAGAAACTCACCAGTGTTGTTACAAAGAAAGTTTGGTGGTTTTTTTAAATTCATATCCTTGTTCTTAATAAACATCCCAAAGAAAAATATTCAACAGCAGCAGGCAGTAATAAAGAGGCAAAAAATGGCAAAACCACAGTACTGAGGAAACCTATGTGAAAACACTGGTTGTGTCTTCCTGGTTACAGAAAACAAATAGAACTGTTCAAAGTGCTTGCCAATAAGGGCCTGCCAAATAAAATATTGTTTTATGAAGTCAGGAAAAAACTAATTTTAAAGGTTATTGTAGGTTATTTGTGGTCACGTCTTGTGTTCATAAAACATGATGTCATCTTGAACCCTTCACTATTTTTATTTCAGCCCTATAGATCTTTGTCTGAGACACTATCTCAGCAATTGTAGATGTTTAAAAGTTATTGGAAAATACTTACAAGAGTCTGTTCTACAAATTTAATAGGAATAAAATGAATTAGACGCAAGCCATCAGAATGCAAGAACCCATCACTGCAGCTGTATTTTAGGGGAGTTTTTTTACCTAATCCAGTAATTTGGAATTATGAGATCTCACCAGTAGCACTAAATTTGAAACGAGAGATTTGGAGAAATGTTTTCCCTACTTATGTTTGTTTCAAATTAGATTAACACCACAAAACTGTGTATCATGGCATCTGATTCTCTGCCTTGTCCCTGGAACACTGGGGGAATGATTTTGAAGGCCACTAGGATAAACATTATGTCACTTACTGCTTTTTTTTGTGGAAAGAGTTTATTCACCTCAATGAATGAGTCATCCCACGAGCCAATCTAATGTATCTAGATGAACTGCAATCTGATGGAGAGGACAGAAGTTAACAAGATGGTCATAAGGAGGTAAAGACTTTTCCTGGCCACCATTAAAGCTTTTGCCTCATTTCTTTCTCTCTGTTCTGACATTCACTGACCCATCATAATGCCCGATGGAGTACATGAGATTTTGGTTTTTTCAGAATCAGGGCTTCCTGTAAATGGTTTCTCCCATTTGGAGCTGCCTAATTAACAGCTGACTCAGGCCTAAACACTTCCTTGAATGTTGTGGCCACTCTGGGGATTTCTTCTTTTTAGCCACTGACAGCCCCTTCTCTGGTGCTCTCACTGCTGAAGCAGTTTGTCAGAGCAAAGAAATGCTCATGATATCTTCCCTTGTGCCCCTTTAGGCTTGTGTGCCTACTAATTTTTTCATTAGGATAAGAATACCCCTCTAGTTCTCCTTCTCCTTGTTCTATTTAGGCTTTGTTTTATGGTCATGGGAAGTGACTTGACATGAACTAAGTCTTACAATATGAGATTTTAAGGTGGTGGATGAACTGCTCTTCATTTTCATTCTGAAGCCCCTGACCCCATGATATCCTAATGATGGTGGTAGCCCCCTGTACATGGAAGAAGCTGTGGGCTGGGACCTGGCCTAACGGGAGCAGTTCCTTATGGCTTGGCTTGTTGTGGGGATGCAAGGAGATTCATGGCTGGTGCTATGACATTCTCATGGGATACCAGAGCATTTCTCCTGGTGCAACTTCTGGCTTTATTGTTCTCACTCCTTTTCTCAAAATATGTCTGTCTTTAAATTTAAAGGCAACTCTTTGTGGCTCACAGTGGCAGTGAGGGGTGACAGTGTGTGTCATCTGCCAAAGAGCACAGGACTCCTACTCACATGTGAGGGAGAAGTAAAGGCAGTTTTAGCTCATTTCATACCCCTCTCTACCCCAGGCTGCTGCAAACACTGAGGCAGTCTTCAGATTTTTGTGGAATTTATGTAGCCCAGAGGCCTGGGCCAGTGCTCTGCTGGTGACAGTGTTGCTCAAGGTCCCTCACACACATGTGGTTTGGCTCTGTGGCCCCATCTCAAGTGGGGGGCCTATTTGATGCCTGGGGTTGCCAATGACTTTTAGAGGGACCAGCTAAAAGCCTTCCTTAAGGTTGCCAAAGGAAATCCTCCTTTAATTGCATCTGAAATTTCCAGAGACTCTTTTCACTACACGAGCCTTTTTCCTGCATAAAAGAACTGCAGTTACTGGACAAATCTCACCCAATATATCTTACCTGTAAATGACATTTTTTCTCCCAGATCAGTTTCTAACACCCTGCTGATGTTTGTTTTTCTGTTATGTTGCCAGTTGGAATTGCTGATGCTGTTTCCATGCTGTACTATCATATTTGTGGAATGAATCTCAAGACCACAGCTTTTACTGATGGCTTATCTTTTGTATTTTCAGGGCAAACTTCTTACTCTACCTACATTTCAGTTAGACTTCTATTCCCACTAGCAGTTTCACTCCCCCCAGGTGTCTTCTACCACCCAGATTGTAAATATTTTTCTTTCTACTAAGTACTGTGGAATTCATGCTTGGGAAACCAAGAAAAGGTTTCAGACAATTTGGGCTGCACTTAAAGATTCTTCTGTTCCTGTGGTTAATCAGTAATGTTTAAGTACAAAAGAGGAAAACAAACTTAGGCAGAGGTTAACATTGGTTGTGGAACAAATGCTGTTTTCTGGTGGTAAAAATGCTTAATTTGCTTGTTTCCCTCAATAAATCCAAAATAAGGCAAAAGAGTGATAGGTTGAGTCAGTGTATTTGTGTGTTTCTTAGAATAAACTTGAGGAGTCTCTGTTACCATTTGGCTTCATTGGCTGCACTTTTTGATCTGTGTCTAGAAACATTCCTGCCAGCCAATCTATCATATTAAAAGTACAATTTCTAAAGCACTGAACAATCATGTAAGTCAAATCTGGATTCAACCAACTTCTATCTTCCTCCTTAAGCTATAACCTACATTTACAGAAGGACTCATGGGGTTTTCCCGTGGGTTTTTTGGTTAGGGTTCCCCCACATGTTTGGGTTTTCTTTTTTTCTGTCTGCTCACAAGCTGAAAGAGATGATCTGTTCGGTTTGTAAAACGGGGGAAAAATAAGCAGTAGGAGGTCTCAGTATTGGAGACAGTTGTGCCATAAGGATAAGTTAGGGATGAGATGGAGAGGAAAATAATCCAGATGCCTAATCATTTCTCTGTAAGGTAAGCATGTATTGTATAATATTAAAGCAAAGGAGGGCCACAGCCCTTGCATTTTAATATGCACTCATGCCATAGCTAATAAAAATAAATCATACAGTGTTTACCAAAGGAAATAGTGAATTGCCACCCTGGTGTGCCACAGAAGATTTACTCTTGATGTTGTATTCCTGTAAAGGGTACAAGTAAGAAACTAACACCGCAGAATTCAAACAAAAAGCCTAGCATTGATGAGAAAACTAGTTCAGCCCTTTTTGAGATAAATTATAAGAACTCATCTTCTGTATCTCTAACTCTTTACTTTTCTGGGGCAGTTCCATGCAGGGGCTCCTCAAGGTGTAGGAACTGTATAGCAGATATTAGTTGATAGGAAATCTAGTAGTACTTCTGCCTCTCTTTGGAGAAAGTATAGATCCTTTGGAAAAAAGCCCCACTTTGATCCTACCAGGAACTGGCCTCCCTGACTGCTCCTATGGGATTCTTTCAGGATGAGGACTGTTATCAAATTCACCTAGATGGGCCCACCGCTGGCCAAGACTGAGCCAGGCAGTGACAGTGGAGATAGCAGATATCTCTGGGATAACAGATTTCACAGAATCACATGGTGGATAGGGTAGGAAGACAGCACTGGAGGTCATCTAGCCCAACCCCACTGCTCAAGCACAGTCCCCTAGAGCATGTTGCTCAGGTTTGTGTCCAGATGGATTTTGAATATCTCCAGGGAAGGAGACTCCATAACCTCTCATGGCAAATTATTCCTGTGCTCAGTCACCCGCACAGTAAGGAAGTTCTTCCTCACATTCAGGTGTAACTTCCTGTGCATCAGTTTCTGCCCATTGCATCTTGTCCAGCTGCTTGGCACCACCAAGAGCCTGGCTCTATCGTTTTGGCACCCTCCCTTGAGATACTAATTGATATTGATAAGATCCCCTCTCAGTCTTCTCCAGGCTAAACAGGCCCAGCTCCCTCAGCCTTTCATCACAAGAGAAATGCTCCAGTCCCCTAAATATTTAAGGATAGGGAAAAAATATGCAAAACAGCAGCCAGAGAGAGGAGTGACAACATGTGAGAGAAACAACCCTGCAGACCTCAAGGTCAGTGAAGAAGGAGAGGGAGGAGATGCTGCAGATGCCAGGACAGACATTTCCTTGAAGTCTGTGGTGAGGCAGGCTGTTCCTCTGCAGCACCTGGAGGTCCGTGGTGAAGGAGACATCCACCTGCAGCCAATGGAGAATGCCACTCTGGAGCAGGTGGATGCCCGAGGGAGGCTGTTATCCTGTGGGAAGCCTCAGCTGCAGCAGGCTCCTGGCATGACATATGAACTCATTGGAAGAGGATTCCATACTGGAGCAGGTGTGCTGGCTGGACTTGTGACCCCATGGGGACCCACACTGGAGCAGCCTGTTCCTGAAGGGATGCCTGCACCCATAGGAAAGGACCCACACTGGAGCAGTTTGTAAAGAACTGCAGCCCGTGGGAAGGAGTCATGTTGGAGAAGTTCATGGAGGACTGTCTCCTGTTGGAGGGGCCCCGTGCTGGAGCAGGGGAAGAGTGTGATGAGTTCTTCCTTCTTCGGAGGGGGAAGTGGCAGAGACAATGTGTGATGAACTGACCACAGCCCCCATTCCATGTCCCTCTGCATTCCTGGCACGGAGAAGGTAGAGGAAATCAGGAGAGAAGTAAAACCTGGGAAGATATTACTGGTGGGAGAAGGATGTTTTAAGATTTGGTTTTGTTTCTTTTTATCCTACCCTGATTTGATTGTTAATAAATTAACCATATTTCCCTGAGTTGAGCCTGTTTGGTCTGTAACAGTAATTGGTGAGTGATGTCTCTCTCTCCTCATCATGACCCACAAGCCTTTCATTAATTTCCTCTCACCGGTTCAGGTGAGGAGGGGGAGTGATAGAGCAGCTTTGGTGGGCACCTGGCATCCAGTCAGGGTCAACCCATTAACTCCTACACTATACAATGGAATTTATTCCCCACCTCACAGAATGCTGTGGAGAAATTCTTTTTACGTTTCTCATGGGGATATTCAGGAGCAAGGAACAAATTAATGTCCCAAAACACTGTTTACAAACACAGATTTCCCAGTTCTGTTTTACCGTACAGTGCAAGCATGTTCTACACCCATTGTGGTCTACTGTACAGCCTAATTCTGACCATCTTTCAAAGCTGACCTTGGTGGCCAGCTAAGGGGGCAGGCTCCACCTGCAAAGCTGAAATTTTATTGCAGGAGGCACCTGCTGCATAATTTTTAAAATGTTGTATGGTATAGATGCCTGAGCCTTGAATGGATGCTCAGAGGGTTAGGATGGAGAATTCCCCCAGAGCTCTCAAATTTCAGGTCTATTCCCATACCTGCCTGTCAAGCCTGACAGGAACTCAAACTGGAGAAACTATACACCATGAGATTTTTACTTCAGAACTGCACAAGCAAACTGTGTGGTGGTTTCAGCCTCCTGCATACTCAGTGAGAAATTTGAATCAAAACCAAACAGCTGTAATGCTGAAGGATATGACTGAATATTTTTTGAGAAAACTCAATATTTCTGCAAGTAAATTGCAGCAAGTGAAGCCCTGAAAGCACACCACTCTAGTTGGAAGGGCAGCATCGAAAGGAGAAGATGACAGCAGAGCCCTGACAACAACATCCTCTGACTGAGTTGAGCTAATTTTCCATAGATCCTATTCTGAAAGGCAGTCTTGAAGAGCATCTTTTCCAGAAAAACAGAACCCCCTGCCAGGCTGGTGGTAGGACAAAGAGAGATGAATACACAAGAGAAAGTTCTGCTCCCATCTCAAGTCAGTGGGACAAAGACAGTGAGGGTCATAAAACTGGGATATTGTGACAAAATGGATGGAACCTGCTCTGCATCAGAGCTTAACAGTCTCCTAAGACTGCCCTGCAGTACACACACACTGATGCAGTTACAGTCTTCTTGCAGAGGCATAATTTCATCAGGAAAGACAAGAATACTTTAGCCACTCTGCATTTGGCGTGTAAGAGTCTGAAGGACAGAAGCTCTCTTGCTGTGGTCCTGTTGCCATCACAGGAGACAAATGTAGAGGCTCATCATGGGACTGGTCACAGTGGTGAGACAAGGATGCACCTTCACTGTGTGAAGGGACTGTTTCTACACCGCAGCACAAACTCAAGCATCTCTTTCTTCAAGGAGGGATTTTTGCCCAAGTCTGCTATAAACAGCTATTTCACAATGATGTAGTGAGGCCTGATGTGTACAGATTGCTCTGAAGACAGAAATCCTATTGACGAGTGCCGTTATTGTTAATGAGTAATAGATTAAAAAGTAGACATTATTTATTACAAAATCCTTCTCAAGAATATTTCACAAGTACTCAGAAAGGGACAAAGGCACACAAATGTCTTAAATTAATTTAGTTTCAGTAGCACAAAGAGGAATTTAACTCAAGTAGAGATATCTATCTATCTATCTATCTATCTATCTATGCGGGTGTATGTATTTGTTAGATCAAAGACATCCTTAAAATATTCAGCAAAGAATGCTATTTCTGTTATTTGATTAAATCACTGATTTTCATACAGGTATATAATATGCATTATACATATTAATATAATTGCATTTCTTTGTGGTTATTGTATATTGAAAATTTGTTGTTACACAATTTTCATCCTTCACTGAGATTTGCATGTGTAGCAATGAAAAAGAATACTTGATGATTCAGGGATTGATAATGGGATATTTAATCATTTTGTCTCTTCATCACCATTCTAATGAACATCTGCCAAAATGCCTTATTTGTAAATACTGTTCTGGGACTGTGTGATGAAATCAGCCTTGTTCCTGGTATTAATCCCAGATACAGGTCATACAGTATGGCAGGAGCAGAATATTTGTGTGTCATAAATACAGTCATGGCAAGGTGGACTTCATCAAAAGATGCTCCTGATTTCACAGATAATTTTTCTCGGCGTATTTGAAAATTGTTCCACTTCTCTTCCATTTGAGAATTGTTCCACTACTGCAATGTTACAAACTCTTGGTACAATTTAAGGTTGCCATAGGCTTTTGCCCAAGTCGGGTTGGAGTTGGGTCAGAGTTGGGTGGGAGTGTTGATTCATTTGCTGGAGTGTAGGAAGCCTCTGCAGAGGGATCTGGACAGTGGGCCAAGACCAATGGCAGGAGGTTCAACAAGGCCGATGCCAAGTCCTGGACTTTGGTCACAGCAGCCCCAGGCAGTGCTACAGGCTGGGGGCAGAGTGGCTGGAAAGCTGCCCAGTGGAAAAGGACCTGGGGGTGCTGGCTAACAGTGACTGAACATGAGCCAGCAGTGCCCGGGTGGCCAAGAAGGCCAATGGCATCCTGGCCTGTATCAGGAATAATGTGGCCAGCAGATCTAGGGAAGTGATTCTTCCTCCGTACTGGGTGCTGATGAGGTCACATCAGGGGAGGTTTAGGTTGGACATTAGGAAGAATTTCTTCACAGAAAGGGTGCTTAGAGATTGGAACGGGCTGCCCAGGGAAGTGGTGGAGTCACTGCCTCTGGAGGTGTTTAAGGAAAGACTGGATGTGGCACTTAGTGCCGTGGTCTAGTTGACGTGGTGGTGTTCAGTCATTGGTCGGATTCAATGATCTTGGAGGTCTTTTTCAACCCAGTTGATTCTGTGATCCTGTGATTAGGACAGTCTCAGAAACATGTCTTAGCAAGAAATCCATTTGATTTGCTTTCTGCTTATTGCATATTTGTATCCCAATATAGTCTGCTCCGTGTTAAGAGGACTTGTTTGAAGATACATGCATATATTCATATATGTGTGTATGTGTCATTGCCGCAATTGTTTTGAAAGTAAAGGTGTTAATCCCCAGCAAGTAACATCTTGTATAAGTGGCTTTGTACAACTTCTGCAGCTCCTTTGTTTCTCTTCAAGCTGGCAGAGAATCGTGACACAAAGTAGGCAAATGAGCATTGCCATATTTGTAATGCAAGAAATACTTAGGGATTTGTAAGATTTAAGATGATATCTACTAGAAAAAATCAAATTTTTAAGTCATTCAAAGTGAATCTAGTTTGTTCTATTTATTATACAGCTGAATACTTAGTGTGTGGACAGATGTTCAATTTGCAGACAGCTGTGTTAGTTTAAGATGTTACTATCCTCAGCTGTTCGCAGCCAGCATGTTACTGAAGGCCCCTGTCCACACAGCTCTGCACGGCTTTGCTTGGATTTCTGAGAATAGCTAGGGCAAGGTCATTTGGGCTAGTTCAGACCATCTGCAGTAGCCATTGCTGTTAAGATGTGCTGGAGGCCATGAACTACTACTCCTATGGTGTCTTCACTGTAAGGGAGAAGGGATTTCACTCTGGTGAACCCCAAGACTTCTGGGAACATCTTTGCTGGGCAGACCAAATCCTTCACAGAAAGGCATCTGTCCTGAGTCTCCTACACATAATCAGTTACACACAGATCGTGAATAATCATCTCCTTTGTGGATCTTCAGTGGGATGAGGTCTTTGGTATGTAGGAAGCAATTCACGTACCTAAAAAAAGGTATATCTGATATTCACACACCTATAAATATCTAGTGCTATTTTGCCTTTCTTTTTTTGTTGTAGTGTGGATATCTTTGATATTTTAGGGTTAAGCTGGCAGCAGACACCTCTTTTTAGTAATCTCATTTTTCCCCTCCGTGTTGAAGAGCTCTTACTGACCTAGGCAATTGTTTTGGAGAGCTACTAAAAATTTTTATACAGCACAGTCTAAATCCAGTGAGCTAAAAATTCAAGGATTATTTTAGTGACATTTAAATAATTTGAAATTCTGAATTCTTTGTGAGGGAGATCCTTAAAAGAGAGTATTATGAAAAGAATGTCTCTATAGACATAATAAAATATTGCATTAGTCAGACCTTTTCCTAGAGGAAGTAAAAACAGTCTTTCTTGGTTAGAGTCCTGGAGATCTGTTTCTCGTAATGTGATATTTAGGATCAGCTATGAAATGTCAATATTAATGCTTGTATCATTCTAATTTTACAGACAAAAAAAAAAAAAAAAAGCCTGCACCACAAAACTTGAATTTTTTTCTCATTATCTCATATTTAACCGAGAAAGTTATGTGCCTGATAACAGTGTGAAACAGAAGTCTATAGTCCCAACAAAAGATTCTTGAGATTGTCATATAAAAGCAAATGGCCCCTGAATTACTGGTCTACACTTCTCAGATGTGGGATTGGGTCAGTTCTTTTGTGCAAAACCCTTTGCTTCTGGACAGAGCACTTTACTCTCTGGTTTGGACCTGTAATGGTGGAATCCTTTATTTGCACTGGAGTGTGCATCGAAAAGTTGATGAAAGAAGAGGTGTAGATATTACACATTTACTGTCCACTGTTTTCTCTGTGCAAGTTTCCTCTATCTGAATGTATTTCAGAAAGTTGAAGGATAGTCTTTACAATTTCAAGCAAAGAACTGAGTTTTAACTAAGTGATTCCACATGCTGGTTGAGAAAGACTCTTTATATTCGCCCTTCAGTGCACTAAACCTACAAATCATGTTTGCAAGACCTTTTCTTTCTGTTTTTGACCTATCACTTTAAATTCAATGTATCTATTTTAGCTGCAATTTAAAACAAATTGTCCCACAGTCTGATGAAGACTACTTACTCTCAGTGCCAGAAAAGGGCATATGTCACAAGAAATAGTCTGCACACGTACTTCACTGTTGCTTATTTGACAGATGACCTTGATGTGAATCTCCACTGGGGGCTGAGGCTGCTTATGTCCATGTTTGGTTCAGGTTGTCTTGTTACTATTTCCTTCAACTAGGGCAAAGATACAAAGTTCCTCTAATTTTTGTCTCAATGCTTCTCAGCATCATCCAGAAAGAACAACTTAGTTTTTAAAAGAAGGAATCTGAGACCAGAACTCCCATTTGCCGTACACTCATTTTCAGTGTTTTGCAAACACCCAGTATCCAGATACCTCAGGCTGTACTAAAATGGAATGAGACTCATGAGGTGCAAAGAGACTGAGGAAGCTAGTTTATATGCCCATTACCTGGCTATCTCCCTAAAATACTAGCAAAAGAAAAGGTTGTATCAATATGCATACAATCTTTGGGTCCCACATGTTTCTCACTTCAAGGCATAATCATGAAATAATATTAAAATGAATGATAGGTATATAGTCCAATGCAGAGAAGTGAACCAATTCTTTAAGACACATATTCCAGTGTCCCTTCTGCTTTAGGCATCATGGGACACTGAGGGACTGAAAAATTAGGTTCAACAGACCCATGGAGGATGAGAATGACTGTGTTGCTGTGGGGTCACAGATTATGGCTGTGGACCAAGAAGAATATAATCGAGTTTTCACTATAAAGCCACTGAAAATACTTCATATAAAAAATTCTATGTATTCTCCATCCTTTGTCCTGTCCCTCTCTGCTCTCTGCCTTCAGACTGTCAACACTTATGAGTAAGTAAAACAATGCTTCTGAGTATTTTGATGCAAATTGACAACACTATGACTTAAATTTAAATTAACTTACCTATAGCTAAGACACTTTTTATTTTGAAGGAATGAACAATGCAAATAATAGCAAAACACATCTCTTAATTCATTGTTTCATGTCACAAATGTTTTAATATTTGTATGCCAATGGCACCTATAAACTGAAGATGTATGTATCTATTCATGTATGTGTGTGTCTCACCTATAAGCAGGGCAGCCAGATTAACGATGCTGTTTTATTCCAATCATAGCGAGTTCAAGTCTTTTGGGGGAAAAATATTCTTTTCATATGCTAAAATGGTTTTTAAAAACTTTCCCACTTGCTAGATATTCAAGAATCTTGATTTACATGATATTTTTGTTAGTTTTTAAGTACACCCACATTTTCCACAATATTTTAGGATGCTTTTTCTATGATACTGTGTGTATGATACTTCATGCTGGGATGACAACATTAGGGATACATTCAGTGGCTGCTTAAAACTTTATCCAGACAACAGCTCAAAATGATGCATTTCACAATATTGAATAGGAGTTACAGAGTCAGAGTGGGCTTCTTAGAGAGCCACTGACTCGACTAAAACACTTTAAAAAAATTATCTGTAAAGCAGGAATATATGGCACTTTCTTAAAGCTTCATATATTGTTGCTAAGCTTTTATTATAGAGGTAGAAAATAATATAGTTGTCTTTGTTTATTAGTGTTTACTCTGTTTCCATTTTGCTGCATACTTGTGCCATGATTCAGCCCCTAGAAATAGACGTATTCTTCTGGGCTTCTAATGCTCTAACATCTTGGCTCTCACAGCAAACAAACTTATTTAGCACCAAGTTGCCCTACCTACAAAAATAATTTCTGAAGGTTTTGTGAGTTGGAGTTGCATTGATCTGAATGATAGGCTCTGCTCAGCCTGCTTAGCATTATACCTCATTCAATAGACAGTTTAATGGATGATCCACAGCAGTACATTACATTTTTGAGCTCTGGGAATTACTCTGCACAGCTCAAGATTTGGGACTGGATTTGGTGGCTGAAATCCAAAAGCTTTTTCCTTTTTTTAAGCACCAAACATTGCCTCTTGCCAAGTGGGATCATTTTCCCATCTGTTGAAGGGTTTTCTGCCCTTGGTAACAATATTCAGTTTTTCTGGCTCTTTTAGGCTCACACCAGTATAAAAGAGAAGTAACAGAATTTAGCAGTAATGTCAGTAAGCAACTGAAGTCAAAGGCATCAGGGAGTCAGACCTATAGGTGTGAAGACCAAAAGAAGGCCTGACTGCATCTGGAGTGGCTTAATATAACCTCCATTGTTTCCACCTTCTTTTAGTAGGTGATGTCTCCTTTAAAAATGTTTGAGAACTGTTTTCCTGGGATGCTTTCTTGACAAACACACCAGCTGCCTTTGAAAAGCTGGGAGAGGAATAAGCTATGATGGAAGCCTTTGAGAGCAGTGTTTATGCCATATCCCTAAGGACTTCTGAGTGTAACCCCCCAGTTTTCAGTGTGGAGTGTGCCAGGGACACAGCAGGATATGCCCTTTAGCACTGCCCAAATACTGCAGCTTGATAAGCCCTGACCTTCACGAGTGACAACGTGAGCAAAAGGAGAACAGGCTGTGCATGGGCCGGGCTGGTGACAGCCGAGCTCAGCCAGGCACAGCTGGCTGCCCCAGAGGTGGATTGGCCTGGGACACCAGGCACACCAAGCTGACCTGGTGGGAGACGTTGAGATGCTGAACTGAGTACTGGGCTTGCCACAATGCAGTCCTGAGAAGACTATTTTATCTTGGATCCTTAGAGTTTAAATCTCCAGTGTGGTAGAATATGCATTAGAAAGGCCTAATGTTTATGAATATGGATATACCAAATATAATAGATATGTATTAGTACATGAAATGTGCAAGCTCCAAAGAAATTACTCCAGCAGTTATTCCCCAATAACTGGAAAATGTATTTAAAAAATCATTTTTTGTGGCTATTTTTGTCACAACACATTTCAGAACAGCTGTCATAACACTGGGAATTTACTTCCAGAAATGTATTCCAAAAAATCCCCTTTATCTGGCAGGAAAAGGCTTAAAAGCAGAGACTACAGTGCACAGAGCAATATTCCAAACGCACATGATAAAAAAAACCTTCTGGTTATTACTGGGTTAATCAGAACTCCTCTGGAAAGTACCAAAAATTGCATGTAGCTGTTTCAAAAATCACGGGGATATTTTGAACATTTCCACTGGGTCAAAGCAAAAATAACTATACATCCTTTTTAGGTTATTATATTCAGAAGACTGGTCTTGCTAGAGTGACTTAACACATCCATTACTGCAATTATAATTTTGTGATAATTACTCTGTAGAATTCCAACGTTCTATTACCACAAGTGAGGGCCCATGGAGAAAAACAGCATCCAGCATCTCCAGGGCCTTGGAATGAGTGCCTGTGATTTTATAATTTCCAGACTCATTACACTTAGTTTGGGAGAGGCTATACATGCATTGTGTAGGTTAAGAGCCCTCTCTTTGCTGATTAAAATGAAGCACTGTCATTGACTTATCAGATCCAATATGTCTAATTAACATGGAAAATATGTTTGTTCTACACTGGTTAAGATAGATTACTTCCTTACACAAGTTATAAACACTTGTAGGCATTAAGCCAAAGCTTAAAAGCAATTTGTGTTTTATGAAAATCTATTTAAGGTTCCCTTCAAATAGAATAAATCAAAACAAAAAAACAGAAAACAAACAACCTCCTCACACAATTCATGTCTTCAGAGTCAGAATATCAACCCTCTGTAATTAGTATGTGTCCAAATCCATGCTGACATACTACTTGGAGGATGTAGCCATCAATGCTCCAGAGACCACAATCAGTGCAGTACTTCAGAGAGGCCTGTTTTAGGACTGAGAAGGCACAAATATGAGTTATCAAAACCTTCCTTCTTTTCATGTTTTGGTCTCTCAGTGTGATCGTCAAGGCATCAGAAGCGTTACGTTTGTCCATAAACAGAGCTAAAGATATGAATACTGCAGGGATATGTCACTTCTCTAACATATCCTTCTGGCTGTGATATTAACCAGCTTTTGAACCAAGCAAAGGCACAAAATGGATCACATAAATATCTGTAATTGCTTTCACAAGAACACAAATCAGCCAAGCACTTGACTTGTCACTTTCTTTGTTTTTCCACAAGGAGCTAGGCCCTAGCTGGATACCTTCACTTTCCATCCTGTGGCTCTAGGAAGGAGGTGGGGGGAGGAGGACACACTCGTCTGGTGTCCTATCTGATGTAATCTGTGGTCTGGTTTTGCCCATACTTGAAATGACAAAGATTGGAAGTTACTGCTACTTCCCAGCTCTTGCAAGCACAGCTGCTTGTTCACAAGGCAAGAACCCCACAGGAGGAAGAGGAAAGACTCTTCCTATCATGGCAGATGGGCTAGAGGTATACCATAAGATTAAAAAAGGAAAAGGGTTGAAAGAGAGAGAAAAGAGCTACTGCTTCTAGTGATAGTCACCCAAAATCTGACGGAGTCTTTTCATCATGCCCTCATGTTCACCTCAAGGGAGGATCTGTTTTGCTATCTTTATAAATTTGGCCACCCCAAGTGGGATGTTGATGTTCTCACTGTGTTAAAAGTCAGCCTTGTCTGCACTGATAGAGAGATCTAAGACAGCTCTGCAATAGACCTTGATTTCCAAAAAAATATTGAGCTACAACACTTAAAGGGCCTTCAGGTTATCCAAAAATAACTAATAATTTTTTTTTCAGATGTTGATGTGCCTTTGTTCAATGACAGATTTCTGGAGGCAAATGTTACAGAGTAAGCTAATGAGCCATTTCTTGCAACACTTTCAGTTTGGGTTCAAACCGGAAAGCACAGATCCAAGTTCTACTGCCTTGGGGATATTTTTCAACGCGAGGTTTGGATCCAGCCCACTATAAAGAGCCACTATACATGCAAAATTTTGAGATTGCTGTAGGTTTGGACTCTATCCACTGTTAAAGTTCAAAAGGTTTTGTCTGGGTATTTTGACGTGGGCCTATCTCCATTTTAGTTTTGGAAACAAAAAAGCCCCAAATACAAATATGAAAGAAAATTCCCTTGCAAATATGGAACTTGCCTATCATATGCAGAAACAATTTCAGGACTCTCAGTCCTCCAGGTAGTTACTTATGCGCCGACACCCATTGTTTTCAGTGGACTCCATGTGTAAATAATTACACACCTGGGAACAACCATTTGCAGGATCAGGCTGTTGTAAAATAACATGCTGATGAAAACTTAAAAGGCAGCTGTAACACTTGATTGGATTGGCATAGACTGTTAGCAGAGGCTGTCTGGATGCAGGCTATTGTCACTCTCATTTTAGGAAGCAATTTTTAAAAAATTACGTTTCTTTGCCCTTGATTTCCAGGGCATCTCCTGCTTCCCCTTCTTGGAGGAGACAGTTTGCAAGTGCATGTTAGCAAATTCAAATGCTACAAATGAATTTTACAGTCCTCAGTGCTGCTTATTCTCACCTCATGAATCCAGAAGTGTCTATGAATCTGAAGGATTGTTTTGGGGGGATGATCTCATCTCCCAGCTTTACATATTCTCTAGTTTCGTTTTCCCCTGCAACTCATTCCATGCAGTCAGCTAGCAAGCCAGACTTCCCAGAAAAGGACAAACTGCTATTGCTTTTCATCCTGTTCCTTTATGTTTGCTGCTTGCGTTCATCATCTTGCTGTGAGGCAATAGTTTTTGTCCAGGGATAGTAGTTATTTCTTATGTTTTTAATATTTAATGTACTTTTTATGTTCTCGAAAGCAGTTTTACTATTCCACAGATCAAATAAATCCCAGCTTTCAGAAATGATACAAGGAAAGCTTCAGCTTCACAAGCACAGCTGCAAATGAAGCTTTAATTGCCACTTTAGAAAAAGGGCTGAAAATGTCTAGCCAGTGAAAATGCAGTAAATTTGAGAGGTCAGAGCAATAGAGAGCATGTCTGTCTTCTGCAGGGTATAACATATAATGTTAGGAAACATTCCCATGAAGCATATTGTATGTGATGTGTGACCAAACATGTTTCTATTTTTATCGCAGAGATAGTGAAAAGTGAACAATATTCTTTCTTTTTGTTATTATATCCTTTCTGGCTGAGTGTTTTACCATCTTTAGTTATATCTTTTTTTTTTTTTTTTTTTTTTTTTTTTCTGATGAAAGGAGAGATTTTTTTAAATGGTGTGAGTTCTTTCAAACATTTTCTGTTGAAGCTCAAGAAAACTTTACAGATGTCAGGAGCTAGCTCTGGAAGTTCAGAACAATTGATGGATCAATTGTAAAAGACCATAATGAGAGTTACAAAAAAATCTCCTCAACCCTTCCCTATAGCCCAAATTTCATATTCCTGTTCCAAAGCATGAATGTCAGAAAGCTTCTCAACAAGTTCATCAGGCCTTATTTCACAGGAACAAAACAACATTTTTCCTCCCAAGAGCTTTTCTTGGAAAGAAACACAATATTTGTTAGTTTGAAAAAAAACCCCAGAAGTGGGTCATAGGAAAACAGAAAAAAACATGGAAAATTACAGCCGCAAATGGTTAAAGATTTACAAGTCTATAGGCAGGTGGCAAGAGGGTCAGATCCTGGCGTATGTTAATGCAATTTCAATAATACGTGGTATTATTAGCTCATCCTGTAACTGGTATTCTTATGGGATGTCAAATATGGAATGTTACGGAAATATTTAATTTTATAATAAATGGGCTTCTCTGAACTAAATCTCTCAACCTTTTGCCGCTGACTCATCAGTTGTTTCTGAAACACTGTGTCAACCTGGATCAACCAGTGCCAGCTGGTATTTGTGATACAAATGTATTCCCCAAGGGCATTTGCTTTATTTTAGTCTTCACTATACCCCAGTTATGCACTCGTTCAGGTTGTCTGTTTTGTGCACTTAAGGGCAATGCAGTTCAGGAGGGTTTTGAAAAGAAGTGTCTCAAAAGTCAAGATAAATAATTACATTAAGAAAACATTATCTGGAAATTTTGCTGTGGCTTTTTACCTACATTTAATAATGAACCAAAAACCCCCGAAAAAACCAAAAACCTAACCAACCCCAACCACAATAACAGTAGTTTGGTTTAATTACAACACGGCAAAGATACACAAACTATTTTAATGCTGATTTTGCAAACAATAGAGCATACGATAATATTCTGTATCCCATTATATTATGAAAAGCCTGTCTGATGGTTCTCTCACTCAGTTTAGAACAGTTTGGAAAAGGATAGAAGAAACAGAAATCTCAAGACCTATAGTACTTCTGAGCATCCTACTAAAAACTGTCAACATATAACTGGAACTATCTGAGAGGCCAAATGACTCAGAGGCACGCACTTTTAATGACTGCCAGCCAAAAAAGAATAAATGACACAACATTATGACTGTGCTGGATCAGTGAAAGAAGTAATGCTTAATTTTACAATCAGTCTCTGGGATTCCTTGTCACAGAATGCCAAAACACCACACAGGTTAAAAAACAGAGTAGTTCATTCAGGAAAGAAAAGTCCAGTGAGAGCTACGAAATATAAGAGTAAAAACTCTACCTCAAGAACTCCTTAATGTCATAATGTAAGAAGAATGTTCTGTGAAAAATATCTGTAGCATGCTTCTCCTGCTCTTATGCAGGAGCAGGAGAGAGGAGGGTGCTCATCTTCCCAGCACTACTGATGCAAGGTGGTGTAAAACAGTTGCTATGAGCCAAAGAGGCTCCATAGCTCATGATTGTGTTAGTGCAAAGAGAAGAGAGAGGGAAATCATTGCAGGTTGGCACTGTGGCTCAATAGTAAAGTCATTGGTGTGTTTCTGGCTTATTCTTCTATCCCATTTTCCTAGATTAGATACCAAGGTCTCTTGGCCTTTCCATGGTGCCAGTCCAAACACCCTAGTGATGGAAAATACTTCATTTACCTCCTTTCAGTTTGTACCTGTATCATCCTGTTACAGTTCCTGGTTCTACTTCTCTTGGTATTTTATTGCTAGCTAGGCTCCTGCAACAGGAGATATACACAGACCACATCAAAGAACAAAATGTTACTTGCAAGTGGGAACTACTACTCTAACAGTAGCAATGACTTTTCTAACATCTGTTGTTTTTCAAAGCATGCTGTGCATTTTTTACCCTATCTATAAGCAGAGATTGCTTTTTCCTGAAAATTCCTGCAGCGCAGCAAAGCCAGCAACTTGCAAAATAACCCAGCAAAAGGAAAATAATAGGAGATTCATAGATGGATCTCCATTGGTGTTTTTCAGAGACTGAAATCTGTTGTGCAGCTCATCACCAAGGCTCCTTTTCTCCCATTTCTTCCCCATGCTGTTTGCCTGGCTCCCATGGCCACACAGGTCCAATGTACACGCTCAGATAAAAATCGAGGGCACAGCACTGATGAACAACTGCTATTTTCTTTAGCCATCTGATCACATTTTAGCTACTACTGTGTACTCTTTTCTGCCAGTCCTTAACAAAGAAATGCAATCAACAACACTCATTCTGCACATTGCCTAGTTGGCCACGTCTTTGATGAAAATCGCTGAGCCTGTATTTCTGAGAGAAGTTATTTTCAGTAATAAATGTCCCATTTTTCTGGTAGCTGGGGAATTGGAATTGAAATGATTTATTTCTTTGGAAACAAGTAATGGTTGATAAGCAAAGATTTGAGGTTATTATTTAAAATTTCAAATCCACTTTTGCTTCAGTCTTTTCCAAATCTTGACGACTATTATGATCTTGGTGTTCAAACGCGTTTTATGTAGTCTCCTCACACTCCCAAGTAGTTCTGTTGCATTTTTGTGACCAAGTGTTGCCATTCATTGCTTGAAGTAGGTAACAAGAATTGTGCATTCCTTCAAATAGAGGAACATCCCCAAAGGCTTACTTCAAGTTCTGGTTTGGATTTAAAGCCAAAGTTTAAAATCTGATTATTGCATCTTCTTTTTAAACGTGCTTTTAAGTCTGTTCGCATGTGGAAAATATTTTCAGTTAGAAAAACATAGTTAATATATTTATTCCTACAAACTGAATATGTGACACATGGTACAAGAAACCTTCATATGTATGAAAGCTATCCATATGAGTTTTATTGCTCCTGCTGTTTCTTATGTGAGTGTGCTGCTGGTGTGGCTAAATAAATTTGGCCCATCCATCTCTTAGCAACAGACAAGGATTTATGAATGCATATCCCTTCCCATAGGCTCATAGAAGACCCTTCCTCTAACCACTGATATACTCTTAAAGACCACATTTTACTTGTTTTTGTTGTTGGGGTTTTTTTGTTGGGTTTTTGGGATTTTTGGGGATTTTTTGGGGGGGAGGGTTGTTGTTTTTGTTGTTTTGGTTTTTTTGTTTCTTTTCCCTCTGTGTTCTTAATGTCAGTTTGTTAAAGTGTCTGTTACTGTACATGGCATTGGCCAAATTCTTAACCCACTTTAGAAACTGAAAACTTCATTTAATTCCTTGGGGATATATGGAGCTCCTTCACATATATGGCAGTAAAAGGAAGATGAGCATTCTGCGTCCAGTGCTCATCTGTTCCGTATAAACTCCCTGAACTTGCAGAAAAAGGTCTTAAATGAACATTCAGGTAATTGAATGCTATTGACCTTGTTAAGAAAGATTACGATCATTATTGTTGGTGTTGTTGCAATTATTCCTTATTATTATTTGAGTAAATAGAGTTAAACTGAGGAGGACGTGGTCACATGCTCTTTTAGGCTACTGACTTCAGAAAACCTGGTAAGTGGATTAAGGCAGAGTAAGCAAGCAGAGTGCTAGGACTAGTGCTAAGGGGAATTCAAGGTCAGGTCTGTTTTGATGCGTTCATCTTGGTTCCTTCAGTCATCCTCACCGTGGGTGGTAACTGTCCGAGCTCCCCAAAGTGTTTACAGTTGAAGTCATCTTAAGACAGGTGGATTTACTTTGAGTCCTGCCAATTTCATATTTATTTTCCTTGAATTCCACCATAGTCCAAATTGTCCTGCTGTTGCCTTATGAAGATAGATACTTGCCAGAAACCTCCCTTCTAGTATCTCTGTTGGAGATCTCCTACATTTAAAAGGTGTTGCATATTGACTCCTGGATTATTATTAAAAAACCCCCAAACCCACAACCACAAACCAAAAACAAATAAACAAGCTCAAACAAACAAACAAACTGGCAAACCCCAAATTGTTGGCTTATCTATATAGGGTAGTTCTCATGTGGGGAATCAAGTGTCTCAAACAAGATGATCAGTCGCTACCCAGTAGTGATTGTAGTTTGCATTGCAAGGTATGTTGCAGTGGAAGCTTTAGATGTATTAGGTGAGACTTCCCAGACTGTGAAGAATGTGGTTCTACAGGACACTTAAGCATGTCCACAATTCATTGGTACTGATGAACTACCTGCTAAACATCTCCTAATTGCTTTAATTACATACAGAAGACCATCCTACATGACCATTTCTTCAGCTGCAGTTTCTACCATGTCTCCAGCCTGCCCATGGTCTCCTGTCAGCCCGTTGTTCTTACCTCTGTGGGAGAAGCCCTGAGCCCAGGCAATTACTGACTAAGTGCACTGGGAGAGCACACAGGCACAAACTTCATACCCAGCTATACCACATCTGTAACCACAGGGTAAACTTGAATTCAATCCTTCTGTCACATTTATAACTTGAATTTCAAAGCCCTTGCCACACATGAAAGAAAGTGCTTATTACAGGATTTCTGGTAGTTTCTTAGGGCTGCATTATGGCTTCTCTGACGGGGTTTGTGTAGACAAAAGAAATGATGAGCAGCTCTGCAAGGGACTCTTTTGATACAGTCGGGAATTTTAGCTGTCTTTGTATTAAAATTTGGAGATGGCTCCTACACATTCTTCTCACTGCCTAGAAGTTAGGCAAAGAAGAGAAAGGCAGCTAAGCTTTGGAGAAGAATAAAGACAATTAAAAAAAAAAAAAACAACAGGCAGAGATTAGAAAATAACAGAAACACCATTTGAGAGAAAATGAAAACAGTTGCTACATGACTTGAAGGCATTTCAGCTTCTCAACTGGTTGCACGCGTAGACAGCTTTGACACAAATATTTGCATGCTTAGATTTATAACAAAATGTACCCAAAAGGGTGACAGGCATTACTGTAGACTCAGGAACTGAGGTAACCCAGCCAAAATAGCAGAAATAGAAGGCATTCTGGGAGCACATGAGGAGAACATGTGCACAGCTGTGCTTGCCCACTTTCCCATCTACACAGAAACACACTCACGTGTAATTCAAGTGTATGTGCCCTGGTATCTTTCCCAAGCACCTCACACTTTAGATGATACAGATGCACCTATATGTATGTATGAATATAAATGTAGGTACTTATGCATTTACTGTACATGTATATTCACATGTTCTATGTCTGGCATTGGTATATTTCCCAAAATGTGTCCCTCTTGGACCTGGAACACCTCTTATTGTGTGGCAGGGACAGCCGTGGCCACCAGTATTCAGCCACAGCTGCATGTGGTGTTCCTCTTTCACCGAACAGTACCCAAGGGAGAGCAATGCTGCCATGCATTTCTGTCTTCAAATATGAAAAATTCCCCACTTTGTGCTGGGGCTAGGGTCAGCTGAGAGCCATCAGCTGGGAAATTTGGAATAGCATGTATAATTTAATGGAATTTAAAATAATTTAAACCCCTAAAACATGCAGGATGGAAAGTGACTTTATATATTGGATGAGTACGTGATCTATGGCTTGCAACACACAAGTGACCGGGTGTGTGCAGGACGAGGAGCGCTCGGAAAAGCTGGCGCTGGCTTGGAGGTGGGCCAGGCACCCGGTGCTGCTGCCGCGGCGTGGGGGAGTGTTTGTGTCTGGGGGCTTGGCACAGCCCCACGGTGAGGGCTGTGCCAGACACAAAGCACAGCTCCATGTTCAGCTTCCCCAACCATTGAGCTTTCTAAATCTGGAGTTCTGTTTCAGGGCTGCCTCGTGTAATGATGGGAAGATTATCTGCTGTGGTTTATGCATGTTTTTCTATGACACAAAGAAGGATTTTTCTAATTCTGTAGATTGTTTCTGTTTCTCTTTTTGTTCTGGTCTTTTGGCTTCTTCTCTTGTTTGTTTGCTTTGCTTTTTTTTTTTTTTTTTAATATGTCTCTCTTTTTCCCTTCAAGCTTTTTCATTTTCTCTTTTTTTTCTTTGCCTTGCTACTGTAAGGGTTGAAATGAGTGAGACTCCTAATACTTACACCCTAAATTTAAGGTCAATTAGTAAAATATTTACTGAGCCTCAGGGTCTGGTCTGTTAAAAATTCCCCTATCATGAGAAGGACTTAAAGCACAGATGTCAGTGCGATGTTTATTAAACTTGCTCTGAAAAATTTAGGATCAATGTAAACATTAGTCACCAACAGCCTAAGTTTGGCTGGCAATTTATTTCATGAAAAGTTACCTTACAAGAAGGTTGGGTTGATTTCATCTCATCTCACCTTGCTTAAATCATCTACTGTGTAGATGTTTACTCCAAGTTTGTCCCCACAGCCTCCTTTTATGAGTAACACAGTGAAATAGGCACATTCTTCCTGAGATTTATTAGGCTGATTTCAGACTAAGAAGTCGCACTCTAGAAGATCTTGACTATTGCATGACTTGCTTCAAGATGACTTTTGCTCTTAAATATTATAGCTGTACCAAACAGAAATTGAAGGACATCGGTAGTTTGAAATCCAATCCTTAAAAATGAGTAATAAAATAGAATTCAAAAATCTGCATTGATCTGATTACCCTCATGTAGTTTGATTATTTAACACTTGCTGACAATAAATTCTAAATTGCCTTTTTGGGTTCCAACATCAGCCACAGAAAGATATCATCTTTCTCCTAACTCCTTCTTGCAGTAATGTATTTGGGTTCATTATGCTCACTGAAAAAACTCCAACCTATCAAGCATCAGTTTCCTGTCATTCAGATCCATTCACTTATTAAAAATCTTAATTAAATAATTGTTTCCAGTGATTTATATTTGTAGATGTTTGTCTAGTTAACTTTTAACTCTTCTTAGTAGAACAAGCTCCTGAAATGTCTCACTGAAAACAAAGTAGGTTATATCAAGAGGTGTGATCATCCATAGCAGTTTCTAACCAGTGGTTAGACCACTATCTTCCAGGAACCATTCATTTTCTTTTTTGCTTGACATTCTTACCACTGTTTTCCTAAAATTTTTCTTGAATGAAGTTTTCTTATAAATAAAATCCATACATTTTTGTCAAGTTTATGAATCCACCTCCTAAGGAAGACACGGAAATCAGCTAAGTAACCCACTAGAGAAAAAACAGATTTAAACTCAAATGCTCCAATATATACATGCATAAGAAAAGCTCTGCTCATGAATGGAGCTGAGAACCTTTTGGTTCCTATGATAGTTTAAAACTATTAAACTTTCTTCAAAGCTTGAAAAAATTCTGACTTTTCCTAAGTATGTCACAAATGGTGTCTGCTATGGCCCTGTATTTGGCCACATAGAACTTGTGGTGCCTGCTGTTGGACAGTTTCAGCCATGCTCCAACAACGGAATGAGAATGGGCTGTCACACGGTGACACTCCCTGGAGAATCCCCAGCCCGCTGGGGCAGACAGCTCCAGTGACCACCACGGCTGTGGGATGCAGGCAAGGAGAGCTTTTGGCTCACTGTCTCTGCGATGGAAATTTAATGTCCTTCAGCAGCACCCCTGTGTGAGATGCTAAAGATGCCCTGATTATTAGAGCTGGTTGAAAATTTTCCAGTAGAACACTTACTCTGTTGGAAAATGCTGATGTTACAGAATTGAAACATTTCACAGGAACATGTTGATTCCATTGAAAGTTTCAATGGAAAGCAGGCAGGCAGGCTGTCCAGGAAGCCTGCGCTCCTGGTTGCATGCCAGCCTAGGCTCCCCTGCTCCTCGCTCCCCAGGCAGCTGCTCCTTCAGCTTCCTGACACCCTGACCAGGCCTCTGCCTCAGCAGTGGGGTGGCTGGGGGCAGGGAAACATAAAGTGGGGGAGCACTGGCCCTCCCACAGGCTCTCTTGCCATGGCATTTCTTTGAAAGCTTTCTTTCCTTTACAAAAGCAGAAAACTCACATTCACTTCTTTCCACAGAAGAGAAAGTCTATTTTCTAGGCTGATCTACCAGCAAGGAGATACTGAGAGTACTTGCTTCCTTTTTTGCCTGCACATCACATAATTACAAATATAATCCTAGATAGAAAGTATTCAGTATATCCACACTGAAGTAATGATGCAGCTGTTAGTGCCTGAAGCATTTATTCCCTATGATAAGCACCAAAAAAAGGACATATTCACTGTGCAGACTGTCGTGATGGTGAAAACAATTCACATTTTGTCTCTGGACATATACAGAGTTGTCCCAGTAGAAACCCGTCAAACAAAAGAGATATCTGTATAAATGTGTGTGTGTGTGTGCGCGTATACATATGAATATGTGTGTGTATATATATATTTATATTCCCACACTTTATTTATTTATTTATTTGTTGTATATTTATTCTCAAATTTGCTCAAGTGAGCATAACTAACCTCATTTTTTCTCATCCAGGCTAGAAACCAGATTTAGGGGCGAAAAAAAAAGTGTTTGATTAGAAATGTCTTTTATATATTTTAATAGCCACCACCGGAATTTCTAAGCCCGGTCAAAAGAGCCTTCCATACATTTTGGTTAATATGCCTGCTGAGTTGAATTTTGTTGTTATGGTCATAACTTGAGCTTAGAATTCTCTTTTGGGGCATGTGTAGTCTGACAGGCACCTCTAGAAATCAGTTGTCTCATCACTGCTCACATATACCTTAGACTGTCTTCAGGTAGGTTCTACTGGCATGTGCAAGCTAATTGTCTCACTACCTTTATACAGTCAATAAAACTACTAACATAGGACGGATTGTTTCTGAAGTATTTTGGGTGATTTGGATTAAAAAAACAAACAAAAATGTCCCAATCTATGTTCTGCGTGGTACCTCCTGTGGAGAAATACACAAGCTATCAGTTTTTACGTGCACGTGCTTACAAGTTTTGACTTGCATCGAGGTGTCACACTGCTGATCATTTCTGTGCTATTTCCTCAAATTTGGTAGGTGGCACACTTACAGTACATCCAATCAGCGAATCAATAAATAATGAAACCTGCATATTAAGAGAAGTTTAACAAATAAGTGCTCATAATGAAAGTCAGTGTTGTGGGCTTTTTCTCCGTGGTTTCACTGGCAGTCGTGCTTTTGATCTGGGAGCTGTTAGGAGCTGTTGCACCACAGATGAAAGGAGTTAGAAAATTCCATATCATAATGCAGTTAGATCAGTAATTCATGGAGCAGGTAATTCACAACGACTTGCTGGTCCTTTGATTGCACACGGTTTATGACTATTAGCAGTTTCTCCTTTCAAATTTGTATGCTTCCATACTTCCTTTCTGACCTCTTTTTCATCATTTATAGTCCAATTTGGTAGTGAAAAAACATAACTGGTGCTCGACTGCATGGCTGTCATTCAAACCTCAATGCGTTAGTGAGCAGTTTGACATTTGTGACTATGAAAAAAAAACATTAAGCAGGTGTACAGAACACTAACCAGGTCCCTCGAACAATGCTTTATGGGATTCACAACTTGCCTCCAGGCTATAAACCTGATTCAGCCTGAGTTTTCAAGGTAGATTTAATCTTGATATTTATACTCCAAATGTATCTTACATTAGAACATAATTGCAGTATAAACGATACAAACACTTTTCAAATGGAAGGTCACAGGAAGAGAAGCGTTACTGCAGGAGATTTGCAATGATGTGTTCTTTGGGGTTTGACAATTATCTGTCCTCAGTGTGTAAAGTCAAGGGCTGCATCTTCAGCCTCAGTAAATTGGTTTGCTCAGAGGGGTCCTGGCTCTAACAGTTTCTTGCTACTCTTCTAAGGGAGTAAGGTTCAAATTAAAACAAACACAAAAAAATGCTATTTAATCACTCTTAACATAGTCATCTGCTGTACAGGTGTGCACATATCACATTTTATTTCAGTTATACTTACCAGGTTTCTGGGAACTGATGTTGCGGCTTTACAAAGGTAGAGAGATTTCTACATGTTGGTTGAATAACATCAGGTAAATATGTTAAAAGAAGTTACTGCTTTGTCTCTAAAGGACTAATATAATGTTGAACTTGCTAAAAAAGGGCCCCTAAAAAGAACATTGCAAATATTTCAGTAGTCAAGTAGGACTAAGAACTGTGAGTCTGAGAACTAAACATTTATTTAGGGTGTTCAATTAAAATAATATTTTTATATGTATGAATATAAAAACTATGCCAAAGTTCTCCCGTGGAATCCCTCCCAGCTTCCAGTAGGCAGTGGGTTAGGGACTTCCTTCGCCAGAGGGCATCCGGATCACAGTGCTTAATAGCCATTGATAGACATATCCTTCATGAATTAGTCTAATCTCCTTTTGAACCCTGTCATACTTTTGGCTTCTGCAGCATCCTGTGGTAAGGAGTTCCATGATTTAATTGTACATTGTAATGAAAAGTGCTTCCTCTTGTTTGCCTGAAAATTACTGCTCAGAGTTAGTGGGAGCACTTGCCTACTGTATCTCCTCTCTTTTGTTTAGAAGACAGAGCTGGTTAATCTGTTCAAAGTCTTATCCTTTTGTTTCTTATGATGGCAAAATCCACAGCTAACAGAAGGTAGAGAATGACATTTTGAGACTGCTTCAGTATCAATGTGTATGTACTGAATAGCAGAATATACAGGTAATTCAATTGTGAATACTTTGATATTGTGCCTGGGGTTGGTATGACACTTGAGAATTTTGAAACAGGAGTAACATAGGAAGGCTCTGATAAATGTTTTCAACACACGTGCAGACATGTGTAGACACATTATCAGACTGTTTCTAAAGTGATGTGTGCTCATGCCCTTTGTGTGGCTTTTTTTTTTCAGAAACATAGAGAGATTTTGTGGGCAAAATGCGCCAAGTTCATGGAAAGTGTGGAAAAGACCACACAGAAGAATTGTTTGAAAAGTCAGCACTGGCAGCGGCTTGTGAGCAATAACAGCAAAAAGAAAGTGGACATTTGCCTCCTTTTCTCCCCTTCTCTTTTGCTTTGGACAGGGTTGCCAGGTGGTGTCCATGCCCTGTGAAATGGCTGACACAAGGACAGTCCCACATCAGCAACTGAAAATGTCAGATAAGTTACATATTTTGCTGCTTGTGTCATGCTATGAATTTAGATTTGCCTTTTTTGCTTCTTGGAAAAGATGACAAAAGTTTTGTTCAACTTTGTGGGGAAAAAAGTATGTTGTTTTAGGATTACAACATATTTTTTAGATCCAGATGAAGGCTTCCCTGGGTTTGCCATTCTCTCCCTCTATGGATACAAAAAAATTAAGAAGAAAGAAAAATAAATATACAACCAAATAGATTAAATTTAAAATGAAAAAAAAATTAAATGCACAAAATTTTTATATATTTTTCTAGAATCAATTTAAAATTAAACATGAGGCCTTGCTGAAACATGGCATTTTGATATTTTATTGGGTAAATTATACACAGAGTAGATTATTTTCCTCACATACTTTTTTGAAATGTAAATTATTTAGTCAGAATATTTTTACTAGAGAATTTTCTGCAGATTTGATGATGAATATATTGACAAATGTCTTTGAATCTGAATCTACAGTTTTAGATGTGAGAAAGAGCAGACTCTTCTCAAAAAAAACCTCTAAACTTGAGAGCTGATGCTATTAGGAGTTTAACCTACGAAGCTTTTGAGGCATTTTAAAGGCTTCAACTTAAAAAAACCCAGTGTTTCAGCAAAATAGCTGATTTGAAGTTGTAGTATGAAGACTACTAAGACTGTTATAAAATGGGAGTTGAAACAAAAGGTAAACAGTGTCTTTTTTCCTAAGTACAGGAAACGTTTACTTGGTTTAACAAAGCAGCTCTTGGAAACTGTTGGAAAAAAAATGCCCTGTAGTTTAGCAAGCTTAAAGAAAACTATTTCATAAATGTAGACTTATTTTTTTGTTGTTGCTTTTCAGGGTAAAAAAACCCCAGAAGGATTAGTCTTCTGTTCAGAATATTTGGCTGTTTCTTGCAGGTGTTTGGTTTTGAAAATGTTTGGGCAGAACACCAATAATTTGGTTTATAGATTACAGTGTTGCCCAGTTTCCTGCATGTTATTGCGATGTGGAACAATACCATTACAACACCCCACATCTGCTGTGAACCTTTTCTGGGGTTTTTTTTGCCTTTTTATACTGTGTGTCTCTTCACAAAACATTTAAGTGTGTCTTGGCCAGTTACCTCAGCTGTTTACCCAAGCAGCTACAGGACATCTCTTTCAAGATAGCTTATGGGCACATCACATTTCACCTTCCCAAAGGGGAAAAGGACAGGAAACTTAATTTCAAAGGTCAGCATTGCCAAAGCTTTCTGATTTTCATAAAGATGCCAGACAGTGACATCATATCTACTGTGTGTTCCTATGCTTTATGGCGGGAACTTCATTGCATGATGGAAATGTTGCAGGAGGGTGACTGATCTTGACTTTCACCAGGGCTGTACTAGGCAAAAGTAACAAATGGTGTCATTGCTGAAGCCTGTGAAACAATATTTGTAGTCATGGTTGTAGCTGGAGCCAATGACAGAGGCACTGAACCAGAACCTACATAGACCCCAAACCTTGCCAAGGTCACATGTTATTTTATTTATTTGTTTTAACTTGACTAAGTAGGGTTTTGATCATTTAACCATGGCCCCTGTTCATAAGAGTCCTATGGGTTTGTGAGAAAACAACTCTTTGGTGTTTTTAAACATGATTTCAATTAAATATTGTTATTCAGAACAAATGTTTTCACCTACCACATCATGTAACTGCAATCTGTGCTTTTGCTTTCAAGTCTGTTATAGTGAACACAGGTTAAATGACCACATAAAATAATTAACAGTGGCCTCATGTAAAAAACAAATACATTCAGAAATAAGACTGAAAAATCCTAATCTCTAGTGTACTTAACCAAAAGAGCATTCTGTTGGCCAAATTCTAAAATACTGGCTTTTGAACCATGACTGTAGTAAGCTTCCCTAGAATTGAATGCAGGCCACTTGCTGCAGGGATAGGTTCTCAGCTGGATAGGGCATGTTGGAAGTGATTATTAGTGGTTTTAATTACATCATGGCAAGTGCTGTAACAAGTAGATACATTATTTTTTCAGTTCCCTTTCTCAGCCATTCATTCTGTATAAAGATGTGGCTGTGCTCTGCTCAACACCTGACACATGCTTCTCAAAAATGGCTCCATTTCAAATGTAAGTGAAGTGATCCCTGCACAGAAGGCCTAATGTACAAAATTATTGAACCCTCATGTTTCTGATGGAAGTCAGGGTGAGCTGTTCCTTAAAAACCCTTTCTGGACATTGCCATCTTATAGTGGCAATTGTTTGGGTAAAAAAAGGCATATAGGGTATATATATGTTATCACATATTTATTCTTTATTCTAAATCTCAGTGAAACTCCTAATGAAAAAAAAAAGAAAAAGGAACAGTGCAACTTGTAAAAAAAAGCTTTTGCTAAGTACTCTCAGTCTTCCCAGCTTTACTAGAAAAGTTGCCATGAGCCATCTTTTTAATAACTTTAGGAAATACTATGTTACAAAAGTTACAAACATATATAAAGGCTCACTAAATGCTATGTCAAAGTTAAGGGTCTGACCTTTTTAACCTCAAAACTGCAGACGTTTTAACCAACCTGTGTTCATAAAAGAAATATTGATAGACCCCTAACTCCTGTGAATCCAGTGATTACTGGCATAAAGAAAAGAAATAACACATTCTGCAATATGTTACAATAAATCTATATACAACATAGTTTATAGATTTGTAAGTTTTAGATTGTCATGATAGTTTTCTGTGTTTATCAACAATGTTTAAAATCGCCCAAAAAACAGTAAGCAAACCTGGAGTACCACAAACCAATCAATAAAGTTTAAAAGTTCCAGTGAAGCTAACCTATAACAGGTCCTTGTTTGGAGAACATGCTCAAGAAACACATGTGCCTTTAAGAGGTCTTGAAAGAATTTACACCCATGGACCATTACCATTTCCAAACACCCTGCAGCTTTACCAGCCCAACATGTGCTGACTGTATATCACCATGACCCTTTCACTAAAGCTCTTTTGACTGGAGTGCTTTTAATACCCACTTTCTCAGCTGAGCTCAGGAGTGATTTGTTTTACATGCCACATTAATCCTTTCCACATTTTCTGGATGAGGCAACCACAATTCCACTTGTGAGGTGTTTCTAAAACATAGTTATAGGAATAAAGCAGCAGGGTCCCAGACTTGACAACTTCCCTTTGGGCGGCTGACAAAGTGGGCTATCGTGGCTGGTGTGGGAGCTAGCACTTGTGCCCGGCAGCGAGGGTGGCCTGCGCTCCATGGTTAGTCAGAGGCCCAATTATTGTAGGCAATTCAGCCACAATTAAAACCCTGTAGGGATCTACGTAGATTTAATGTCCAATGAATGCTGATGCAGATTAATAAAACGCAGCTCGTCTTTTATAAGCTTAAGATGAAATGCAACAGAGAGAAACAGAACTGAAAGTATAAATCGCAGCTCCGTAAAATCCAAGAAGTTTATGCCTCACACCTACGTGATTGGAGGAAAAGAGCGTTTTATAAATGGGCAATTAGTGTTCAGAGCAGTGGCTTTTATTACGTGGTAATTTTACAGTTTTCACTTTAAAGACACCCAAAAAAAAATCAAAGGCCAAATGAATTTCTGTTGTATGCATTTATGAGCTTTCTGCATTTATAATGTTAGCTCAATGTTACTAATGTAGGGGTTTGAAAATTTAGTGTTGTCAACAAGGCTAACAGAGTGGACCAACCAATTATAAAACTGTTTTTACATGTCAGCGCTGTGCACATTTTATTAACAAGTTAGTATTATACTCCATTTTTTATGTGTTAAATCGAACTGTACAAGTAACTGCAGGACAAAAATTATGTTTCTATGCAATTTAATTTATTGCTCTTCCCCCATAAATTTTACTTACAAGTTCAATGGTCTGAGCTGAACTATAAATTAGAGTGAGGTGAGTCTTACATATAACTTGATTTACTCTGGTAATTTCTGAAGGAAGTATCTGAATCCACATGCCTGTCTACAATTGTCTTTACAGCAAGATGAAGCAACAGAATAAAAAAAGCAGTGGCTGACCAAGAGTTTTCTGTTAAAGGGTTTTACACTCACCCACAAGCCTGTTCAACAAAACTTCAAATAAAAAAAGTAGCTTCATGAGCCATTCATGCTGTGTGGCAGGTGTCACCAGATGGTGCCATTTCAATCTTCCAGACTATTTTTTCCCTTTTTTTTTCTTTTATTTAAGCATGTAAATAAATATTCGCTCCTGGAATGATATACTAATTTTTTAAATTTGTGTTATTAGAGTTGTGTGTGAAGGGAGCTGTGTTATTGGAAGGTGCGGTTGCTATGTGCTTTGATCTCATACTAAAATCTGTTTTTCAGGTGGAATTGTTGCTTGTAATCCCAATTTTACTGATGAGCTGAGACTCTTTAACAAGGGAATTACTTGCACACTGTTTGATTCTCTCAGTTTCAGTACTTATTTATATGTGTAAATAAACCACGTTATACTTAGAATATAACCAGAGGTCACATATTTGTTTTCCCTGATCTGTGAAGACACCTGCAATTTCTCTGCAGGGGGACAACAAAGATGTCTACACAAATTCTCTTTCTTTAATTTGCTGTGAGATATTTGTTGATGTTTTAAGACATGCTAATTTCAAGACACGCTAATTACCTGCAGCTGGATGGTGGAGGCACCCAGCATTTTTATGGGTCTCCTGGGCATCACGTAGAACCTCTCTGCCAGCTCTGCCAGCTGTACATTAAGACCTTGTTGACTACACGTTTTTGGGTTTTTCTCTTCTCTGACTATATGCTGGTGGAGAGCTCAGAAGCACAGAAACATCAGCACGTCTTCACATTTTCCTTTTGAGAAAGTATTACAGATCTAGGAGCTCTGACCCTGAACTCACTCTTCCCACCTTCATCTGACTGGCTATTTCAAATACTTCTCATATCTCCTGGGCAAGGAGAAATATGACTGAGCCACTGTTTGTTGTCAGTAGGATACAGGGGGCAATGTGAAGTATTCAAGTAATAAATTTTGCTCTCATTGGGGAGGTGTTGGATCTAGGGAAGAAGTGAGAACACACCAGTTGTGACACTATGCTCATAATTTCCCCAGCGCATGGACCATGTTCCAGTATCACATGTGACCTGAGTGTGGACATTTCATTCCAGCAGGGCAAAGCTGACATGTTGTACCAAAAGCCCAGGAGCACTCTGAGTCATTCTAACTTGTGTCTGAAGCTACTTCTAACACTCTGCATTTGAGGGAGACTGCATGGGTAGAAGCAGTCTGCACTCTAAAAGGAAAAGGACCACTTTTCATGGAATAACCAGTCAGCTGGATATTGCCAATCATGCAGCAACCCCATTTCACAGAATTAAAGAATCATGGAGTCATAGTTTGGGTTGGAAGGGACCATAAAGATCATCCAGTTCCAACCTCCCTGCCATGGGCAGGGATACCTTACACTGGACCAGGTGTCTCAGAGCCCCATCCAGCCTGGCCTTGAACACTTCCAGGGATGGGGCATCCATAACTTCTCTGGGAAACCTGTTCCAGTGCCTCACTACCCTCACAGTAAATTATTTCTTCTACGTATCTAATCTAAATCTACTCTCTTTCAGTTTGAAGCCATTCCCTCTTATCCTGTCACTACATGCCCTTGTAAATAATTTTGCTCCAGCTTTCCTGTAGGCTCCCTTCAGGTATTGGAAGGTAATTAGGTCACCCCAAAACTGTCTCTTTTCCAGGCTGAATAAAACCTATTTTTCTCAGCCTTTCCTCACAGGAGAGGTGCTCCTTCCCTCTAATTAACTTGGTGACCATAAATTTCCTGAAGGGTAACCTCTGTGGTACTGTCTAAAGACTCAACTCTTCCCAAATAGAAAAACAGCGAAGTTCTGGCTGTGGGAACAGAACAGACTGCATGGCCCTTGGATTAGGATACTCCTTTACAGCTGTACATGCGTTGCCCTGGACTTCCTCTGGCAGGCTCCAGGCACACTGGCACAGCTCTGCAGGACTTCAGCACTGTGCATTGATATTCTCTCCAAGCCAGCGGAGCTCTGGTCATAGGGCATTGTGTCCACACTGACCAGCTGTGCTCACTCGCTCAGCTTACACAGTGTTGACGTGACACAGCATTACTCTGTCTGCTCTTGGAGCTGGCTGGTTCAACAGGAGCTTGGCTCCTGCCAGTGCAGAGGCACTGCCCTCAGCCATAAAGGGTTGGTGTGCACTGCTTTGACCACTCTACCTTTTCCCATATCTGTACCTTTGGCTCTTGAGGAGTAATTTAATTTCCTGAATTTCCACTGACTTTTCTTTCTTTTTATTAAAGAGTCTCCCTTCCATCAAAAAAGCACTTTTATATACATTGAGGGGAACAGCCCCCCACACTCCTCCCAGTAAGTCCAACCTATTAAAATTATTTGTAGCCACCTATACATGGTAATGTCACTTACTGCATGTCACAGAAATGAGCCACAGAAAATTCTGGGCTGTAGATACTATCCAGATAAATAGTTTTTCAAGATGATAGTCTAGATTGAACAGAAGAAAGCTTCCGATTCCTTTAGCAAGACAACTTCCTGAAGTTTTGAGTGTATGTGTTGTTTCTTTAATATCTACCCAAAATGGGAATATTTTATCAAACAACTTGTTTTGTAGAGCAAACAGAAATATACCTTTATCTGCTGGTCTTCGGAAATTATTACTTATGGGCTTGGATTGCTTTTCTTTTTATTGTTTTCAGTAGCCATTTAATAAGAGCTTTCTGATTGCTTGTACCTCAGGAT
This sequence comes from Edolisoma coerulescens, assembly GCA_013397115.1. Lineage (NCBI taxonomy): Eukaryota > Metazoa > Chordata > Aves > Passeriformes > Campephagidae > Edolisoma > Edolisoma coerulescens. The sequence goes on along the minus strand of VWZW01013751.1, from coordinate 2,559,433 downwards.
ACAGATTTTGATTGTAAAAAAGACAACATGAAAATAACGTTTGTTGAGCTTTTTAAAAACCTCAGATAGCTTTTGATCACTTTCAAGATCACATATGTGCAAAATTCTTTTATACGCCAGTTCAAAAACCAACTCAGCTGTATTTTGTGTTGGTATATAATCCGAGCCACAAAAATTGCCTACTTCTCTTTTGCCTTTGGGCAATTTTTCAATCTTAGCTAGACCAAGTCCATAATGTACGCCTGCTGGCCAACATTCCAGGTAAATGAATAGGTTTTAAGGAAAAATTATGCTGTTTTTCAAAAGCTTGACATTTTTAAAATACAAGTCCAGAATTGAAACCTTCAATAATTTTTCCATGCCTATATGTTGCAAGCAGAAAAATGTTGCACAAATGAATACATCTGGGATTATTTTCAAGCTGTTATTTCCCACTAGGGAAAATATTTAGAAATAAGGCTCAATTTTTTTTTTCTGTGCTGGAACTACAAAGAGGCCAGCCATCTTGATGCTTTTCCAGATTTTTTTAATGGTTTTACTGATATTGTATAGTGACTTTACTGCCCTGTTTTGTATGCCCTTATATTCACCAATAGTAAGCATTTATGTTGGGTTTATTCCAGTTTTTAAATCTGTTTTGTGGCATTTATGACCTAAAGCTAATAAGGACATTCAGTATTTTCTTGTAAAATATTGAAAATACCTTTTACCATGAAAATAAAGGGGAAATGTTTTTAAAATTAAAAAAAAAAGAAAAAAAAGAAGGGGCTTAACCAAAGGCAGGAATGGAACGGCCCTTATTTTAAACTCAGGCTTTGCCATAGCAGTAAAGTGGTGTTTTCTATGCATCAAGGAACTGGCAGAAACTCATCAAGCCCAAAAGGAGCCCAGCAGAGGTTTGGCAATATCCAGGTATAAAGCTGTACTACTGGATCAGGTTAGGTGGAAAACTTTTAATGAAATGGATCTTTATAAAAATGTGAGTTGGTTGAAAATGAAACTTTCCCACAGAAAAGGATTTGGATCCATTTTTGGACATTAAAAATCTGGAAGAATTTTTCATTGATCAAAACTGTCTATTTTTATTCTTTTTGTAAAATAGTGCCTTGATTCTCTGGCTTGAAATTACTTTGCCCTTTTGGAAAACAAACCAGCTGAAACATAAAACATGTAAATGCTCTCACACAAGAAATCTTTTAGGATGTAATTAAGTACAATGCTGCTTAGGAGGAGACTTTTAGTTAAAGAAATATCTCATGATTTCAAGTTGGGTTTTTTCTGTGGTCTTTTTTTCCCTCAGAAATGTGAATATTGTCATGGAGCAGAAATCTTGTTCCTTCCTAGTGTGTGTCCAGTGTTTTCATATCCCTCAAGTGTCTTTTCTGGGGCTTCTGTAAGGGCGTGATTCTTATGCCCATTTTACAGACTGGAAGCCACGGTGTAGAGCTGCCTTGCTAACCAGGTTGGTGGCAGAATTATTGTCCTTGAAGCCCATTTTTACAGGCAAATATTGGCCAGTGCTTCCCAGGTGACGTGCAAGACCTGTCCTCCTCCCTGTTTTATAAATGCACTGCTGTCAGGGACTCAAGCAGCAATGCTTCTTCCCAGCTTATGTTTTCTCTGTATAATAGAGGGTTAATTTAAATAAATGCGTTATTTACATTCACAACTGTAAAAAATTGCCTACCAAGACCCTAGGTGCCCCAGCGTGCCACTTGGTGAAATCACGGTAACATTGAAATCATTATTCTGACAGGAACCCAGCCAGCCAGACGCCTACAGAAGCGCTTTTCCTCTCCTTCGCTCTGGGAAGCACGGCCCGCAGGCCTCTCCAGAAAGCTCTCCAGCTCCATTCATTTATTTATTTGCTGCATCGCCAGGTCACTAAATTCTGGTTTCTGCGGCCCAGGGCGGGGGGAGCGATGTGCTGGGGCGGCGGGGAGGCCCTGCCAGCTGCCCCCTCCTGCGGAGCCAGCGGCAGGGGGGAGCAGCTGCAGCTGGAGCTGAGCCTCTCTCCAGGGAAAGGGGGGCCATCGCCACACATCCAACACCACCAGGGCTTCCTGGCCAGCCACCTCGTCCCAGTGTTTACAAGGAACTGCGTGCATTTTAAAGGAAAATGGGACAGCGCTGGCCTGGCTCTGCACGGGTCTGCTCCTGCTGCTTCATGTGTGATGGGCAGGATTTGGGAAGAATTTGGGCTTTTTTAAATTTTTAATTTAAAGTGTCCTGGCATTGCGAAATAGGAAAAGAAAGAAGAAAAATGTGTCGACAATGAACATCACCCTGAAATTCAAATAATCTACAAGGCATTTCTAGCCAGTAGCTAATTATTACCCAGCTCTCCTCCCACCCCTGCTTATTAAGAAAGTTTAGATATAAGTTCCCGTTTGCTGTTCAGAATAGCACAGATGGAAGGAAATGAACATGCCATTTGCTTTTTGTGACCTCAGGGGAGTGGAGCAAAATATGGATGTGAAAACATTGCCAGAACCCTGAAAGTTATATTCTTTCATTCATTAGTTTTCCTGCTTCTCTATTCCATATGCTCTCCTTTCCTTCAGCTCCATGGAAAAGTATTGACGAGCCAAACGAGTAATACAATTAGAGCTTATATATGACCTGAATGGTGTATGTGGCTTCAGTGGCCCATTAGCCAGGGCAGCTGCCATACAGCCAGAACCACTGAGGGCAGCACGGACTATAGGTATGAAAGTCACAACTCTCTTATCCTCCAGAACATCTTCTGACATGTTATTTGTGGATTAGTGCATATGAATGGTTCAATCCAGCAAGAAGTCGCAATGAATAAACAGAAAGGACCAGATTCTTCATAAGGATGTACACATGGTTCTCATTTTAAGGCCCAAACCAATCCACTTAAGTTAATGTAAATCCTTCTCCAGACTTCAATGGGAACCTAGCCTTTCTGGCTAGCCCTAGTAAAGGACTTAGGCACCTAAGGCAGGATGTAGGTGGAACAGCATCCAAAAGCACTCTCCAGAAACCCGTGCTTGGCTGCTGCCTAATCCTGGAGGCGCCTAGTCTTGCAAGGCACTTCCCTTTTTGATTTTAAAGTTTTGTAGGTGACAATAGTCATCCAGATCTTGTCCAGATCAGCCCGGTCTGAGCAGCTCATCAGCCAGTTCTTTCCTTGGACTGGTCTAAAGCCAGGAACTAAGCAGAAGACGCCTAAGACTTTTGAAGGCCACATCTGGTAGGCATTTTCAAAGCATCCTGGCATACAGTGATAGATCAAATGTTCTTCATATCATTCTGCTTTAATACTGGAATGTCAAAAGGCATTTCTTCCCACCCAAACCTGAAAAGAACGGAAGATTTTTTTTGTGAAGGTAAAAAGGGTAATATGATGTAGACTGGAAATATGTTTAATTATTCAAGGTATCGTCATATCCCTTTTTTTTCCCCCTCTCCTATGTGTTTAGAGGGTATTTTTAACTCCACTTTTACTGCAGTGGAAAACAACCACCTAAACAGTCTCATGCCTAGGAATACCCACATTCCTTAAATCAAGGTGAATGGAATAAATGTCAAATGATTACATATGGATAATTTTTTTCCACATCTAAGTTTGGAAATACAGCCTTCAGTCTACATTAAGATTGCAACTCAGTAACAAAAAATAACACTATTTGCAGAAGTCAGATGCTTTTTGCAAAGGTAAAGCATGGTGCTTTTGAGGCATGGAGGAATCTCATGTATTACATGAAGACTGCAAGGCTGAAGTGTTAATTCTGTGTCACATATTTGGCAAAACAGAAATATAGCCACAGAAATAGAACATTTTCAACACATCCTGCTTTGAAAATCAAATATCTTGGCTTCTAAATGGTATTTTTTCATTAAAATAGAGGTTTTGCAGTGGTATTTATGTGTCAGGAGGAGCCCATTAGTCTATGAGGATATTCTTTTTCCATTGACATTATCTTTTAATTATATCATTCTGAGCCACATCACTAGTGGAGGATCGATTTTTACAGCCCAGTTTACATATCGCTTCAGCATCTAATTCTGAGGAGGTGTTACACACTTTGAGGTTTCTGCTTCCCTTTTTTAAAATAATTTGGAACTCATGACTGCTTAAAAAGGCATCAACAAAGGTGCCTGTCTTTCCTTTGAAGTCATTTTTTGCGGAAATCACAGTCACTGACCAAAAGGTTTCAAAAGATTAAATTGTGCTTATTTTACGACATTTTAAAACAGCAGGGTTAAATGCTGGGCCAGCTGCCAGGCAGTCAGCAGCACCCATACTTTCATGTTCAGCAGCCAGACACATCTACAGCAGTTATTTCTGAGTAGTTATTCCTGAAATATGTCACTCAGAACAGCAGAGGGGTTTTAGTATTTGTGTGCTTTGATGACGGGCTAATGAAAATGTATTATATATGTATGCCATGAGTGTAATGAATTTCAGAGTTTAAAAAAAGAAAAAAAAAATGTAGTGGGCAAATTAGGTATTTTTAATTCTTTTTTGTCAACACTGGCTTCTCCCTGTAGCTGGAATCAACTTGGAGAGCCACAAAATCATGGCTATGAGTCAGCCACAAAATCATGGCTATTGGACACTCATGTCCCATAGCGCATTATCCACATGCGGCAAAACACTTTACTGCTTGCTGCTTTATGTGGAGGCTGTAATGGACTGAGGCTAGTTTAAACTCACAGAACTATTCAGAAAGGGATTCATAAATCTTGACATCATCTTTGATGAGAAACCCAAGGAGAGGAAGGACGCTCAGACACTGTCTGTCCTGGGCAGCAGTGCTGTGGGCTTAGTGGATCTTTTTTGATGTTCAGCTCTGTTGCAGTCAGGAAGTGATTTACTCCATTTTACAAATTTTCATTCTGGTCTTTTCTTTCTAATCCTCATGCGATGCCTGGTTTCCCTTGCCTTGGTATGTTTTTTTTCATCTGCCTTTTTCCATTTTGAGGACTCACGGGCCAGACTCTCTGTGCTGGTTTCCATCACTTTGTATTGTGCAGGTGTTCCAGAGCACTGCCTTAACTGGCCCCTGGGGCATGTTCCCTAGGTAAGGAACCATGCAGCCAGTGCAAGGTGGTATAAACAGCTCCTGTGCCAATTCTTCTCCCTGTGCTGGCACAGGGGAGTGACTGAGAGACCCACAGCAGCAGAATAGAGTGCTCTTGATTCTTAACGGGTACATCTCAGGGACTGAAACGCGAGCTTATCTAAGTTCTGCTGTGGCTCAGGCTGACACAGGAGCAGCCGTAGAGCTCTGTGACCATAACCAGCTCCCCATCTCCTGCTCTGAGAGGATCTTGGCACTAGGCAGAATATGGACCTTTTATTCTTGTCCTGCTAGCTGGATGAAACCCCACTGTCTACACATCAAAGGGGTTTGATGGACTGCCAAAAATAGTAACCTATACGTAAAACATGTGCTCCATTTATAGCGATCATTTGGAAAGTTTCCTGCTACTGCAGAAATTCAGATTACATTGATTTACTGTTCAGCACTGCAATATACTGAGAGGCTTTTCAATGAGTTCTATTGTATGCATTTGCAGAAAGGCTGGGGAGATTTCTTCCTTCCTTCCTTTCCCTTTGGTATATAATACATAATCATGTGAAGTACATCTTTCTGAGGTTTTGCATAGTTCTAGTGAAGTGGGTTAATATCTACTCTACACTTTGAAAGACATTTTCACCTGTGCTGATGTTTTAGCCTTTGAAAATGAAGTGCTGTTTCTTTTGATGTCAAGAGCATCTCTCCAGTATTTATGGAATCATTTTATTTTACCTCTCATTCTATAGGCTGTTAGCTGTGGAATATGTCCTGCATGTTTTTACAGGCACTTCAATGTCTTTAGTGGGAACAGTGATTAACATAGCTATTAAACAGGAAGGTACACATGAGAACAGATACCGTGTCTGAGCACAGAGCTGAATCAGCACTTGAGCGTATCTGTGCTGTGGTCAACACAGCCTTTCCAAGCCCCATCTATATCCTACTTTTAGAGTCCTTCCTAGAGGAGTCTTAATACCACTGAACAGCCACAAAGGTGCTGCATTTGTAGATAGACTGAGCTTAGGTTGTTACAACATGAAAACATGACATATTGGGAACTGATGCATATTAATGATACATATGAACTGATGTGGACACTTAGAACTAAATCAGGGAGCATAATAGTGCTACATCCTGTGCTGAACCAACTTACACAATCCACTCTCTGTGTTAACCAAATAGGATTTGATATCTCACTAATAGCCAAGGCTGAAAGGAGACCATCTGCAGCTCTTATGACTCATAAGAAGGCTCATTAATCCATGCACTCATACATGTATTGTGAAAAGTTCACTAATATATATAGATATAAGAAGAGAATAAAAACTCAAGAAACAAGCAGTGACAGTAACTGCTGGTCTACAGTGTTTCATCCTATTTGCAAACAGTGGCCCTCTTTGGTTGATGATAAAGAAGACAAACTTAGCCTTCATTTCATGACTCATATTAGGGAAGGGTGTCACATTCTTCTCTGAAATATACAGAAATGGCCCTTTTCTCTTTCTGGTTTTATTTTTATAAAGCTTTTAAAACTTTTATAAAGCTTTTTAAAAAGTTTTATTTTTATTTTTCCTTCAGACTCTAACTGCTGATAGGCACCATAAGAGTTAATTATTCTATCTCTGGATACTATTAAATTCACCCCAATTCTCTCCTCTGCTTCCTGTCTGTTAATGTCTCACGGATCAAAGCTCAATATAACTATTTTAAGCCAAGAGTTCAAAATGCTACCATTCATATTATAACTTAACAGGAAAGAATGAGTTACTTTTCCTCCTATTAATTAATACCTTTCTGAATTATGGTGTTCCTTTTTTTTCTTTTTCTTTTTCTTTTTCTTTTTCTTTTTCTTCTTCTTCTTTTCTTCCTCTTCCTCTTCTTCTTTTCTTCCTCTTCCTCTTCTTCCTCTTCCTCTTCCTCTTCTTCCTCTTCTTTTTTATTTAAATCTGAAGAATTAACTCGGTTTTTCCCAATTTATAGTCTTAATCTCAAAGTTTACATCAATCTGTTTTCATGCATCATTATGTCTCAATCACTTGAAGGAGAAAAAAATAATTCAACTAAACACACCAAATAAGAAAAGGATATATAACATTTAGGAAAGAAACATGGACTTAGGATGGCAGCAAGAAAAAGGAAAGCCCTTGTCGGCTATTTTTCCTTTATGTGTGAATTACAAAGCCATTTTTCTTTTGGAATTCCTAGCTGTGTTTGCAACTTGAGGGCTTTGCGCAGAAGGGGCCGCTTTAATCAGCGCTCAAACGGGACACCCTCCGCCCAGGCTCTCCCTGAGTTTCTGCCTACCCAGAACGGTGCCGGCGGAGCGCAGGGATTCACCGTGCGGCCGCTGGCGTCTCGATGGCCACCAATCTGCGCTGCACATGGACATTCCCGAACGCTCCCCGGAGCTCCCCCGCCCGCCATCCCGGCACGCGGGCGGCCCGCGCTCGGGCGTCCCCTGGCGGCCGCGCCGGGAGGCGTCACGGGCCGTGTGGCGCTGCGCGCGTCGGGCCCGCGTTCCAGCGGCAGGGAACGGGCCCGGCTGCCTCGGGAGCGCCGGCGCGCAGTGCTGCTTCCCGGCGCTGGCCTGGCACACGCCGAGGGGCTGCAGGAGGCTGTGCCGCCCCAGCCGGCTGAAGGTGACGGGAAGGAAAGGGCGAGGTCGGTACAGGAGCGCGCGCCGTGGTCAGAGCCCGGGCATGGCCGACACGGCCCCTGTGGACGGCAAGGGCAAAGGAGCTCGCAGCTTTAGTTTAAGTGACAGCTCCAGCAGCATAGAATTATTAATAAGAAATTTCTAATCTCTCAACACCTATACGCAAGGTTGGGTCTCCTCTGAAGGAGAATTCACTCTGAATCCAGCTCTGGGGTCCCTAGCACAGGATGGACATTGACCTGTTGGAGCGACTCCAAAGCAGGGCCACCAAGTTAGTTAATTAGAGGCACCTCTCCTGTGAGGAAAGGTTGAGAGAATTGGGATTGTTCGGCTTGGAGAAGAGAAGGCTTTGGGGTGATCTGATTGTGGCCTTCTAGTAACTGAAGAGAGCCTACAAGAAAAGGAGAGGGACTTTTTCAAGAGCATGTAGTGACAGGACAAGGCAGGAAAGCTCTAAACTGAAAGGGAGTAGGTTTAGATTAGATACTAGGAAAGAAGCAAGGGTGGTGAGGCACTGGAATGGGTTGCCCAGCGAAGTTGTGGATGCCCTAACCCTGGAAGTGTTCAAGGCCAGGTTGGATGGAGCTCTGAGACACCTGGTTTAGTGGAATGTGTCTCCCTGCCTGTGGCAGGAGGCTTAGGACAAGATGATCTTTAAGGTCCCTTCCAGCCCAGGCCATTCTATGATATGTATTTTAATATTTTCATTCCCAAAAGCTAATTAAAAGCCTAGGCTATGTAATAGTTCAACCTTCATTTCAGGGTTGTGAATACTTTTTCAGAAACAGGGCATTGGAGCATTGGTGTAAGATGAGAGATGCAAATTCTTAATTACTATTTCTATGCTGCTGGCAAAGTGTTTATCCATGTCAAATACCTACCTAAGTTAAATTGTATATAATTCAAATGCCTTTGATCTCAGCTCACACAAAATGCCCTCAGATGGAAGTAAAAATTTTTCAGAAACAACCGTGCACTTTTGAGGTGGTGCTGCTCAAACCACGTAGAGGGACTGGCAATGGCTGCAGCTCAAGGAATGACATGTCCCCTTCCACAGCCCACCATTCCAGCCTCCCTCCCCTTCCAGTTCCACCCACAGCACCAGCCCTTTCCTTTCTTCCTTTTAAAGTTGTTGCCTGGAACTTTTTATTGGCCATTTAGCCCTGCTCAGCTGTACAGCATGAAGAATGCATATTTTTCCTTCTGCTTAGTGTTGGCTTTATCAGTAAAATTTAGCTGGTGCTTGATGTTCAGAGGGGTGAAGAGATGATGGGAGGGGGGAATAGCACAGGCCAGCTGTGTGTATACTGACTGCTCATTTAAGCAAAAGCAAGAAAGGCAGCCTGGCTACAAAAGGTAAAATATTACAGGCCATATTGCAAGGTTTGGATGTGAACATGCGTACACAATGCTTCTTTCACAGAATTCCTGCTGTAAACTTTGTCCTTTCCTGGCTGATTCAATCCTCTGTAATGAAAAAGTTGCCCCACTCTGAACTTGCCTGACTTTTCTTTCTTTTCAAAGAATAGTAAGAACAGAAACTAAAACAAAAGACAGAAGAAAATATACTCCAGCGTGTGTTAAAAGAATCTTTCTTGGAAAATGAAAAGCCATGGTACCACTGGGATCAGCCCTTCAAAACCTCTGAAATTTTGCCACAGCCTCCACAGCTGCTACAGAAATTCATTTGATACAGCACTGCATTCCCTTTATGGTTAATTCACACTTACCTGGTGGGTGACCTCTCCAGCTCGCAGACAGGGCACTAAGTGTGAAGTCACCTGAATCCAGAAGCAGTACAGCTGTATTTGTATCATCTGTATTCCCTAGTTCAGAGAGGTGCCGTATGAAGCGTCAGCTTTTTTTCTCTCTCTCCCTCTGATCTGGTCTTGTCAGTTGCTGTAAAATAAGTGCTGCACTGTTTAAGATTTTGGCTGGCCAGGGTATCCCATTCGTAGCCCTGGGTAACAGAAGCCTAAGTAAACCACAGCCACCGTGCACCCGTGGAAACACCTGGTGATAATCCTTATCGCATTACCGTTATGCTTCCCAATTTACTGCTTGTCTCAGAGACATTATTTCTTTGCTCTGTGCAAATCTCCTTCAATAAGCATGTCTTCTTTCTAGACCTTTGTTTGCAAGGTGTACATGGACTAATGCATACAAATTGCTCCCTAAATTGTTAACTACCTTAGGACACTTTGTAATCTGATGGAATCCACACTATGTTTGATAAGCATACAAATTCCTAGAAACTTGCTAGTCCATGTTTTAGTAATGAATATCATCATGTGACTTGACAAACATCTACTTTTTAAAGAAAATTTTTCTACCTTACATATGCAGATTCAGGAGAACCTAGTAGTACTGTGGCTTTTCATTTTCTAAGAGGGATTCTTTTAACACGGTCACTGTGCTGCTAGTGATACAACCCCAGGAACACTCCTAGAAACCTAGAGAACTGGAAAGTGTTCAATCAACTTATCAGTTTATTGCTAAAGCAAGATCATATTCCATTGGAGAGAATATGAAAACCAATATACCAATAGACCACAGTCTTTTATTAACTACTGAGTGTTTTAAAACACAACAATGTGCAAAGTCTTTGTGCAAATTGAGTGCCAGGTTTCACTTTTGGACATTGAATGTTACTAGTTTGATAGATTTTAAAATATTTGGTTCAGTAAATACAAAACTGCCATATGTGCACCAGAACAGCAAATTCTAAAAATGAACGTGATGCACAAAGAGAATATTTATTCTTGAAGTATACTGTGTTTCGTATGTTGTCTGATAGCTGTTAGGAATGCTCAGAGAATTACTTTGTAATTGCACTCTCACAGGATGTCCTTTTGTTTTTCAGAGGAATATTCCCTAGTGTTTCTCTTTTCATTCAGATGCCTTGAGCACGACTGCAGGAAGACATTATTTCCCCCTTACCATACAGGAATATGTATCAACATAAGATCCATGCCATGCTGTTACACTAACAATTGTTCAGTAATTTATTTCTCTCTTGTTTCTTTCCAGTGGAAATACGTGATCCAAACCTGAGCAAACTGACTGCAGACATTTTTGTTGACCTTATAGGCTTTGACTCAGAATCTGTGATACAAGAGAATCCGCTGTGCAGGACGGGGGTGTAATTCTATCAAGGACTTCTGGTGACCTCATAAACCATGAGAGCTGGCATGGACTTTAATGGGCACCACGTGGTTAAGTTCCCATGCATCATTTTGAAAATGTAGGGCTTCATTCGATATTGCAGAAGGATACCAGACCTACCATGTCAAATTGTTTCTCTTTCTTCTAAAGGAGCCACCCGCTTTATGTTACAGTCAGTCCTCTTTGGTAGCAAATGAAATATGCTATTCTGGAAAATTAGTATTTTCTCTGGCAAAATGAACTTGAGAAGTGTGTTTCATAGAAAAGCACATATATGGGTTATATTCTTTTAAATAAACTTTCTAAAATGATGGCAGTAAATTCAAGGAAAGGTGTGGTTTGTGCAGGGCTGGCTTTGCTTGCAGATTTCTAAGTAAGAGACATAAAAAAAAATGAATTCGTACATCAGTTAGAAAATATAGGAATAGAATTGTCATGGATCAGTTGAAAAAGTAGACCATGTTAAACCCAGTTTAAGTCAAGCTGGATGAGTTAGCTCAAATTGCTGATGCTGAATGACCTAAGTTAAAAGTTACTTAACCTAAAGCAGTTTAACTGTATTCAGTACATCAGTTCTAGGATTTTGTTGTTAGGAATTTCCAGGGGTTCAGTAAGGTTGACTTGAAGTTTCAGTTGGTGAAATTTGTTCTATCACCTCTGTAAGGAGCTTGGAGATTCTCTTCTGCCCTCTCTCTACCTGGATTTTGCCTGCTGAAACCAGCATACAGCCATTGTGCAAACCTATACAAAGTTGATTGTTATCAGCCTAAAACTAAGGTCTGTCAGTGTGGCTATGATTCAGGTAAATGTGGCAATAGAGACCTAACCTAAGCATGTCAGCTGAGCTTATTTATCATATATGACATCAGTCTGTAACAAGGAGATGCTCTAAAAGTTGCTCATCATGATGAGTGCATACCAGGAAAGGATCTGTCTTTCTTAATTCTGAGAGTACAGATCCGTGAACTGCCTAGTCTCTATTTTGTTCTCAGCATTCTAACTAATTTTATTCTTAGATTGATCCATAAATAACAAAAATCTTTTTGGCATGGCTAGATGATGTTCCTGTATTATATACATACTAGGATATGTTATTTTTTATTCAGCTCTAGGTAACAAATCATCTTGATATTAAAGGAGGAAAAAGGATGCCTTCTAGACAGAATATCCAAAAACTACTTGCTCTGGCCTTTCTGCCACCTGAGTGTGAAATACTTGGTGTTTGTCATTCTCTGGGATAACTTTTGAACTACATGCATCACTGCCTTCTATGCTATATTGCTGTGAGAAGTACATTTTTTCACCATGTGCGTGGCTTTTTCATAGGGTATAGCACACCTTTTATATATTCCATGTTCTAGACCCAGGCAGAATAATTGCATTTCTTAAATTTAGTTTAAATCTCATCTGAAAGAACTGCAAATGTGGATGTATGGGAGAGGGTTGGTTCTCTGGCATTGGTGTCATAGTACAGTATATGTAGATTTTATATAAGAAGTTCCCTTCTAACGACACTCAGAATTATTCCAGTTTTAATCTCCTAGCTGAGATAGTTAATAAATTACAAGCATATGGAAGACTGTAACAGCCTTGGGATGCAAATTGTACTGTACTAGGTTAGATAGTTTGTACAGGAGGAGGATCCCTAAGGCTTGTTGAATAAGTAGATTCATCTTCTCTGTACTCCATGAAAAATGATGTATGTTTTTGGTTTGTTTGTACTACTTTCTCCACATGAAACGTGTGTTTCGTCCAACAATTCTGTGGTTTCCTCACTTTGTGATAATAATTAACACCCTTACTGAAGTCTAAGCAGTGATGACATTTGTTTAGGGGCCTGACTCTGATTTTTGTTGCTGTTTTGCCTTATGTTACTTTCAATATGCAATTGAAACCATTTTTGAGAATTCAAAGGTTCAGAGATTGTTGTTTTCTTGGTCTTACTGACCATTTAGAAACTCTTTCATGCAATATATCCTTCAGCCTCTCCAGCCACGTTGGTCTGGGTTGATAGTAGCAAGCTCAAACTACAGCCAGCAATACAGGGGTCTAAAGTTTTGGGGGTTGGGTTTTTGGGGGGGGGGGTTGTCTTTTTTTCTTTTTCCTCTCCTGAAGAAACAGAGAAATGGTTATAACCAGTAAAAAAGTAAAACACTCATAAAATAACTATTGTTTAGGAGGTAAATGTGTTAGGAGACAAAAAAAGAAAGAATATCTTAAACCTTACTTTAAAGATTCCTGAAGCTTTGGGGAAAATTAATTTTAAGAAATATGACAATGGTTCTCTACTCCCCCCAATAATCTTATAAAAAAGATTAATAGCTTTGGAGTAGATGTACATATTTTGAACTTCCTTTCTGGACAAAGCACAAAGAAAACCTGGCTTGTTTTTGGTTGTAGAAGAATCATAGGTGGCTTTGTATAAGAAAGGCAGGTAGCTGCCAGGGACATCCATTCCTCCTTCCCTTTCCCTGTTCTTTTTTTCCATAATAACTTTTTTCAATATGTCGTCATTTTTTTCCTGATTTTCCTAAATAAAGTGAAATGTCAAATCAGCAGAGAATTAAAATGTATTTATAAAAAAAACAACCAAAAGGGCATCTGATGTTTTACAGACATTCCAACACCTTCAGGAAATTTGAACTCACACCAAAGGATCTGATATTCATTTGAATCTCCATCTGTGCTGAAGCACATGTGTGCACACAACACACATTGAACCACTACAGTGGAAAAAAAAATCCCTGCTCTTAAATTATAGCAGCTCTCTACCATTCTTCTGTAACCACAAAGGCTTTGGTAGTTTTGAGACATTGCAGTGGCTTCGGGTGATCTGATCACAGAGCTTAGTTTTGTTAAAGAAATCCCTTTGCTGAAAGGTATGGAAAAGCTGTAGGAGAAACACAGGGAGCTGCAAGTTCACAGCATGAGGGTAGTTTGGAGTAAAGGGGAAGGGTTCAAGAAGCTGTTGTGGCAGCAGACACCCTACAGCCAGAGTTAACGCTGGAAACACTGAAGTTTTAGTTCCCTCACCAGAAATCCCCATGCTCGCAGGAACGGATACAGTCATTAGTCCTCAATGGGAATATGACCTTTCCCTTTAAGTATCTGTGTGATGCTTTTGATCCTTTTGACTCTCTCTAAGGGATAGATTAAATATGTGGCACAATGTCTACTCCTGAGTGAGGATTAAGCCTGGCTTTTGGAAGCAGAACTATATTGCCTAACCCATCACCATTTATCACATTCTCTGGGGACCTGTTCTCCATTTTTCTTCCCCTCCCCCCAGACTTTTAGAAAATTCCCCTTCTCTGGGGTTTAATATTGATCTCAGCTGCGTCAGCCTTGGCTTCACTGTAGTTACTTCTGATTTTACACTGAAACAGGTCCTATGTCTCAGATATCTTATTAAAAAAACTGCTGTTCTGAGGCTCAGGTCTTATGCAACCCGCACCTTCTTTAAGATATTTTTGTGTTTGAATTTTAATAATAAATACCTTAATATGATTTATAGTTTTGTATAACCCTGTATTTCAGTGGAATTCCCTGAGGATAACCCTTGCCTTTTAATACTTGTATTCTGATTTAATGAAGCAGTGAAACATATGATTACCTTCAGGACCTGTGTAAATCCCATTAACTTCAATTAAGCCCAAGAACATGCTTTAAGTGCTTCACTAACCAGGGATGCTTAAGGCTAACATGCACATAAATGTTTTGCTGAATCAAGTCCTAGTGTTTTATTAATTTTTATTCCTGTTTCTATTTTACTCTGATGATATAATAATTTTGCTCTTGTAGTATCCTTGCACACTGCTTTCAAGTTAGAAGTTACACTGGGACTGAAGGTCTCATTCAGGAGAGGATAAAATTAATCCATTCTGCAGCTGTGAACCAGAGAAGTCCCAGCAAGCTTCCCAGTAAAATGAAAAAGTGATGGTATGCCACTCTGGCTCATAAAAATGTAATTTAAGCATTGCCCTCTCAATAAAAATATCACATTTAGGACACAGTAATCCCCTTCTGAACCTTATCTTACTTTTCAACAGCTCTTTGGACTCTTAGAATTGATGCACGATGAATTTCCTGTTGGTCAGGTAGCATGACTTTCTGCAGCTCCCTCCCACAACCACAGCTTTGCGCGTCGTTCTAAGCAGGCAATATCCAGTCACAGGCGGAAAGCGGAATCTGTGGTCTAAAATTCAGTAAATTCAGGAGCTTTAAGGTACTTAGCTGACAGACTTCAGAACTACTACTGCTCAGAGCTGTGGCCTTTGCAATATTGCACCAAAATGACTGAAACTTCAAAAATGCTTTTCAGTTGTTTTCTCAAGACTCCTGCCAGAATCTTTGCCTTCTTTTCATACTTTTTTCTTTTAATGAGCTTCTGATTTATGACAAGAAATCACCAGACACCTGGGTTCTCTGGGCTTATTAAAGCAGACAAATTCTTTGGTGTTAGAAAATCATCATAAGAACATATATTTTTTCCATACTAGATTGAATCATTGTAGGCAAGTGCCCCAATCCTCCTCCCAGCTATGGTCTGGAGATATTTCAGCACAAGGGAAAAATAACGCTTTCCAGTTTCTGGCTCACTAAAGCTGATGTTTTCAGTAGGGGCAGAAGGTTGATTCCTTTCTCGTCCCCACAGTATTCTGCATTTTACCTATATCAAAAGCTTTGCTTGCTCTGCCTTAGCATGTACAGTGTAGTTTGTCTTCCAAATAGGAGTCATCTTTCTAGCTTCCATGTCTGAGCTGCACTGGTGATTTATATGCTCACTGTCTGTTTACACAATGTCTTTCCTGGCTGTCTTGTATCTCTCCCCTGTGGAGCACTGGGCCTTAGAATCATTGCAGTAAGGACAGGCAATCAGTCTTCTTTAGATACATATTGGATTTTACTGGTGCCTGAGTCTATAGAACGTGCCAGTGTCTTTTGTGGTTCTGGAAGGGAAACCTCAGAAAAGTGTGGAGTTTTGGTTTGGATAACAGAGGAGCTGGTTGGGACTTTTTTAAACAAAGTGTTCTTTTTTTATTGTTCTTTTCATCAGATAATGCTGGGAATAGATGAGCAAGTTTCAGAAGCAGTTTTGGAGCTGCAGGGTGGTGTTTCTGCTCAAAATCACAGAGCCGTATGTTAGCTTCTGGTTCTCTCTTTGGAAGCAGCCTCGTTGCAAAGCACAGCTCTGCTTCGTTCAGATAACGGACTATAGGGATGGCCACATCAGGCAGCCCAAATGCTCTGCAGCCTGTCTCACAATAGTCGGTAGTATATGTCTGCCAAACACATACAGAAATTTTCTGTGCCAGTGCAAATTGGAGTCAGTCATATGACATGTCTGTAATTAATAGTCCTTGATTTTTTTCCCCATTTTTCCCCATTTTTCCCCATTTCCCCATTTCTAGCCACTTTACACACTTTACAAATTGTAGCACCTGCAACATCCTGTAAAAAGGATTCACAGAGCTTGCGTGTACAGTGTATGAAGTGTCTTGCATGAGGAATCTCTACTTTGGGCTTGCCAATTGCTATTTTATTTGATAATCTCTAGTTCTTATATGGGAAGAATCCATGAACTGTTATTTCTATTCACCTTCTTCTTGCCATTCAATGTTTTATTAGGCCTATATTACTGCTTCTCCAACCAGAACAGTCCTGATCTGCTCAACCTTCTTCATACAGAAACTATTTCACACCTTTCTCCTTCAATGAAATTTATCTGAAACAATTCCAATACAGTCTCCTGTCTGTATCATATCAAATGTGCATGGTCTAGCCCCAGGCTACTGAGGGAATTTTTTTGGTAAATAAAGACTTAAATGTTATCTGAAGCAAGATTTTCCCTGTGGTTTTAGAAAAGTTGAATGCTTCAGTCACAGAAGACAAGGATAGTCCTTTCCTTTCAGTGCTTCAATGGATATTTTTTTAAACAAAGAATACTATTATTTAATACCCAAAGAAAAGATAGCAGTGTCTGAGATCACCTCTATAGCCAAAAGCGTTTGGCTTGGAAATAAAAATCTTTGGACTGTCTGAGCTGCCTGAATTACCAGGTTATTTCTTTCTGTCTGAAACAAGGCTTTCTTTTGCTTTTCTCTTTGAAAGGCCCTTACTTCATCCCACCATAGCGTGAGGGGTGAAGAGGATAAGAAGAGAAATATAACAAGGGGCTGCTAAACAGCCAGCTTTAACCTCTGCAGTAAGTGAGACACAATTACACAAATCTTATGTTCAGTGTGAAAAACTTGTCTTCAATTCACTTGCCTAAACACAGATAGTGGGCACCATTTGAGACAAAACAGGCTACCTGGGACACCAGATTATCTCTTCCCACATAAGGAGAAGCTGTGTCTTTCTGGAGTGACAGCTAGTGAGCTGACTAGGCATCTTCAGGGTTTAGAAATACCACAAAACAAATGTGTTTGGCAATTGTATTGCACATCTTATTTCTTTCATTCTGGTTTTCAGTGTCTGTGTGCTGCATATTTGTTTTAATTTACAGGTGTAGTACAAGTCAGGTACAGCACCCATTTGGGTACAATTCTGCTCATTTGTAAAGGATGTGCACAAAATTCCATTCCCTAAAAAGCCAGTAGAAACAACAGATAATGTTTGTAGCCTACTTGCAGTATCTCAGTTGCTTTCAGCACTCAGGTTGATGTTTCACATTTCTTTGGAAGTCTGCACTATTGTGACTGTTTCCTCTAAGACTCTGTCTCACTTGTTTTAATGATTTTAAGGCAGCCGTTCAACCCTGCATTAGATTCAAGGATTCTAGGTCCATTTGATTTTGACTAGGGTTAGACCTTCCTGTGTCCTTGGGTATTGTTTTCTGCTGTTTCCAGGTATGTCTATACATAAATATGTCTTTCACTTAACTTGCTGAATCCAGAAACTTTATATACATCAGTGATAGGTTATTGGTGACAGCCTTGAAAACCTCCCATCTTTTAAGATTTACTCAGAAATTGAGAGGTTACTAAAAATAGATTACAGGAGAGTCAAATGCCTGCAGCTGAACAAAGAAAAAAGACTATCTAAGCAATCCAGTAAGATATACAGATATCCTTTAATAAACATTAGTGGCCAATGAGATGTGAATCTGTTTCAAGATTCACTTTTCTTTTGTGAGTTAGTTGGACCAGATTTCTCCTCAACTCTTCCTTTTCTGCTCATGGACTCCATATAAGCAGCCATAAAATCATGTGGGTTGGAAGGAACCTCTGGAGACTGTGTAGTCCAGTCTCCTTCCAGTTAAAGCAGGCTGCTCAGGGCCTGATGCAACCACCCTTAGTGTATCGCCAAGGAAGGACTCTTTATGGACTCTCTGGCCAACCACTCTAACAGTTTTGGGTTTTGTTTTTTCTACACCTAGTCAAAATTTCCTGTGCTCCAACTTGTGCTTCTTGTGCCGTGGCCCTCTGAGAGCCACAGTGGCCTGTAAGAGGCAGAACAGGTTACCACTCTGGATACCTGTGTGTGTTACAGGGTGATTGTTAGTACTGCAGCCTTGAATGCAGACACACAATTTGAATGATCACTTGTGTAATAACAATTTCTACCTCAACTTCTAGCATTATCCTTTAAAATGAAACTTTTGAGAGACAATCACATCTTATATAATGACTTGAACTTAGTAAATACAGACTGATTTGGATATTAATAAAGTCTTACTCCTGGGATTTTTATTCTATGTTTACTTACTTGAAAGTTTTTGAGGAGAAAAGTAAAGAGGATTGGAACAGATATACACACTCTAGTCCATATTGTTAGCCTTAATGGGAAAGAATGTTCATTTGTCTGTTAAATTCTACTTCTATGTACGTTGATATCTTTTACCAGATGGAAGTAAACCAAGTCAATTAATCTAATTTATTATATATAAAATTATATAATTTATTTCTGGTAGATCTATTTTCAAAAGTCTCACAATTCCCAATACAAAAGGAAGACTCCACTTCTGATCTCAACAGTTAATCTTTATTCCTTGTTGACTGCAGGTTATTACATGATGGTGGTGTTTAATTTACTTTCCTTATTTTGCTACAATTAAAAGTAGACTTTTTTTCCTCAAAGGTCTTGAATCCTTCTCAGCAGCTAATAGTTAATGATTCATTATCTTTGCTAGAATAGGAATAAGAAATAGAATTATGTTCGTGAAGAGTGAACAGTTGAGAATCCAATGTGGTCATTTGACATCACAACCAATTCTGCATTCATTCATGCATTGAGCAGATGTGTTGTGCATCTGAATGCCTAGTCCTTGGAGATTTAAGGACCTGGAACTCATCTGTATCATTTAGGGCCATCAATCTTTTTGGATCCAAATTCCAGAAATTTCAGTAGGTTAAAATTATAATTACCTTTAAGTATTTTTCTTCTGATCTGTAGAGACTAACTTGTCCCCTAACTTAGGTGTCTAGATTCCCATTACTGTTCTAAACCAGTATCTATAATAGTTGACTAGCTGACCAACGAAGCACTTAAAATCAAAAGGAAAACAGTGAACTGCCCAGAGTAAATGAATAGGTAGTACCCATTTCCTGAAGATCAAATGATGCCTCTAAACTATTTCCAGTGGTATGAGCAGAGCTTACTCGAGTCTTTTGAATTACTCCAAAGTAAAAATAGAGAATAAAAATGTCTGCTTTTTATACATGATTAGAACTGCATTAGAACCAATATGCATCAAGTAATGTCAAATCCCAGTGAGAAGAATTACTTCCCCAGTGTTTCTGTTAGCAATGTTGAAGACCGCATCTGTTATTGTATTTTTAGGAATACGTGTCTTGCCAGTCTTGTACTAGAAGAACCAGCTGGGTTATGTCCCACAGGAGGTTTAAGCATACCTGTGTGACACTGATGTGTGGCAGAGTGCAGCTAACAGGTGCAACCAGGGGATGGAGAAGTCTCTGTCAATTTGAGCAGAAGGGGGCCAGAAACTGTGTAGGATGGTGTATACACTCAGCAGTGGTGGTGACTTCTCATGGGACAGAAACTAAAGCATTTTCCTCTGTCCTGTGCTTAACTGGAATTCCCAAGGGAATATGGAACTTTGCAGGTTCATGGGTGCAGGGATGCCTCGCTGACGTATCCTGGTTTTGGCTGGGATAAAACTAATCTTCTCCCTAGTGGCTGGTACAGTGCTGTGTTTTGGATTTAGTATGAGAATAATGTTGATGACACACTGAAGTTTCAGTTGTTGCTAAGCAGTGTTTACACTAAGTCAAGGACTTTTCAGCTGCTCACCCCACCCAACCCCACCAGCGAGTAGGCTGGGGGACACAGCCAAGTAGAGTAAATTGAGTGGGGACACAGCCAAGACAGGTGAANTAATGTTGATGACACACTGAAGTTTCAGTTGTTGCTAAGCAGTGTTTACACTAAGTCAAGGACTTTTCAGCTGCTCACCCCACCCAACCCCACCAGCGAGTAGGCTGGGGGACACAGCCAAGTAGAGTAAATTGAGTGGGGACACAGCCAAGACAGGTGAACCCAGCTAACCAAAGGGATATTCCGTACCGTATGGTGTCATGCACAGCACATAAACTATGGAGAACGCAGGCTGGGGATCACTGCTCAGGAGCTGGCTGGGCATCTGTTGGCAGGTGGTGAGCAAGTGCATCCCTTGTTTGTGTATTATAATTATTATTCTAATTATTCTAATTATTATTATTACTCGTATTGATTTTTTATTTCCTTCCTTCCTTCCTTCCTTCCTTCCTTCCCTCCTTCCCTCCTTCTCTCCCTGTCCTATTATTGTCTTTATCTCAACCCATGAATTTTACTTTTTCTCTGAATTGCCTCCCCATCCTTCTGTGGGGGTGGATGAGTGAGCAGCTGTGTGGTGTTTAGCTGCCTGCCTGGCACAACATGATGCTGGGGCTGGAGGAGATGGTGTCCTTAGCTGCAGGAGGTGTGCACTAAATGTGCGCTAGCAGAGGATCTGTGTCACCAAGTAAAAGAGCCGCACGAGGGCTACAAGACTGCATTGCATCAGAGACAAGGAAAGGAGTTTGATGAGATCTTCTCCAAGACCTTGTAGCTGCAAGAGCCTGAACTCCAACTGTATGAAGAGAAGGGCAGGCAGAGTCAGAGGTGTCAGAGACCCTCGCGATGGTGAGGGCTGCAAGCTTCCGACTTCTGGCATCAGGGAAACGGCTCCTTCTCTGCCTGCAGTTTGGCAGCTGCAGAACAAGGTCAGTGTTTTGGTTGCAGGCAAGGGGCTGGGAGCTTTGCCTAGAGCAGACCCTGAGCTTGCGGAGCCTGAGCCCCAGCAGCACAAGAGACAATCAATACATTCGAACAGAAGAAATTACCTTTAAACATAAGAAAAAACCCTTTCACTGTGGTCAGGGTAGTCAAACACTAGAACAGGATGCTTGGCAAGTTTGTGGAGTCTCTGTACCTGGAGATATTTGAAATTGCATCTGAATGTGATCCTGGGCAACCTGCTCTAGCTGAGCTTGTTTTGAACAGGGGTTCATAGTAGATGATCTTCTGAGGCTCCTTCCAACATCAGCAATTCTGTTTTGCTTTGTCATAGTGGAAGGTTGTGAAGACATATCAAAAGCGGATAAATAGTCAGTGAGGAGCAATAAATTATGAGCCTCTGGTACCCAGACTTTTTCATTAAGAGCTAGTTGAGGTACATATGACCTGTGTATCACTGTGCAGATACATTCATATGTGGAAAACATCTAGTTTCTAGATCCAGATGGAGCATAAGGAAAGTCTAGTCAGGGCAGTTCTATCCATGACCAGATGTGGGATTCAAGAAACACATTTGAACATTGCAAAAGAAAGCACTTAGGGCATTTAGACACCACCTAATTTAGGTGTAAATCAGGCCTTTTTGTATGTTTTTTATTTTTTTAATTTTAATTCTTGAATTTTCTGTATATCTGTACTTTAATTGCTCAGGACATTCATAATTTTCCACCTTCGGGCTTAACCATGCACAAGGAAGAGAGGAGTGAAGAAGTTCACATCCACCTCCAAAAGAGAAAACAAAAAGAGATTTTTGTCTGTCTTTCTGTACATTCCTACCTTTGAGGCCATATCATTGCTGATGCTCTGTGCCAGCAGTCCTGCATTCTTAATTTGAATATGTATGTAAAATGGATGACCCTCACCTTCCCACAGCTGTGCAACTATTAAAACTTCAAATAATGTTTTACAGCTGGGGCACAGGGCTGAAATACTGCATGTGGTTACTTACTTCTTTATATATGGTATCCTTCAGTTGCAGTATGTGTCTGCTGTTCCTCAGTAGGGCAAATATTGGCATACAGTATTTTGCTCCCCTTTAGCTCTCACACTTCCCTTTTAACCAGATGTAACAAACTCTTTCCTAACCTAGTCTGTCTCTACCGCTATGTATGTTGACACCAATGGACTTGTGAGTAAGTAGGCCTGTCAGCAGTGGATATTTTTCTCCTCCATTGTCGTTGGAATAATGACATCTCTTTCTTTATATGGTTTTGTGTCCTACAACTTAATAATCCACTGCAGACCTCACTGTCTAACTGCAAGACACCAGTCTGTAATTCGCCTAATAAGCCTAAACAAAGGAAATCCCTAGATTTAAGGACAAGAATGTGTCCTGCATTCTTAGTATTCTGCAGACTAAAGAGCAAAATTGCTCTCCTCTTTAAAGTCAAAATCGTTACCCATACCTGCATGGCCAGATTATTTTAAAATTTAGCAAACGACATTATGCATAATTATTTTACAACAGCAAGATTTTATTTGCTATTCTAAATGTTTTCCTTGTTTTTCACTTTAAGAGAAGAAGAATATAAATGTTCTAGAAGAATACATGCTGAGGATGGCTTTCAGCTGCAGCGCTCTTAACTTCAGCCAAGTGCCTTGGAAGTGCAGGTATGTTTACATCTGGGTTTTATTTCTGGCCCACCTTTAATAAAGATGCAACAACGATAAAGCAAAACACAACACAACATGATAATATATGGCACATAATAAAGAACTGCCATAAGTACACAGGGGGCTCAATTTTGCTTTCACTCTATCTGCAAAACTCCACTGTTCAAGACTAAACTTTTACAATTGTCAGAGTTCCTTGTGGTTCAAAAAGAGACATTTTCCAGAATAATGAGGTCACTGGTTCCCATTTGCCATTCCACAATATTCTGTTTATTCCTAGAATCCCTGTTCTTTCAGCAATAGCTGATGCTCTCTGTAGCTGTTACTCCTGTGGGAATTGAGACTTTAAACATTCATTAAAAAGTGAATTGCTATTGTTGACAAAATACAGATGGCCAAGCATGAACTACTGACACCTATGAGCACACTTTCAGTGCAGCGCATGGCGGCGTGGCCATGTGAGTACTCTGGTTGCTTTTACCAAACCAATGTGTGTCCTTTGTTACCAGACTGGCCCTGGTGTGTGCTTATATTCCTATTCCTAAATATGGCACAAGCTGTTAAAGTAATTTCTTTAAAAAATGAACAGAACTTATTTCTGCTTTTGAGAGCGAGAAAAGATATGCTCTTTCACAGCAAAACTATTAGTGGACGATATTCGTACAAGGCTCAGCTCACAAGATAATTACCCTGAGACAAAGCTCTGCTTCAGGCTGCTGCAAACATAACACTCGATGACTCCCAGAGGCTCTGTCTGAGCGGTGGGTGTGGTCCATAACCAAGTCCTTGATCATCTGGGGGGGACCTGGCTGGGCCGGAAACTGGGGTGTTGGGACGAAGGCTTGAAGGGAGTGAGCAAGAAGCCAGGGTGGAGCTGGGGCACACGCAGACACACAGACACAGACACAGACACACACGGCTGTAGGGGCTGGGAGGCACACCCGGCTTCCACAGGTTAGACACAGCCATTGCTTTAAATCAGCTATGTATTTAAATAGTTTATTAAGCTGCAGCCGACAGACTTAGTCTCTGAAGACTGCAGTTAGATGCTACACCTGGGTGTAGCGTGCAGCCCTACACTTGCATAGTGACATGTACTGCACTCCAGGTTAACGTGGAAAAAGCTGAGGGAAAGCTCAAGCATTTAACATTTTCAGCTTTGGGAATACTGTGTGGTAAGCAAAGACTGAGACAATAAGATGAAACTGGTTGAGGTTTTTTGCATCTTTTTCAATACCTAGAGACAGAAATTTTGGGCAGAGAGGTAGAAATTGCAAAGCTACATTAAGCTTTAGGTTATTTGGGGCTTAAGTTTTTTCTATTTTTATATCTTCTCTTCAGTGCCAGTATAGCTTACTTTTTTTCCCCTCACCCTTATATATATGAGTAACATTTTTTTTCACTCTTTTGCTACTGACATACTCAAAATCTTCTTTTTTCCCCCTCCCCCTTTTTTTTATTTACAGTTTTGTGGTCCTCTTTTCTCCCTCATAGTCCTTTTTTTTTTTCTTTCTGAGCTTTTGGTTCTTTTCTAGGTGTGGAAAATTGCAACTTGCCATTGTTTTTCTCCAAATGGTATTTCCCATCTATTGTGTGTGCTTGCATATGTGTGTTTGTGTGTGCATAAGAGAGAGGACAGGAGATACTGTAAGGCTGCCAACAAAAATCAAAATTGGAGGAGACAGGAGAGCAGAGGGAGTAAGAGACTGTCTTATTGAACTTGGAGAGGAATGAGGCCCACCTGGGGCTGAACCAGCCATTGGGAAGATTAAGGAAATAAAATAATTATGGAAAGTTAGTGCTGGAATTGTGAATGGGCCTGAGAGACCTGGCTGAGGCTCAGGAACTGGGAGTGGTGGCTGCCTGAGCTGAATCAAATGCTCAGTCACTCAAAAATGGAACAAATAAGGATAGAATAGACACACTGAGAAATTGTACTTTAGTACTTTGACCTGACTTTTTTAGCCTTATGAATTGAAAGAGGGCAACTCTTTCTTTTCTAAAGAATGGTATCTGAAAAATATAAACCCAGGTCTATTTGGTGAACATTTAGAGTACTGTGACCAAATACCCAGAAATAAGAATGCAATCTGTAAGGAATAACTCCTCCAGTCTTTGACCTTTCAAATCAGAGCAAAGCTCTCGGCACTAATGCAGTGAAACACAAATGGGGTCAGCACATTTAAACCGACATAGCTGCGAGCTTAAGGTTCCTGCTTCTCCCTGTTTTTTCATAAAGAAGACTTAAGGTAATCTCTTTCTAACTGAGTGGGTATTGTCTGCTTCTGAAATGCATTATCCCAAAGCTAATGCTAAAATGTAAAGAGCAGGACAGTAGCTTGAAAATTCCTTTTTTGCATAAGCATCCAAATGACTCTAGTGTACACCACAATGAGAATTTAATCCTTCATCTTTTACTCTGTGGTTTTTGGGTTCTTATTCCTTTGAACTTTTTAAAGTTCATAGAAAAAAATGCACCTTAGTGAATAAAAGTATCTTCCACCATGCACATTTCCTTTAAAAAATAAACCCAAATGCTTTAGAAATTATCTAGTTTAGCTTCCTAATACACTTTTCATAATATAAAATAGATTTATTTGGTAGGATGTGTATTATTAAATCTTAAATGAAGTGTGGTTAGAAATTCAGAACCAGTTCCTCAGCTAGCATAAATTGTCATAGTCATCCACTTCAACACGTCAAGTTCTGCTTATGAGCAATAGAAGTAGACTGAATTGAAAAGTGCAAAAAGTTGGTGGACAAGAGGAAAATGAGATGATCAGCAGACCTTTCATTTTCTTTTGTCTGGATCAATATATCCATTTGAATATATAAACATGTTACTTATGCCTTGTTTTTCATATTTCTTTGTAAATATCCCTTAATAGCATAATTATTGTTAACATAATGACTGGACTTACAGTCTGATGTTGCATATACAGCTCTTTTGTATTCTGGCATATAAAAAGTTTGTAAATACAGGGATATTTTAAGAGTGGTCTTGTGTTATATTCCATGGTAGCTAGTATGAAACTTTCTTATGAAAGGGAAGCAAGTTTAATCCAGTGATAAATGAAGTAGAAAATTCTTGTATTCTAAATCTCGATGAATACTATCAACACTTTATGACTGAGGGATTTGAGGAAGGATAGAAGTGATCAGGGTAAGATTTTTTTGTTGTTGCAAAGAAAGAGAAAAAAGGCATACAAAGAAACAATCTTATAATTGCTGTATGCTGCTTTTTTTTCTAATCACAACTTGTACCACTGATACAGTAAACAAAACTGACAGGAGAACACATCATTATAAGATGGCACAACTCACACTACCAATTTTTGTAGGTCATACAGTCCTTACCAGACCACTGCAGAAAGCATACGATTTTGAAATGCTTGGAGGGGCCCACCAGATATTAACTTAAGAATTATTGGTTGTGGGTAGAAATAGGCTGAAGGCATTTCCTGCTGTGAACAACACTTGGAAGTTCTCCTTTTGCAGTACTGTAGAAAACAATGGCAGAATTTATGCAGCATTCATAGACAGCAGATATCCCCAGACACTTCAGAAATGCTATCAAATTAAAACTGCTCTTCAGCAGGGCTTCATATTTTGTTTTTGTTGGCTGAATAACAATAATTCAAGTGTGAATGTAAAATGAATCTTATTTACTAGATTGTTGAAGTGTGGATATTGTGAGATACTGAAGTGAATTTTTTAATATTTATTTTCCATTCTGGTGGAGGTGATAAAGGCTTTCTAAATTATAGCTGATGAAAATGCAGTCAGGAACTGTGGACATTGCCTACCCTGAAATTGCAATCAAGTCTCCATGTCTCTCTGACCTGACTCATGACTGGTTGCTGTTAAACCTGTGTGTTCTCTTTTCCTGATGGATTCAGTTCTATAAATTTTGTCAAACACTACTATACACAGGAGGTGCAATATGAAAATCCCAGCTTATATGTTTGGGAAGAGCTATCTCTCTAGCCCTGTATAGTTGTTGATGACTCCATACCACTCAATGTGAGTCCAGATCATACTTTTACTTACTGCGATATCTTTGACTTTGATGAATATTGGCCCACAGGCTCTGGAGGGAGTTTGACACTATCCTGTCCTAACCACCTTTGCACTGGGAGAGACCTAGAGATGGACAAATATCGAGGTTTTCCCCATGTCCATGCAAGCCCAGACAATAGCATGTGAGCATCACCTGGGTGCTTACTTTCCTTTTCTCTCTGTCACTGGAGGCAGGAATTGGCTTATAACAACGGGAGGGGTGAGCAAGGGTTTTAGTGGAGAACCATAACAACCAGCTGCTACGAATGAGCTGACATAAAGGTTAGTATGGTGATTGTTCAAGGCAGAGCGGATTAATTGCTTATGGATAGACGCAGGAAGATGTTTTGAATCCTGCTGCCTTTTCTCATTTGCCCTAGGGAAAAGGCTACTAGGAGGTCCCTCTGTTTTAGAGCCATGCTAGTGGGACAGGCTTAGCATTCTGAGTTATTATTCACATTTTCCTTTAAGACCACAGATACGCTTGCTTAAAAGATTTTGAATGTTTGGATCTGAATGTATTTAAGATGGAAAATTGTGCTCTGTTCTTGTGAAAAGGTACTGAGAAGTGCTGTTGTCTGACAAATCACGCTATCCCCGCATTTAAAATAAGTGGTGTAGCCTTCTAAATGATTTTCACTGTCATTATAAGACATGAGATGGACTGGGCTCAAGACCAAATGTGTCCTATATGGCTGGCTGGCTGCAGAAAAGAGGGGTTGAAAAATTAGCAAAGATTGATTTAATGATGTAGCAATTTCTTGAAGAACCAGCAATGTCAGTCTTCCTTTTGTTTGAAGACTGAGAAAAGGAGGGATTTTCCTCTTTCTATATGTCCAAACAGATTCATGTACGTGAGATAAGAAATTCTACACAATAGCTTTTACTTACATCTAGGTAACAGTGAAACTTCACCTGGCTTATGTTAATGAGAATTGTGTACTGGATTTAGTAGAATCCTCATCTAACCCCATTAGATTACAAAGCTCCTCTAAAGACAGACTCATTTTTTCACTAAGCCTAAGAAATATGTGAATGCAGTATTAATCTTAAAATATTCTGCATGTACAAGGAATAAAATGCTTGGCACTTAATTGAAGTTGGGTATATTACTGTTTTTTTGTACCATCTAATTCATTTGCACAGGGAAATCAAACCCGCTTTTATTGGTTTGTATCAATTTGCATCACACTAAGCAGAGGAAGAAAGTAATTGGTAACATTAGTACTACTTCTAAGGAGTCATTAGAATTTACTTGACTTTTGGGATTAGCATGGGTTTAGATTTGGTTGCTCCTGAAGTTGGAAATAAAAGAACCTTTCATTTTCAAAGTACAGGAAGAAAAAAAAATATTCCCCAAACTCCATCACAACAGTGGAAAAAAAAATACTCGAGATTAAGAAATGCGAATCGACACCTTGTGTAGAAGCTGTATTGATTTTGACCAAATGGGGCAAGGCTTCTTAGGTAAAAATGCAGTGTTATATTTGCAGAGGAGAAGGGGAAGAGGAATGATTGACTGACAATAGGCAAATTTACCTTCTGTCCTTGGTTGTGTAAGTAGGACATAATAACACTTTAAGTTATGGAGCAGCTAGAGAATATTTTACTGGAAGCCATTCTAAGTAGTGGCTAGAATAGGCTGCATGGGATCCTTATCTGTCCCAAATCTCAAAATGTGATCAAGCCCACTCAGCAAAATCTTTGGATGTATTGGAGTTTGCCCAAGTACAAACCCCACTAGGAAAGCCAATGATTTCTACTGGCTTGGGGAGTTTTTGTGTCAGGGCTTTACAGACCCTCAAGTAGGACCTATTGTACTATTTGAAAGTGTAGGAGGGAATGAAGTTTGATGTGCTGGGTATTTTATTTAAAGAGTTAATGAACTGACATATGTTTATACTTACTACTGATAATCTTCCTTTGGAAAACCCATCTAACTTCTTAACTGTACAAAATTGGCATCCTATATGACCTAAATTGGATTTGAAAATGATATTTGGATAAAAATCAAAAAAATACATCCTACTGCTTATATATGATTGCTTTATTATGTTTGATAAGAATGAAAAGCCAAAGGATTTGACAGTCCCAGAGCCTGGCATGTAAAATGAAATTCCTGAATGTAAATTAGACAGTTTAAACTATCCTTTAAAAGACTCTTGATGGAGAGAAGGATGTATTTAAAATCCAATAAACTTCAGACCTCCTTAAAATGGCTTAAAATGAGGTCCAGAATGCTTGCTAAGTAGAAACTCCGCTGGTTTTGATTTAATAAAAAAATTGTGGATTCTAATTTGAAAAAATGCCGTCACCGTATTCACCTTGCAGAAATAAATATGAAACCATATGGAGAAGCATATTTCCACGAATGTATTCCAATTTAAGATGAATTAACTGTATGCTCTACTTTGTAATCAAACGACAGCAAATTTCTTGTATTTCTCTACAATTATTAAAGAAAATAATTTCAGCTTCTGTATAACTTCTCATAAGAAATGCACAGAAAATATTGTGCTTTTGATAGAAGTTCTAAATGGATGTCTTAATAATTTTTTTGTGAGATATAGGTGTCATAAGTAAGGATGAGGTATTTTTATGTTACTAAGTTGCATATGTGATTGGCCGTGCTGGTAAAATGCACAAAAGAGTCTTTGTTATACTCTCAGTAGAGCTATTTATACATTGTGACTTACTGTGTCCAAAGACTGCTTCCTGCTTCCGTTAAAAAGTAGTCCCTCCAAATAAAATAAAAGCCATAGACCCTAACATTACTCAAGCCCTGTCTATTGAAACAACAACAAAAAAAATCACACATGATTTTGCATTGCCTATACAGAGTTCTCTTGAGTTTGCTTAAATACAGTTCCAGATGAAGCATACTGTGAAAGCAATGCCTTCCATACCCAAAGAAGCAGAGAGACATTTTATTTGGTTTAAAAATAATGATGGTCCAAGAAATCAGGTGCATCTACAGGGTATAGCTGAAGCTGGGGAGGACTGTACCAGTTCTGGTCATTGAATGGACCATAAGCTCTATAGTCAGCAATTACTCTTTTTGTGTTGTGCTTGAAGACCCTGGGGAGACCTGATCCATGCTTTGGTCTTTGTGAAGTTTTAATGCAATCAAACAATATTAAAAATAACTATGTCTGCATGTCTTCCCTCCTGGTTCGCCATGCCCTTGGTCAGCCACAGCTCTTTCCCCCATATCTGTATGTGCCACTAATGAGTTTCACTTTGATTTCATGATATTTTTAAAGATATTGTGCCAGGTTTCCTACAGCTTGTATGTAGATCTAGGAAAAGAGCCCCAAAGCAAACCATCAAAAAAACAGAAAAGAAAGAAACAGTCAGATAAGATTTCTGTTCTTCCCATTCTGAGAACACACATGACTTTTTGTAGCCTTATAGTGTTGGGCAATAAACTTAGTCCAAAAAGATGTAAGAAAAATCTCATCCCTTCATATAGACTAGTGCTCAGTTTAGGCATAAACAAGAATTCCTAAAACCATGAATATAAGAAGGCTTCTCTTAAAATTTTCAGTATGGTGTAAAAATTTTTAATAAGACCCCAACCAGCTATTAACCTGTCTTTTTTAATTGGGAATAAAAAAATTCCACTGTTTTATAGTTCCCAATCCCCTCGTCCATATCAGAAAATTTAATATAAATAATGTATATCTCTGTATATTACAAAATGTAGAATTTTCTGCCTCAGCTATCTTTCTGAATTTTTTTCCCCCTCCAATACACTCAATATGGCCTTTGATTTTTCTGTCTATGATCATCCTATAGTGTGCCAGGGAGAGCTCATTCACCATTTTCTTGCCGGGAATAACCTAAGCAGGCGACAGGTGTGAATGGGAATGAAGTGAAAATTGGAGCTATTTAACTGCATCTAAACCAGCCCCTCTGTATATAATACATGTCTCTGTCCCTAGAGAACACTCAAATCTCTCATTTTAAATGTGTTAATAGCATTTATAGACTAATTTTGGTTTAATTAGTACTATTTTGCTGTAAAACTAAAACAAAACAGAGTTAAGCAGAATCTCTGAAGAGCCTTGATTCCTTTACACACATTTCTCCACCAAGGAAAATAGACTCCATTTACCCTAAACCTTCTACCATTTGCATTGAAATACCACAGTGATATTTAATTAAGAAAAGGAAAAAATACTGTTGCTTATATTTGCATTACGTGTTTTTTACGGTAATCATCTAATATTGTTCCCATGCTTAAATAGAAAAGCACAATTAAACTTTAATTTTCATTGCAATATTTTATTCAGAGATATTTTCACCCATTTCAGGAACAGCATAACATACACACAGAGATGTATTTCAAGTGAGCAGTAGGGTTTTCACTGATTCTGGTGAGTCTTAACCAATTAAATTAGATAAACTGTAATTTTTCTGGTCAGACTGTTAAGAATAATTCAAGGAGTGTATAGATCCATTATTTTTGCCCTCACACTTCATAATTATTATGCAACAAGTTAAGTTTTAGTCACAGTTTTACACATAAATCCTGAAGCTCTTGGTTATTTTTTCCTTGTGTCAGAATGAGCTCCCAATAACGTGAATGAAAGTTCAACTTGAGTAAAGATAGAGTAATAAAAACTGGATCCGGATCTCAGGATTTGGCACATGGACACTGGATCTATTAAGTCATCTTGTCCATATTCCTGCCAATGCAGAATTGTTCCCTTCAGCATAATCTCCAGTGCCTTATTCAGTCCAATTTTAAATGACTTGGGTGAAGTGGTTTCCATTACTTCACTGGGTTGAAGTATTACTTATTCCACAGACTAATATAATGCTTTTCAAGCTGCTTCATTCTCATGGATCACTTCCCAATCCCAACATTTCCCCCAGACGAACGTGTATGAGTAAGGGTAAGGAAAATGTGTGTAGAGTATAAAGGCCGAAAGGAAAAAGTGGCATGAAGTCCTTCCCCTCACTCCATTTTTTTTATGTCTTTCTCCTTGCTTCATATTTCTGAAGTCTGCCTCTTCACTTTTGCCAGTGAGACTTGGACCAAAATCCCTGAGAAACAGATCCACTGTAAATTTTTCCCCATTTTTCTGTATGTGAATCATTCCAAAACTGTCCCGCTTCCCCCTCCCCCCCCTTCTCTGTTATATCCTATTATTTTTACTTTCCTCTGTATTTTGTTTATCTTTAGTAAGGTGCTGACTTTTACCAGTTACTGCTGACTCTTCATTATTCATTGTCTGTCACTTAACTCCTAAGGTATTATTCTGATTAGAAGGGTTTTTTCATAGGGGATCCATGGAATATATTTTTTGCAGGTGAATATGGGTGTGTGCAATAAATATGACATTTTACAAATTATCAGGAACACTAAAAGCAATTATAATAGTAGACAAGATTGATGAAAAAACCGTTGAGAAAGGGAACAAAGGTTTGTGGGCCGTGTTTTGTAGTATATCACATGTAAACAGATAGTTAACACTTTAAATCACTGTGCATGCAAAATGAGGTTGAAATACTTGGTACTGGAACTGAAATTCTGTGCTAAGATCTTTGTTTCAGTTTTCAGCTATATATACAGTAGATGCTGCAAGAACAAAGACTGAAACTGGCACTTTATTGAGATGTAGAAATTCGACAGCAGGAAATAATCTTCTTTGAAAGAAACCCCTATTTCCATCCTCTTTTTTCTTATATATATATTCTTTAGTAGCTGATCACATGAAACAGGTGCTGTAATTCATGATTGGACATTAAACGTTTACGATGGATGGTGTCTGTGTTTAGAGACAACTTTATGTACCACTGCTTGTAAGGCACTTCCTTTCAGAAATCAAGTGGAAATAAGATCATGTAACATTCTGGCAGATTATACATTCAAATATTACAGCTGCTTGAATTATTCATTGGAATTCACTTACTCAGTTTATTTTAATATATGTAATTATTCAGAAATGAAACTTGATTCCTAAAAATACGTTCTTTCAATAGATGTGTTCAATAAGGCAATAAAAAAGGATGCTGTATGGGTACAAACGTGCCTGACTCTCATGTGCTATCAGTCCTGCCCAGGTTTCTGGGCTGTGACAGCTGTAGTGGGAACATTTGGAAGAAGCTGCCAGTCGTTCATAAGGGCAAGCATGCCAGGGCAAGTCTGGCCATGCCAGTGAGAAAATCAGGGCAGGGTCCTGAGGCCATGGTAAGAAGTGGTGCCCGAGCACTGAAAAGCCTTATTGCAGCTTTGTTTGACTAATTTTAGGTTCTCAGACAGAAATGAACTGCTACCAACTGCCATCCATGTGAGTCAGCCTCATGCAGAATGATTACTGTCAGAGGTATATACTCACCTTCACTGGTTTACAAACCATTCTCTTTACTGAGATGGCATAGACAACATAGGATGGCATAGACAACTACCTCATGGTGTGGTTGAGGCTGTGCACCCCTTCTTTTTTCTCTGCTCAGATAAAGGTTTTATCTGCTCTGATACTTGTGCAGTTTTAAGAAGTTTTGAGATGATTGTAGTGTAGAGAAAAAACAAGCTCTTTTTCAAGGAAAAGACACACGTGAACTTTAAAAGGCATGCTGCAGCATGGGGATTTTCTTCCGTTGCCTTGTGAAGTGTTTGTGTACCTGGAATACACCCTGCAGAGACAGAACTCTGATGAGAGAGCTAGACACATTTTCTCTGCGGGGCACAGCCTCTGCTCTTTTCTCATGCCACTTTTATTAACTATCTCCTTCGACCTGGTAGTGATTATTCAGGAGCCACAAGAGACCTGCAGCATCTCCTCTGGGTGCAGCTGAAGTAGCTTCACCTGTTGGGCATATTTGACTTTCCCCCTCCAGAATATGTAGGTGAGCACCCTTCTCACCTGTCCTAATTCTGCGTAAGTATAAACTATATGAATATAAAATACCTAGGATGTAGAACAAAGAAAATATGTATTCATAATCCTTGACTCACATGTATGAATATTCATGATGAATCATGCATCTTTAGCCCTAGATGTACTTATACCAAGCAAGAAAAACCGTAGTGCCAAATATCTAAGGTTTCTTTAATAGTTTTTTTTCTCTTAAGTTGGATATTTAAGAGAGTCCTTTACATTTAATCACAATTCTGTCAGATTGGTAAATTCATTTTTCTACTCCTTAGCACAGGAGACAGAACATCCATAAAAGCAACAGTTTTCCAAAATGTAGTATAAATGGTCTGCTATTCTAAGGACAAAAAGCAATAAAACAAAAATGGGATATCCCCCAAGAAAAGATTTGAGAGGCAAATAGAACCTGGAAAAGAGAGAACACAGGAAAACAAGACACAATACAGAAGGTATGTCATATAGGAAACATTACATCCTCCTCCTGGAGACAGCAATCGTCAAACCTGCTATTATCAAAACAAAAGCTTCTTTGACCATAATTGGTCATAAAGGCATTGGATCCTTTTTGAGCTAGTCCTGTGTTAAGGTGACATCTAGATTTTTTTTTTTCATCAAAACAGGTCTTACCAGTGGTAAGTTTGTTCAGAATACTTTTATATTGTCTCCAAGCTGTTATTCACCAGGAGTATGTGCATGGGAGGAAGAGTGGTGAACAAGGCTGTAGCCAGATCTGTCCCCATACTGGTGCACTGTCATCGGAATATGGATTAATTAAGCATGTTCTCAGAGAAAAACTCCTACTGAAGTCTTTTATAAAGTCCCAAGTAATTTAAATGTTGAGAATAGGAGCCCTGAGAACAGGCTCTTTAAGCACATTCTTATTCACTACCAAACTACCCAGGGTATTGCCATGCAATGAGCTCATTCAGATGTCAATGTCCCACTTACCTGCTCCAGAGTAAGAGTGAATTGAGCCAAGGTTTCAGGCATTATTACCCAGGCTCTAGTTAATTGCCATCATACTCAGCTTCAGGAACACAATCTGTAGGGCAGAGCCTTAGCTCCCCTAGACTTAGCTTGCTAATAGCTGTTGACTGACAACTTATAGCACAAGCAGAGACAGTGACAGGTTTTCTTTGACTGACAACTTATAGCACAAGCAGAGACAGTGACAGGTTTTCTTTGACAACTAAAGGAAAAAAACCCCAATATGTTTTTCATCTGATTAGGTGTATGGAGATTACTGCTTCATTTTGCAGTAAGTAAACATAGGACAGAGCTTCTTTGAAGAATATACTTTAGAATCCTTTAGAAAAAAAAAACCAAACAAAAAAAGCTAACAACAACAACTCCCCCAAATGTTTTCATGCTAGAATTTGAAGTGCAGCAAGATCACTTTGCTGAGCTCTGGCTGGAAGCCCACTATGAAGCCCACTACTGAGTCATGTAATGCAAAGGAGCTGAAGAATATCTTTGCTTTGTAGGTGGCAGAGTGCCTTCACAAAGTCCTGGAGTACTTTGCAACAGTCTTTGTCATAATGAACAAACAAACTCCAGAGTACAGAAAAGATGGAAGAAAGTGGTAGCAGATGAAAGTGTTTTTAAACTGTGTACAAGTCTTTTGGACCTGAAAGGCCTTACAGTTCTCCTTCTCATGAAAGGAAAATTATAATTTAGACTTTGGAATAAAAATACACAAGTTATCCTCACTTCAATGCGTTCTTCAGAATCTGTAGATGTGGACTTTGAGAAGGCTTTTTAAACAACCTGCTCAAGATGATAAAGAATTTGAGTGACTGTCACAAGTTGTGCAGGTGATGTAATGCATTTGTTTTACTTGCTTGAAAGAAACAGTGTACTTTAGTGAAGCATTTGCTTTCACCAAAGCCCACCTATGTTGCTGATGGCTGTTGTGCCTTTGGCTTGAAATGGAGGATGCTGTGTGGTGGGCAGGAGGTTTAGAGAACAAACAGGAACCTTTGTTTCCTTTCATTTAAGGAAAAGAAAACAAGGCAGAAGGAGCAATGCTGAGCAGCTGCCTGAAAGCTGCTTTGTCTCAGCTTCATTATGCCATGAACCCTGAATTGGTTTTTGCTAAAGTATGTAATATATTGGAAGGAATCACCAAACTATATCAGTAGTAAGCAGTTTTATTTAGAATTTACACTCTCTGATGACTAGAGATAGTGTAAATCCTACTAAGCAGATGCTGTGCTCTTTGAAACAGGACTTGAAGTCTCATGTAGTACCTAATAGTAGAATTAACAGCAAATATGGTAAGGTAAATGCATGGCTGTCAAACTCCACTTACCACCTTTTTCATCACAGAAAAAAGAAATCGTGACAGTACAACATGCTG
The DNA here is from genome assembly GCA_013397115.1 of Edolisoma coerulescens. NCBI lineage: Eukaryota > Metazoa > Chordata > Aves > Passeriformes > Campephagidae > Edolisoma > Edolisoma coerulescens. Next base: position 2,523,364 of record VWZW01013751.1, on the reverse strand, counting down.
GCAGCATGAGAATCTGTCTCATTTAACATTGTGCTACTGTTGTCAGTTGGGAGAGCATTTACTCAGTTTGGTGCTCTCCCCTGAATACCCAGGATCATTTAAAGTTGGTGGAAATGTGAATGCTTTGTAGCATCTGCTTTTTACATTGTAGTGTTCTGCAACCTTAAAAACAGATGTCTGAAATAGTTTATTGTGCTTTTCCTTAAATATTATACAGCACTGGTATGTGCAGAGCACAAAGGATTATCTCAACAGTATTGTGTAGGTCTTTGTCTTTAGTTTATGGTCTCTGTGATCTATTGTATGTAAACCTTTTTATGAGTCTGGGAAGGGGTGGTAGCCTAAGTAAAATTAAACACTGTACTGTGACAAAAAAAAATTATGTCTCTCCTGCTCTGTAAATGGCCACACTGAAAACCCAAAATAGAAAGCCTTTGGAAAATGAAATATTTTCTTCAAGTAATTTTGACCCAGAGAAATATTTAATGCTAGACAAGATGTTGGGTTTTGTGCTGGCAATAAATAGGACTAATTTTCCCAAGGGATAGGGGTAGTGTTCTCTCCATTCTCTCACATTTTGAAATTCCAGTGGGGAAAGCTTAGCTATTTTTATCATGTTGTCTTCTAGTTCCTGCATCACTTTCTTCTGTGAAACAAATAGAGTCAAGTACCAGCACGGCTACAATCCAAAGAGCACAAGATGCTTCCAGGAGAAATGAGTGATATATATCTAATGCTTTGTTCAAGCATCTGTACCATTGTTGATTTTAATACATTCTTGTCTTTATGCCTAAAGAATCCTGCCAGCATGAAGTCCTTATACTGAATAAAGAAGCATGCTACTTCCCTAGAGGAAAATGCTAATCCAATCTGTCTAATTTACAGCTTGCTTTAATGGTCAGATCACTACTGGAGATTTTCATAGTATTGTAATAACATGGAACGGATCAGTAGATTGGCCAGGATGTGAATGCTTACATTTAAACTCACAGAATGGCAGGATGTGATTGGCATTGGGTGCTAAGGAAAATATTCTCAATGATACAAAAGAGGATATATGAAAATCCCAGTAAAGGAGACACACTGGCTTATTTGAAAGGCATTGGAGAGCAGAAGGCCATGGACTCATTCCCTTGGTTTGCCCTTTCCCAGCATTTTATCTTTATTGGTAGCTGGGGAGTAATGCAGCTGTTTGGTCTTCTGCTCTCATCTGATGAACCTCATGTTGATACATCTTTAAATTAAGAGATAGGAATGTGCAGAATTTTCATAGCTTGTCACTTCGCTAAAAGATGGAATGCATAAATTCAAGGTTTTACAGATTAGGAAAGGGTTTCCCGTAGGCTTCCTGTACTTTGGGAGTGCTATAAACATTGAACTATAAATACAATATAATGTTTCCTCTCACAATAAGGATTTTTAAGAAGATGGCCTTGGTGCTGTGCCTTGTGAGGAGTTCAGTCTTGTGCCAGATTATGTGTTTTAGGAAGCAAGCCTGAGTTGAAGTGGCTTAGTGAGCTGCAAGTACCAGCAGATTCTGCATGACTCGGACATGTTAAGATCATGGCTTTTTACAGCAACAAAACTTCAGAGGTCTGAGGATCTTCCATATTGAAGTTATTGGTACCTTAGCTCTTCTGAAATCCTACTCCATTACCATAGGCCACATTCAGTGAAAGGGAATTTCTTACATGAAACTGAGCCATGTGAAGCCTAGAGATTGATTCTTACTTAGTGCTGTCTAACCCTAGAATTGCCTAAGTTCAGGTGCCCTCTCACTGTAAACTTTAATTTTTTCCCTGGCCAATATTTTTGTTGTCTATATTGCTGCATCTGCCTGTCTCTGAGGAGGTGTTTACTCATCTTCCTCCAAAGCTTCATCAGAAGTATCAAAAAATACATTCCTCTTCGATCTTGATAGAGTTCAAGAAGCACATGGTGTGACTCTTGGGGATGCCATGTGCAGGGGTAGGAGTTTGACTAGATGATCCTTGTGGTTCCCTTCCAACTCAGCATATTCTGTGATTCTGTGATCTCTTCCAAAAGGCTCAGCATGGCAGGCAAGCATGTAGGAACCTGTATCTTAGAGCAAGGCACCATGGGGCAGGATCCACATTCTATATTCACCTCACTTAAAGGGATTTATTGCTGCCCACCACAATATGGAGTCCTCTGGATGGAAATACTCACCTTTGTCTTGTCTTTGTTTTTTTCTATTGAGTACAGTGAAAGCAGTTATAAGCAATGTTGTAAGCCTCACTAGCACAAGGCTGTCATTTGTCACAGTTTTCCTCATTATAACTTCTTTTTCTACCTGAAAATATTGTGCAGAGCAATCCAGAAATCCCAGATGTGCATTTTACTTGTGCATATCAAATCTACCCCACATGTACAAATCATGTGTGCAGGGCAAATACAGTAAGTTCAAAGCTTCTTGGAGGCATCTGTCCTGTTGTGCATGTGACATGCACATTTCTTGCATGGAAAAGACAAGGCAGCAGCCTTAGGAACATGCAATAAATGTGTGAGCAAATACAAATACTTTTGTGTAGCTTAAGCAGCCTTACGTTCCAGGCTCGTGATCTCACATGAACAGAGATGTGACTGCCACCAAATCTCCAGAGAGAGATAAAGGGCTCCAGTCAGCGTGTTGCTCCTTGGCCAGTACTGGGTGAGCTCTACCCAGGGTCTTTTCTGTCCCTTTCTAAAGAGTCCAGCTCTACATTGTTCTAGCCCTAGATGGTGACCTGCATTTTCAGGTATTTTTGATAAATAAACTCTGAAAAGCTAGTCCCAATACCTTGACAAACTCTCATGAAATCCCAGACTATGTAAAGACCTAAGGCAGAGTGATTTGACTTGCAGTTCTTTGAATAATGAGAGCTGCAGTCCATTCTAGAAGACCACACCAACATTATTTAAGTGCTTTAATGGGGAATTAGGTTTCAAATTTTAGTCATCAGGAGTTTAATGTTGTGGTCATGGTTTGTGTGTGTACTGCAAGACTCGTGGGTAAAACACTGAATAGAAACTTTTTTTTATCCCCTAGTTGTCTTGGAAATCATGTTTCATTAGAACAGTGCAAAATGTTCACAATGAAACACCAGACCACACAAAAGTCACCTGGTGTGGAGTTTCGTTACAAACTAGTAACGCAAACCATATTTATCAAAAGATTTGCTTAGCATTGTGCAACTCCTGAGTGACCTGAACTCAATTTTAAGCATATATGGTGTGTGGCTTTGGATCAGAATCATGCAAAATTCATAGCTTTGCATGGTTTTGATGTGAGGTGTGAATAAACACCAGGTGAAGCACAGCATTTCCAATTGAGTTTCAATTTGATCAGGATTCAATCCTCACCCGGTGTTAATCGGTGTAGCTCCATTGAAGTCAGTGATTTGCCCCATTGTTGAGCTACACCAATTTACTGTAGCGGAGGACCTGATTGAAATTTTTAGTTTGTTCGAACCTGAAAGTCAAAGTCTAACTCAGTGGGTGTGAAAGTATTTGGATCAAAATGAAAGAAAATGTTAGGACAAATGCTCGTGAAATAAAACTAGTTCTATATTTTGCAGCTGTAAGGTCGCAGCCCTGAAATATAGATTCCTAATGATGTAACCGTAAGTTTAAATTCTTCCTTACTTTTTTTTTTGCTAACCAGAAAAATGACTTCTGCTGTATCTGCCTTGTTTAAAAGGAAAAAACTGTATTTCTACTCAAGTCCTGTAATAATCTCAGATCAAACAAATTTTGGAGATAGCTAAGAAAACTCATGACCTTGATTGTAAAAGAGTGCTTAAGAAATCTGTATATTGTATTTGTACTTTTATGTTTAATATATTACTATAAAGGCAGCAAAGGCATTCAAGTGCTACAGGACTACAAAGATGATCCTAAAAATAAACTTTTCCAGGCCAATGCTGGAGTAAACTGAAAAGTGACATCTTTAACTTGCCTTTCAATTCTGCTTCCTTTTTTTTTATTGTTTCCTTTCCAGCAATTCCATCAATTCAGACAACTTTCCATTGACTTGCCCTTTTCCCTGAATATACTAAGTAAAGAGAAAATAGAGCTCTAGTAATACAACAGGGTGTATCTCTGAAACATTGCCAGTGTTTTCCATAGAAACAGAAGTGTGATATCATGCATTTATTATTAATGATCAGTGTGGCTTCACTGTCTACATCCCTACTCCGAAATCAAGACAATGTTCCTGGATGCTGGGAATTGATCAGCTGTACTGTTAAATTGCTACAGCTGCCCCAGCATGGTTTGGTCTTAGGCCTGGGCCCCTTAGCACTGCCAGACAAATTCTGGGCACAGTGACCATTTCCAAGTCAGATGTGCATCCCCATACTTGCAGAGTGAGAGAATTAAACAATATGGTCACAGCCCAGGACAAGGGTAGATTAGTTATTTACAGCTATCAGGATTGTTCTGGCATGTTGAAATTATTGGACTTGTTATATTTATCTAACAACTTCTGGTCACCACGTGACATAAGCAGCATCAGTTCAGATATCACGTGTTAGAATTTTAGGATCTTTTGGAATCTGCCAAAGAAACCCCAAACAAACAAAAAAATCTTCTCAAGAGAGTAGTGCTCCTTGCTGGTCATACAGACTAATTCAGGATACTAAATATAGGTGTTTTTATAGTAGACTATAAAAGAAAAATGAAGGTGGATTTCTAGTATGAAAAGAATCCTCTTGGTAAATGCATTGGAACTAAGAAAGGATGGTGAGTAAATGTATTTTTCTCTGTGGAACAAGTGAAAACTCTGTGTGAATTGACTGGTAAAACATGCTATCACTGCTTTCTAATTTGTCAGTGTTTTTATTCCTTTCCCCTTTCTTTAGGTATAAAAGTGTTTAAGGTGTTATGAGTTGAATCTTTAACAATTTCTTATGTCATTGCTTTTGCTTGATAATAAGAAATAAGAGGAAGAACATATACAAGTATCAAAGCTTTTATGGGAAATGTGGAAATAGATAGCAAAAACTTCCCAAAAATTTTGAAATTGGAACCATTTCTTGGGTTTACAAATTACTTGTGGAGAACTTTTTTTTTTTTTTAAATAAACAACTGACAGCATTTACCAAAACTTTACTGTTTTATGGCAAATGGGGGTGGGGTGGGGGGAGCATTTCATTAGAATGACTTTCCATGAGTGTATTTGATTTGGTCACTTTTCATTGGAAAAGTAATAGTCAAGGCTTTCCAGAGAATGCTTCCATTACAAAATTTAGAGGATCCTGTCACAGTCACAGCCTGTACAGTGAGAAGTGTCCTTTAAACTGAGTGCAGAGTTGAGATGATGATGAGGTAGGAGAGCAGCTTGGTGTGGGATCATTTCCAGGTGTAGAACTGCTTCTATTTTGCCCCTATCTGAGAACACATTAGGAAAAACTAACAAGTTCCCTTTCCTCCCCATTTAGTAATCCTGTTCATCCCTGGCAGCACTGATCCTATGTGTCATGATTGTTAAACTATAGTAGGTTAGATAAAGAGGTCTGAATGTTGTAAGTTTGAGAAAGAAATCTCTTGTAAGGCTGGGAATTCTCAAACTCCTCTCTTTTTCCCAGAGTCAGTGTATGAGAGAGAGCTGTATCCTCTGGAAAGGAGTGAAGCTAAGGAGTGAGCCTAAAAGAGTGAGAAGAGTGATGAGAGGAATTGCCCAAGACATTCCCTTAGAATAGAAACCACTGGAGAAGAGGGATGGTCCACTGGTTGACGAAAGGTCCAGACTGAGAGCTGGGAAATCTACGGCAGCCTGAGGTAGTTCTTGAAAGGTTGGCTCCTTGCCTGTCTGCCTGAGGTTTAAGCCCCAGACCTGTCAAATTCTGCATACAGCTCTGTGCTGTTTTGTGAGTTGAGACTTGGAATTTTGATTCAATGCCAAGGGCCCGTATGCTCTGCACCTACTGAAATATTCGGGGTATTGTCAGGCATTGTAAAGTTTTTCTTGCGGTGTATTCATACAGAGGTTTTCTTGCTAGCAATCCATTCAAAAATATAATTCTAAGAGGTGTTGTGAAAAAGATCACTGGCTGAAAAGTTAATTTCCTGCCCAAATGGATGACGCCTGCAAGGTAAACTAAATGCATTTAAAGAAATCAGCTATCTAAATCAGTCTCTTTCAAAAAGAGTTTGCTTCTGTCAATAAGGCAGAATCTTGTGAATCTACACACTTCATAATTTGCACATAAGGTTGCCAGTTTTTCCCCACTTTTTTGGCAATGATTTAGTAGCTGTAGCAAGGGCTCAAATTACTCGGATTATATTATATTACACAATGTAATTGCAGCATATATACAGAAGAACCTTATTAATTTATGAACCCACCCACTGTAGTTTACTGCTTTTTTGGTTTTCTTTTTCTTTTTTTCTTTTTTTTTAATGCCAGGGCAAGGAGCATATTTCAATCTGGCATCCTGAACAAGTAGTGACGTGGTGTGATGGTGGATGCGTGGAAGGTGGGGAAGGGACCAGATGTGAGAAATCTTCCTTTTAGATCCAGGTAAGGCCATTTTCCTCCATACTATTGGATTAGGAGTCAGAAGACCCGTGTTCTGCTCCTGACTCAGGAATTGATTTGCTGTTCCACTAAGTCACACATTTGCTGTGTCTTTCATAGTTCTGCAACAATCTGTGAAATGATGGTAAGATTTTGATATCCTTTGATAAGCTTTTGATATCCTTTGCTTTAAGGTCTTGTGTACATTTTGTATGAGATGGCATTATTTGCTTTTAAAATGCATCCAGTGGTTGCTTACACAGGAGTTTGGTTGGAATCACTGAAAACTAGAGTGGTTTAAAATACCTTTCCATAGGCTACAAAAAGAATGAGAATTTGGTTCTTTTATCTGAAAGACAGGAATCTGAGACCAAAACCAAGTTAAGTTTTTCAACTGTTGATGAAAGCTGTTGACTTTAGCTAAAACAAATTGGTTCAGTTGTGAAAAATTTGTGTTCATCTGGACAATGATTTAGAATAGGAAAGAACAGAACCTGGCCGTGTATTATACTCCCTAATTTTTATGAGGACATGATATTTATTCCATCTAAAAAGGTGTTTCTGGCTAATGACATGATTAAAAATTTGGCTTGACATTATCTGAGCTGGTGCAGCAAACGTGACCTTGCATTTTATAGGATTTTAAATAGGGTTATTATGAAGGAGAGAGCAACTAATTAGAAGATGGCAGCTTTCCAGTTTCCAGTTGATGACCTGCTGTTGCTGCTTGCTGCTTGTTCCCCAGAGTGAGCACAGCAATTTGATCCACTGCTTTGGGATGTACAGAATGTTCTGTGGTGTTCAAGTCAGGCGCTCTATGGAAACTTAGCAGGATCTTGCATCCTCAGTGCTTTTCATCCGCTTGAGCTGGGGAAACATGCCAGAAAGCCAAACCAAACATTTTTATGGGTTTCCTCAGGCCCTACCTCCACATCTTGTTGAAAAATTAAAGCACACAATCATGGGTGGGTCTGTTGAAGCAAGCAGGCACTATTATTCCAGGTTTTCAAGGTTGTTTTTCAGTCTGGATTTAGTCAATTAATGAAGAGCATATCTGAATTCTTTTCTGAGATTTCTTATGGAAACCCTAGTTCAGAAACACTTTCCAAATAACTCTCAATGACTGCAATGAGAAATCATAGAAGGTAGAGATTTTGCTGGAAGCATAAGTATCCCAGAAATTTAGCAGTATAGTTTTATTGATGAAATGGAGTTTCAGATAAAAAGGTCCAGTAGTACTCCCATTTCTCACTCCCCATTTCACTCCCACTGTTTGAATTCATTAAATACTTAGAACAAAGTCTTGTCAGAATTTTTCAGCCATTATGGCCAGATAGGAATTTAAATCCTACAAATAAAATGTCAGCTGTGGCAGCTTGGAGTTCAGTGCAGCTTAACCACCTAAATATTTGCCCAAATTTTCAGATGAAGTTTTCAATCCACACTTTGCTCTGTTAAGGCTATATGTTTATTATCACTGGGCCAGCTAGTTGCAGCTTGTGCACACATCCTCAAACAGCCTTTAAATCATACTTCTTGGCTGCCATGTAGACATGTCTTTAACCTCTGCATAGAAATGCCAAACAGTAAGCTATTTTTTCTGATGCAATTTCATTGCATTCTTTCTGAATCCTCATCTTTGATCTAGAAAGAACATCCTGGCTGGATAAGAAGTTAGTTCAGGCTGTATATTTAGTTCATGTCATAAAAATTAGCCTTAAACCTTTCAAGGCATGTGCATACCTAAGACCAATTAAAGGGATTTTATTTCCATATCCTTTTAAGAGGTTAAACAGTAGATGCCAATTGTGCCAAAATGCTTTTCTAGTACAAACTATCCAGAAGCCAAAAAATACAGGACATCTTCATCCATAGACATTGCCAAGTGCTAGCATTCAAAATAAAGCTGTAGCATGATTGGGTTGCATGGCACCTTTTAATCTGAGGACACATTTGCAGAATTTCCTGGCTAAAAGCCCTGAGCTACATATTTCTGCATGACATGAATGTCTGAAATTGCTGGGATTTGAAATCCTATTATTTTTTGGGGTGAATGAGGCAGAGGGATGGATTTTATTTCTTTTGTCCCAAAGCCCCTCTTTAACCTGAAATGTTTATGGTGAAACCTACTCTTTGCACTCTTGCTGTCTTACACTGTGTTTTTCAAAGACTTATCTATTTTGACTTGTGGGTTATGGATATCCCTAAACGATCACAACTGCAATTCACTTGCGTGTATTAAATCACAAAGGGTCTCATAATTGCATATAAATACATATAAAAACATAAAAATTTGCATAGGAGGCAGTAAGAGAGGGTAATAAAATGATTTGGTTTTATTTCTGCATAGGTAGGAGGAGAGATGGTCCAACCTTGACAGACAAGGCAGTCTCCCTAAAATATGCTTTATACTATGGGCTGCGCTCTGCCCATGTGAATACTTTAGAATCCTCAGTTTGCAACTACCTAGAGGCTCCTGGAGCTATTAAAGTCTCATTTTTTTCCTTCAAAGTGGAAAAAGGAGCCTGGCCCAAATTAAGCAAGGAGTGCTGCTCCCAAGACATACCAAGCTTTATGGAACTTCAAGCATAGTATTTCAAACTCTTAATTCAGAAGTATAGGGGAAAGCAATCGCCACTATATTATGCCTCTTTTTCTAAACAATTCAGTATGTTTTCTTTTTGCATAAATGTGATGCAGCTGGTTCTAGTACCATATTTACAGTAAATATCCTTTTTGGTAAACTAAGGGCTTATTGAGGCAGTGCAGTAATAATGTGTTAAAGGATTTAATCCGCTTTTTGAACAGTTACTAAACATATATTTTTTTGAATGAATGATCTGAGCATGTTGGACAAAACTTAGCAGTGCAAAAGATCAGAAATAAGCCAATGTTTACGTTTTTGATTCACTGCATATGAAGGAATTGTGGGTTTTGAAGGAATCCTGACTTTGCTTGAATTTAGTGAAGTAAGATCTAAGGAGTCTTCTGTGATGAATTTCTTCAGGAGTTCAAATGAAAATATGGAACTTTCAGCCAGAACCTATTGCTTAAATTTAATGAATTAATTAGACACAGAAAAATGTTAAAATGTATGGAATGAGAAAGACTTTCTTCCCTGCTTTAATGATGTTAAGAAAATGGACTTGTGTTATGGTTTGTATCATCGATGCAATCTGTTTTAAACATCATTGTATCCTGGTTGATTTTTTTCTGCATCTTTTTGTATTAAACAATATTCTTCAGTAGAGATGATGGCTGTTACGGTCTGTTTTCTTCAAAGAGATTTCTTGCATATATCCCACCATGCAGAATCAAGTAAACTTGGAAGAAAATGCCTCTAGAACGCTTTCCTGTCAGTCTGATTAACTAAAGTCAAATTCATTTATATGGCTTTTGATTACCTGTGAAATGTGTTTGTCAGTGGAAGTAGGAAACTAATGTTAGCTTACAAGGAGTCTTTAGAATCTTTTAAGGAGACTGAGAGTGTATAAAACAAAAATTTGAGCCCTTAATTAAATTCTTTTTCAGTGTGACTCTTTATTGAGATCTCATTGTGGACTTCAATATCCTCATGGGGGAAGAGGAGTGGCAGGCACTGATCTCTTCTCTCTTATGACCAGTGACAGGACTTGAGGAAATGGCACATGGTGTGATTCTTGGGGTCTCCTGTGCAGAGCCAGGAGTCAGATTCAATGATCCTGATGGGTCTCTCCCAGCTCAGTATAATCTATGATTATTGAGTTATCTTTAATTTCAGACATGTCAAGCACTACTTTAAACAGCCTGAGGGCAATTTTGGTCCTCAGATTTGAACTGGCAGGTAATGGATTTTTAGCTAGGTCAGATGGCAAAGTGGCATCCTTTTCTGTATAAGTCTGCATACATACCCCATTGAAAATTGTCAGCCTATTTATTCTTTTACTGCTGCCTCTAATTTATAGAAGAATTCTCTGTCATAATGAAAAAGCTGGTTGTATGATGTAGCTCTTCTCAGAGAACTTGATGGTCCTGTAGAACCAAGAGTTGTGTCCAGCTGGGCATTTATCCTTACAGATGAATTCATCAGACAGAAACATAGGAATGCAAACAAAGTCTTGAGTTGCCTGTTCAAGTTTTTTAATAAACTATTCTGTATTTTCATAGTTTGTTAAGTGTTTATGAATTTTTCCTCTTTACTCTGGAGCAGTTCATCCTTCAGAAGTTATTGCTATAATTACTAGACACCATGTTTCAGTTTCCAGCCTCAGTAAATTTATGACCAATGCCTGCTATCTTATTATTGTGTCAGTCCTGTCTGTTGGCTTGTGTAACTATTCTGCTTTCCTGATGTTTACTTGACCACCCAAATTAATTTATAAAGCTGCTCCAATGATAGGTTATTAACTCCTCTGGCTATCCTAGTAAGTTATTTCTGTACCTCTGCAAGTGATAAATTCATTTTCCTCGAAGAAAAGCTGTATGTAGTATTGCAGATAAGGCCTCCCAAACCTTGCACAATTGGACACTAAGAATTTGCTACTTTTCCTCTAGTGTAATCTTGAAAAAACGTTGCTCTTGTAGCCTCCTGCAGTTGTCTGGTAATTCCAGAGCAACTTTACTGAATCTTTTCCAAATGAGTTTTAGTTCTTAGCCTTCAATGCAAGTTTTGATATTCTCACTGCCAAGTGTCATCTCATTTCAATTCACAAATATTCAGTTCTTTCAGTGTGTTTTCTTGTCCTCTTGTATGTTTATGTATGCCTCTTTGGATTGCCACCAGTGCACTCCCACTTTCTACACCCAGCGCATAAATCAAAATAGTAAACAAATTCAATCCCTTGTGAAATTGTTTATAATGACAATTCCCTCCTGGACCTTTGTTTTAATTTTGCACACTACTTTCTCCATTTTTGTTATCTCCATTTTTATGTGTTGGGCTTCATGCTAACATATGCTTTATTTAGTCATTGCACTGTTTTCCAGACCCAACGACAGAATCAGGATCAGCATCTTTCTCTCTGGCAGATATCTAGCAAAATAATTGAAAAATCAATTAGCATATTTCTTGTCTTCTTAATTATGCCTAGCATAAGTAGTGCATCAGTTTTCCTATTAGTTGTAGCAGCAGAGGTGAGGTCAGCACTCATGGCTGGGGTAGCTGTGGTTTTGGAATGGGGATTTCATCAGTTTGCCCATAAATAATTTGGGGTTAGTGTTTTTAAAATGTCTGGTTTATTTAGCAGTGAGAAAACATTCAAAACACATCTTCTAATTAAAAATTATGCTGAGGCTCTCTACAGTATGCAGATGTTCCATATTTTGGTCGTGTATCATCCCAGATTTTGATGGATAGCATAACACTTGACTAAACTGCAAGACTGAGACTATCTTGTCCTATACTGTCAGAGCAGCCAAGTCCAGGGTAAACTGGGTTTTCCTTAATCTGAATACAATTTTTTGTTGCTGTTGGTTGGTTGTTGGGAGTTCTTTTAAGGCAGGAGTGCATCACTGAATGGCAGCTTAATAGAAAACCTCCAGAATTAGGGATATTGGCTCTGTCACACCCATGATGAGTCTGCTTTGTTTTATGGTCGTGTCTGAGAGAGTGTACAAACAGCTAGTTGGCTACAGCTTCAGGTCTCTTACCCAGAACCACACATGGAAAAGCACCAAAATTAGGTCCAGCATCTGAAAACAAAAAAATTCTTATTACATCATTCTTCACCTCTGGAATACAGCACAGTGTCTATTGCTCTCTTTATTAATACCTCAGGCATCCCAAGCAATACAAACAGCAGTATTCTTGGCCGAATCTAAAAATGGTCATAATATCAGGGAGAGCTTCATAGTGGAATCCTGTCTGCAATGAAGATGCACCTCATGTGGGCCAATGTTCTTAATCCTTCAATCACGTAAACCAGCCAGCAGCTCCTTTTGCTGGCACAAATGGCATTTCCCACCAGGGCAGTGAGACTCTCAGACTCTGAGTTTTCCTGCTTACAGTTCAACATTAGCATTTGGATTGAGGCAGCTGGATCTGAGCAGGTTCCAGGGCCTATTAAACTTCATCATCTTGAAGTTCACTGGCATCACTGTTATTTAAAAAAATGAAGCACACATTCCACATGTGCTAAGTATAACTTTCATCACTACAAGTATTTCCATATTCAAAAAATGTGAATTTATATTTGATTTGTGCTTTATGAAAGAAACTACTATACGAAGTTTCCATTTTGGCTAAGTGCTGTTTAATTTGTAACTTCTCAGAGGATTAATTACAGAAAGAGAAACAATAATGACAAATGGAAGGATTTGTTTATCCAGATTGATTTAAAAATAAACAGGATAATAGGGCTGGCCATTAATCTGAACTGGTACTAAAGGACACAGACCCCTTTTTCTGGGTGGATAGGTCAGTCTGGTTAAAGCTAGCATGTCAAAGAAACTGTAGGTAAGATCAATAAATAAAGTCGAAGAATTAAGGAATTCATTAACATTTTGGAATATCTGTGTCTTGTATACACAGAATTTGGAGATCTTCAAAGATATTCTGCCCTTCGCACAATCACTTTGGTATTTAAAAACAAGATAAGGTCGTGTTTCTATCCACAAAAGTTGTGGTTTTGAATGAAAATAGGGCTTATGTTGGAAGTTACTAGCCAAATCCTTAAAGGACTTTTTAGGGTGATATTTCCACGGATTAAGTTGCAAAAAGCTTAGGTATGATTTATTTATATTGTTAATAATAATTAAATACAATAATGCATTTATTCATATCTTTTCATTCTACACCACCATTCACCGCAACCTTCCCACCCCCGATCTGGCAAACTGGTTTCAGTTCTGCTCATCTTCCTGTTAACCTTTTCCCTAAAAACTGATTATTGATTTTGACTCTTTGTTTTTGGTTTCTTAGCCTGTTCTAATTCATGGCAGTATTTTACCTCTCACCCCAATTCAGTTGCTGTAAGGTTTTTTATGCAGGAAAGCAAATGCAACTTGTGCATTGTGAACTGGAATTGTGAAAGATTCCTAAAGGGAACTTAAGAAGTACTTTTTTTTTTTTTCCCCCCGAAAGGAATTAATATAAAAACACATTTGCAGTGTAAATTTAGGAAATAATGATACAATGAAAATTTTAAAATATCTGTGCTGTTTTGGAAACATAACTATAATAGCTCTGAAGTAGCAAAAGAAAGCCTGAAGGTGAAACAGAAAATGAGACTGACTAACTCTGGGAGCAGAGCCAAGCCCTGATTGCAGGGAGTTTAGATCTAAGAGGGAGTTAGGTGCTGAGTGGACATACTAAACATAGTGATTAGAAAAGGAAAGAATTAATAAATACAGAACATTCATAAAATGAACCTCTAAGGCAATGGATAGTGCAAAAAGGAAAGTTCTTGGGCCAGCAGAATTCTTAGTCCTTTACACATTCCAGCAAGTGAAAAGATATCATACGGAAAAAGGCAACATGACTTCTAAAGCATCCTAGATATTTGCAATATTCACAATATCCCTATTTATAAATGAAGAGGATGAAAGACACATATTGAATGCAGTTTGACATTTGACCAAAGATATGGCACATGAAGATTTTGCACATCAACTGATATTCTTGGATGCAAAAAAGGAATTTTGAATTGGATTTCCTATGGCACAGGAACTTGGAACCACATGAAAGTCAAAGTTTTGGAACAGCAGTCAATCTAGAGATAGAAAGTGACATCAGTGAACATGAAGTGGCATCCATAAAGGAAAAGGAAAAGTAGAGGGAGCCATTTTGTGTTCTTACTCCCAACAGGTACAACTACACTGACAAGATGAAGGAGAATGAAACGAAGCAGGCACCGGCTGAAGCCATCAGCACAAGTGTTGACAATGAGCCAAATCGTGAAGGTGACTCATTATGAAGACGTAAACAATCCTGGTCGGTGACTCAGTGGTGAGGAAGCTTGGCTAAGACATCTGTAGCCCATATAAAGAAAACAGGATGATGAGATTTCTCTAGGGTATGGTAAGATAAACTATGGGACAATAATATTGCACGTGCCTATGATAGCCTGAAGAAAGTTGGGACATACTTACCCTTTATAGCTCATGAAGGAATGTACATATCACCAACAAAGGAAGCTTTGATTGGCATTTGCCTGGGGAATCTGAGAGGAGTGCTGGAAATGGATATAGTGTGAATCTTCTGAGAGTCTGTGGAGGAAGGAAGAGGGTGGGTGATGAATATCATCATGTAGGGAATGAACTCTGCGATGCAGAGAATATTACACAGTTTGATCAGTTAATTTGTTGTGGCTTAGAAACCACCATCTGTGTAGAAGGTCCATCTCCTTTCCAATTTTAAAAATTGCAGTGTGTGCCTAGGTCAATCTCAGCAAAGCAAAAAGAACATACATTTTGTCGGAGTTAGGCTCCATAGGTGATAGGGATGATTTTCAGTGAAAGATGAAGATTATGCATCTGTATACCACTTAAAGAAGCACACTGAATAAGACAAAAACACTATCACTGATAAAAATTTGCTTGGTGTCTAAAGCAAAAAACTTTACAGAATCATTAGAATAACTAGAAAGCAAACATATTACACATTGTTTCAGTCTGCATGAGAAAAGAAAGCTCTAGGTAAATATTTTTGAAAAATCACTTACAATTTTATTATAATATTTTACCATTTTATGAATTATATGGAAGTGAAACCTTTCTGTTTGTGATGTGCTAATGAAAAACTAGAAATCAGTGACTACAGGCAAAGCTATAGATTGTCTCTTGTCATTATTTGTAGACCCAGGCTTGAAGCAAGGCTCCATTTTGATAGATGCTGTGGAAATGCACAACAGATCAAAGATCCTTAAAGCATTCTATAATTTATGGATGAACACAGCTAAGAGTTTAGCACCTCTGTGAAGACTAACAAACATACAACATCAAAGATGTTCTGCAGTAGATGCTGCAATGAGATACCACTTTTTGAGTAGTTAGAGAATTATCAGGTAGTATTCTTTGATTCTGAAGGCTTTTACTTATTTTCTTCCCCTAGACATCTCTTAGAGAAATACTCTCCACTGCTCCTATTTTTAAAAATGTTTCCTCACACTATTGCCATTCTATCACAAAGCTAATTGAGTTTATGTCACAGACATTGCTTCTGCAGGAGTGGATTTAGCTGTTGTGTCTGAATTTTGTGGCCACTGTTGAGGGAAATGTGTGCGTGGCTCATTCCCACACCTGTTTCCTCTCTGTGTTTCATTGCCAGGGAGGTTCACTGAGGTCTGTGGAGGAGCCTGGGTCAAACGATTCTTCTGTAAAATGTTTCTCTTTATGTCTATCTTCCTCTCTATACACATGAGAGAAAGAGAAAGAAAAGATTGTTAGGAAGTCTTTAATGGAGGAAAATAGAGTTATTTAATGAAGGAAAATACAAGAGGTATTTCTCTTCTGAGAGAAGAGCTAGTGTTCAGTTATCCCCTTGTCATAACTCTATTTTTTTCTGTTCATTAAAATTGGAATTTTTTACATTTTCTAGGGTACTATTAGGTAAAAAGCTAAAGTTGCAAATGATGCCAAGAATTCCTCTCAAGAGATGAGGAAATGTTACCTTCTTGGCTACTGCAATGAAATCCAAAACTTTTGTTTTGGAGTTGCATTTTACAGACTCCAATCCTGTTTGGTATTTGGTAAATATATCAATTTTTCAACTAAGCACTGGACTTCTGCAGCATTTTATCCCCATGAATTCCTATTAAAACTAATGCAGGGAGGGTAAATTCCTGCCCATCATGAATAAAGGTACCAGAGTTTGGTCCTAAATGAACTGGTAGCAATGTATGTGCAATCCTTCCCAGCTGCTGACAAAGACCTGACTGAGCTGGCTAAGCCTGCAAAGAAGCAAAGAACTTAAATTCTCAAGAGCTTGAATCATGGAACATAACTTTAAAGAAAAACATTGACTGGGGGTTTTGAAGGAACTGGGGAGATTTTGACCACTGTTGCTTAACAAATATGCCATTGTCTGTACTCTTCCTGCTTTTATAGAACATTTGGATTTCTAAATTATATTAAATAAGACCTAGATAAAAAAATACTTTTGGAATTTCAAAGCGTGCTGCAGAATATGGATAAAATTCTCTCTACCTTGACTCAGATACGGGTTTCAAAGGTGGGGTTTTTTTTTTGTCATTTAAACATTGGGAACAAAATTTATTTTTATTAATTTGGTACAGCCTTAAGTTCTCAGCATCTGAGAATAAAATTAATTGGGTAATTCGAGCACAGCCCTAAGTTCTGAGAGAGCATCCTGAACTGTCTATTCAGTAAAAAGCATTGTCTGGAATGTTGTTGCTCTAAGCTGCATGGAACAAGAAAAACAAAACATCTGGCAGGATTCTAATACCTTAGGAAGACTTTCTGCTTGCATTCATCCAGCTGGCAATCAACGTTGTACCACCTGTAAGACAGAAAAAAACAATGAATGCCCTCAGTCATTTTTCCCAAAAGAAGATTCCAACAATCTGAAGAAATACATTCAGAACAAACTAGAATCATTAGAATTTTCTCTCAAATAAGGTGATAACTGAAAAGATTTGTGTTAAGAGATGCAGGAATAGCACTGAAGGAGAAAAAGGTGTCTCATTAAAAATAATGAGAGACTACCTTAATTCTAGATGTACCCTTTGTGGTTTTAACTGGTCCCAAACACTGTTTCGGTTGTTTTCTTAATCATGGGGAGCAAACAGTTGTTCATCTGCTGAACAGAGTCACACTCTTCAATCTTATAATTAAGAACAATTATTTTTTGAATTTCAGGCACAGGATCTCCAAAGCATCTCAGTGACTTTGCTTTACTATTAGATAGGCTCCCCAGGCGCAGTAATAACAAATGAGAGAAAATGTCCAAATCACTTAATCCCTCCTGGAAACCCCACATCCAATGCACATCTGCCTATCTCTAAAGCAAGAGCTGTCCTATTCCCATACACCGTAGCATGGTGGCAAACACACCGGATGTGGGGTTGTCATGAGTCACCATGACAGCTCCTCAGGGGGCCCAGACCATGAATAACCCTCAATAAGCTAAATTAGGTAGCAGTGAGGGAGGACCCTGTAACCCAGCCCGTTGCTATGTTTCAAACAATCCAGTGTGTTTCTATGCTTCATGCACATACTCCTTGTTAATATGCTGGGCCAGCTACATATTTCACAGTTAGCATCACAGAGGAAGCGTGCTTACTAATCGGATGTTACCCTCTCTGTCCCTCTTGGGTAGTTGGAAAGAAAGAAAAGGAAATCTTATATTGTTAACCCCTCAAAAAATTTAATGCCTGCTTTTAGCAGAGATTTAGTGACAGTACACTAAAAATTATGAAATCATAAACAAATTATAATAAATGAGCCATCCTGGGATTTCAGCTATGGTCCCTTCATCTGCAGTGTGTTGAAAGGCAGAACCTTGTATGCAAATTGCAGTTAACTTGTAGTTTGTTTTTAGGATCAATTCTGTAATACCTCCAATGTTTCTCTCACTTGCTATGTTTTCGTTTGGACTAACTGGAGAACTCTATTCAGTTTTCAGGGTTCTATCAGAGATCTATCAGTTTAAAGGCTTTTGCATGTCTTACAGCCCTTATGACCAGGAAAATTAATATTCTTTCTCAGAGACCAAATCTTTCCCAGGTCATGCAATCTCTATCAATACTTAGCTGATGATCCATTTTGCATTTTTTTATCAGTTATCAACATTTGCAAGGCTGTATTTTAAAACACCAGTATTTATTTCTCTCTTTCCTGGACCTAATGCTTGGTTTCTTAACCTCAGTTTTGTTCAATCTATTTTTGAATCCCTTTGCACATTTCGATGATATATTACTTATGAGATAATATGAACATGTAGAGTTTTAAAAATATCCACTCTGACTTGTGGGTCATAAGGGGCTTTTTCTATTTTGCTTTTTGAGGGAACTTAGGGTTGTGTGTTCTATTAACAGCAATTGCCTGAATTGCTGTGCTTCTGCCACATATTGGACCTCACATCTCCAGGCTGACACCTGTTATTTTTTGCAATAGCCACTTCTCACATTCTTTGAAGTTGTGACAGGTGTTGCAAAACATAGAGGGTTTTTATATCATGTTGGCTTAGTTCTTATTAAAACCAGAAAATATCTTTTTTCAATTACCTTTTGTGCTTGAAAAGGCTTCGTCATCTCGTGGTATGAAGGAAATGGATATTTGTTTCAGGGTTCATATGTTAAAATTAAGAAGAAACCAGGTCTAATACAAACACAGAAGTAATGACCCCTACCTTTCTTGTGGTTTATTCCATAAATGAGTTTTTATCACACTGGAACATGAGAAAGGAGACATTGTGTCTTGGTTGAGAACACTAGTGGACAACAGTCTTTGGGTTAGTAAATATTTTCCATTTCTTTTGCACTGTACAATTCCTTCACATCTGTCACAGCTCTTGCAAATTCTCTTTGATTAGTGCTGAACCTATGAGATTCAGCTCGGAAATCTTTCAGTGCTCTTTTCCCTTAGCTTATCTCATTTTCTTTCAAAATCAGATTGGAAAACAAAGGGGAATGAAGTTGTTTTGACTCAATTCCTTCCTCCTCATGATGAATAAAGAATGATTTTCTCTCTCTTTTTAAAAATAATTATTTTATTTGCTGTACATTTGATAGAAAGAACAGAGTACTAGTTTATGAAGAGAAGTGTTATCTGTGGTGTGGAAGAGTTAATAAGGAAAAGCTTCTTACAGATCTGAAGCACAAGTAACCTAGAGGTTCACTTCCTTGGCTATAAATTCATAAGCAGATCCTTGGGGACTGAAAGACATATGACTTTTTTCTTTGTGATTTCCTCAGAGTTCTACCATTAAATCCAGCCTTCTCAGAAGCGTGGCCTAATGCTCCCTGGGTGCATTCCCTGGTGCATTTCCTCTGCTTGTAAGTTTTTGAAAAATCATGCCAGACCATGTTGCTGTAACATTTTAACCTTGCTCCACTTGGGAATCAATGGCTTGCTCCAAACACCAGTTGACAGATACTGGTCTTCCTGTTGACTTTCTAGTATTATGAATTACTCAGATTTCTGTGATGGCTTTTAGAAAAATTTCAGAGTAATTTGTAGAACAATTTCTTGCCTTGCAACTGCAATTTATGTGAACATTAATGTTCCCATTTAGCTCAGGACTTAATCATGTGCTTTAATTTAAGCTTTTGCTTTATTCTACACATTCAGAAAATGCTTAAATGCATGTTTAGGTACTTTACTGAACTATGGTCATTGAGTAGTGTTTGAAATGGTAAATTCCCAGCATATATAAAAAAAAATGCAGGATAGTTTGTTTTGGTAGTACAAAAACTGTCTGTAAAGCTGTTAAGTGTTCTCTGCTTCATTTACTTCTTCCACTTTGTTTTATGGCATGTATTATAAATGAGGAAGTATATCAGAATTTTTAAAAAATACTGGTCTCTTGACCTCATTTCTTTTACAAGTATAGTCCATTAAAAAAAAAAAATTGGAGCATAATGCTCAATGAACAGTTTTGATCTTTTCTCCCTGGTGATCAGGGCCAGGACCCAAGAGAGTGACATGAAACTGTGTCAGGGAAGCTTTACACTAGATATCAGGAAACAGTTTTTCACCCGGAGGATGGTTGGGCACTGGAACAGGCTCCCCAGTTAGTGGTCACAGCACCAAGCCTGGCAGAGTTTAAGAAGGGTTTAGACAATGCTCTCAGGCACATGGTGGGATTCTTGGGGTGTCCTGTGCAGGGCCAGGAGTTGGACTTTGATGACCATTGTGGATTATCTATGATTCTGTAATATATTTTTAAGGACATTTGTATTGCTGTACCTGTTGTTTGTATGTTTGGGTTTTTTGTGTTCGAAGGAATTAAGAAAGATGTCATTACTTTCTTCAATTTTATTTCTAAGTGTTCTGCATACTAAACAGCTTTAACTAAAAGCTCACTTCAGGAACTATTTGGTAGATTCTTAGCTAGCATGTTTGAAGGCTGACAGTGCCCAAGCCAATAACTGTACATCTCAGAGAAACGTGCTTGTGTAGCTTTTGAGTTGGGGCTGGGTTGCAGCCGGCTGGGGCCAGAGACGCAGAGGAATTGAGGGAACTGCTTGCACCTGTCTGCACAGGCATATCTGTAGTTTCACTAGGTATAATTCACCTCACAGGGCTGGAAAAAAGCCCATACATTTTTCAAATCCCACTGGAGCCTTACTTTGAGGACTTAAGTGATAAAGAGGTCTCCTGAGATCCGTATATTCAGTGATAAATTTTACTCATTTATGAATGCATACACTATGTGTGCATGTTTTTCTGAGGTGCTACCCATAGGTACTGCATTTCTCTGATAGCTAAAGCTATTAAACTATTAACCAACTGAAAAACCCTAGATGCCATTTAAACAGAAGTTGTACCTTTCATCAATAATGCCTACTGTGTTTTCAATCCACTGAAACTTAAGGTGTTTCCTGCAGCAGGTGATATAGAGCAATCACAGATGAAGCTTTTATAAACATATGCAAGAAAAAGATTGACATTTTGACATTAAATATCTTAAATTCTGTGAGAGTGTCTGGTGTGTATCCAGAAGGAAAACTTCTCCAAACACGGGTTAACAGCTTCAGGAAGAAAAGTAGGAAAATCATCTTCCTTCAAAATAATCATGTTTGTTGTGAGACCTTTTAAAAAGCAAAGTTACTAAGGCAAAGTTGTATGTAGTTGTTTGGGGGTTTTTGAGGGGATTTGAGCTTTTCTTGTAAAATAGTATAATGCCTATGTTGCTTTAGCAGTTTTGTTTCAGCTTTGGGAAACTGGTTTACATCTACGGCCTCGTCTGAAGAAAATGATGTTTTATGATTTAAAGCTTAGAAATAGGTTCTTGTATTCTTCTTGGGACTGTACACACCTTGTGGTCTAAGTTGGTAGTGTCAAAAGCAGACAAATATTTTTTTAAGTTGATTTTTGTGGGTTTGTATCCCAAAGTTTCTTTAGAAAGATTAGTACTTGTGAAGGAAAAGCTGTGTTTAAAGTTGACATTGAACTTCATCCTGTGACGTGTTGAGCATTTGTAATACCTATTAAAATAAGGAGGATTTTCAGGGTTAGGCTGCCATTCATTATGTCAGATTTCACATTGCACTAAGGTTTTAATCAGATATCATTTGTAAGTGGAATTTCTCATGACTGAATTTCTCCTGCACTGCAACCTGGCATATTCAGCCTGGTTGGGATATTCAGCCAGGAGCTGGAGTAATTTCACTTGTGCCTGGAGTCACTTTCATGCATCCAGACAGAAAGCCTACTCAGAAAAGTACCTTTAGCTTTGTATGGAAACCAAACCTATTCCAACCCAGGAGTCCTTTACTTACCCAGGGCACGTATGCTGAGAACCAAAAAGCACATCTACTGTTTCGGTGTGTAGTGATTTCCTCTGGCTTTTGCTGTCACAAGTGATGGTCTACCCATTACAGGCATTTATTCTTAACCACCACCTATCTACTTCTCATTCCTGGCAGGAGAAAGAGTCTTTGCTTACATGTAGCCTTTATATGAGGAAAACTGCTAAAATAATCACGTGCCACTGAAAGCAGAATCCTCCTTTTTGAGAGTCAGAAGAAGAAAGGCAGGAACTCTTTCAACAGTCTTACCTGCTGTTTCCTTAAAAAAACAAAAAAAGAAAAATTAAATGAAGGCAGAAATCTCTATGCCCCAAAACAGTAGCTAGAAATTAGCAGCTTCTGCTACACCCATCTCTTAATGTTTGTGAAACAAAGTTCGACCTTGTATTTTGGACAGTATTGTAAGTATAAGATACCCTTTCATTTAAAAACCAAAATTTTCTAAGGCAATACTTGTTAATAGGAGAAAAGGAGAGGGTGTGCAGGGACAGGGAAGTATTTTCATACTGTTTTCATTTTCTAATACAATGCCCTTGGAAAAAAAGGCAGAGGATGACATAATAAATTTGGAATTCCAAGGTCACAAACAGGAATTCAGACAACAAATGGGAGGGTTTAGGAATGTACATTGTAAAATAAATCTATCAAATTTAAAAAGAGAAAATTAGTATTGAAAGGCGGTATTTTTAAGCAGATATTTATACGGTAAATGCGTCTCTTTCCCTAAAGGATTATTTGATATATTTTCTGATTCATTTTTTTATATTCAATGATGTGAATGCAAATATTAACAGTTTTATAATTGTCTCTTTTTTTTTCTCAAAAAACTACCACTGGTCTCTTAATCTTGATTTTTATCACTCCACAGGAATGCTTAATTCAGTTTTCAGGTTCCATATGACACAGTAGAATTTTCTGCATCTGTGTAGGTAGCAGCCTGGGACATATATGTAGCAGTGATAAAACTTTATAGAAAACTACATAACAGGAAGCTTTTGAGATGGAATTTTGAAAGTCTTTTCTGGAAGGGATATTAGTACCCTTTTTTTCCCTCTCCCTTTGTACCTGGGGTTTTGGCATTAGGATGACCTAAACAAGAGCTGGAACTGCTGCTTCTTTAATGAGATTTTTCACCCCTGTTTTTTGTATTAGCTTGCCCAGACTAAAATCATAAAAATCTACTGTACTGTATAAACTATGTACTGTTGTTAAAAAGTAGACTTCTGCTTTGTAGGCTACTGTACCTATTTGTTCCTGTTTCCTTAATATTGTTTTCTCCAGATGTTGGAAGTTAAAACACCCTTGTTATTTTTTCCAGTGTCACTCTTTGTTACTTTCCATAGGCAATGTTCACCAAAGCCAGGCAGCAGAGGAAATAACAGATGTGTTACCCTCAAATTATGGGCATAAAAATAACCTTAATAAAATAGATATTAAGTGACAGCACTTTAAAAAAATCCAGGTCTAATTTACTCTAGCCTAGAAAGCAATAACTTAAGGGACCTCAGACATGCATCCATGGACTTCAGATAGTTTGTAAGCAGAGCGACAGTAGCTCGGATGATGACAATCCCAGCTTGCTGTCGATGGCGCATTCCAGGAGAGGCTGTCAGGGTGTGTTTGTGCTAGACACTTTTCTGCCTGTAACCCTATTGTTTGCTTGTAATTAATATTCCATTAGAGACCTGCTAATTCTGCCAGAGAAACCCTCCTTCCTCCTTAATAATAATAGTAGTAACAACACAACTAATAATAAAAAAATCAGCCACATTCTGACTTTGACTGCAGACAGAATTGTCACCCTGGGTTTACTCTCCTTTTACCAGGCCTTTGGTTCCTGCTGTTCACAGAAAGCTGCAGATGGCTGCCTCAGCAGGAAGCCCTTCCCCCTTCCTTAATGGAGCTCGTGGGAATGCGGGGATCCTGGAACCAAAGCCCTCCTTCCCTTCCAAACCTCCTCTCCAAACCCCTACTGAGTAAAAGGAAAAAAATCCCCACATCCCTGGAAACATTTTTGCCAGCCTGTTTTTCAGTAAAAACTTAAATTAACCACTTCACTCCTGATTATAATAAAGATTTGTTATTGAAACAGCTTCCCTTTAATGTACTGAATCATTTCCACCCGCTTATTGAAGTCGTCCATTTGGGTTGAATTATAGCGTCCCACTTCCATTATGTAATAATTTAAAATAAATGAAAACAGGTTTGAATTCTCCAACAATTAGCAAAGTTTTAGCACATTCCCCCTCCCCCACTCCTTCCCAGACACCCCTCCAAAAAATGAGATTAAAAACCTCAAAATTTTGGCAAAGTCACATCCTAAGTTTTCTTTTCTTCTTAAAATTTTTTCCCAGATTTCCTCAAACACATCATATGGGTTAAGTTACAACTTCCCTTAATATTTATTTTCAAGTGAAAAATAAAAACAGCTTAAGCATCGTGATTTGATATTAGAAATGAAAGAGTTAAATGCCTGAACAAAGCACTCCATTTATAATTTTTGTTAGGAGTTCCACACTGAGCATTAGAGTGAGGTGTGTCTTATAAAGAGGGTGTTTATATTGGATTTGATATAGTTAAGAGATTCAGCTTACATATAATAGTCTCCTCGAAGAAGAAGCATAAACCAGAATGAGTTCAGTGGGATTTGCTGAAGTATAAAACATAGTATAAAAGTCTAATCTTATAGACTAGTATCAAGCACTGAGGAATTCATCCACTGCAGAAAGGGAATGAAGAATATGGAGCCAAATCTGTAGCTTTTTATTCTGGAGGTCTTAAAGCCTCCAGCATGCTCTCTGCTTGCTCTTTTGACTAAAGGTTACATGAGTGACTCAAGACAGTCGAAATGGGTCCACAGTTCAAATTATTTGAGGTATGTTTCTTATTAAAAAAATTCATTAAAAATCACCCATCATATATGGGGTGCTTTCACTAATTCAAATGGGTGGATCGGGCCTGAAGAAAATGTGGAAGCATTACAATGCAGAAAGAGAAATAATAGAAATTTTAGATTAATTAATCTGTTATAAAGAAGGTTGCTAGTGTCTATTGCAGAGCCTTAATAACCTTGAGTTCAGTATTTGGAAGTTTATAGTAAGTGTGTTGTCTAAATAAACAATTGCTGGAATACAAGAAGGGTCTTTGGATTAGAATGGTGAGCAGCCCTACTTTAAAATGTCTGACAAGCCTGTTAATGAAGGCCATCCTGTACAGCTCCACTAATTGAGAAGATGCTGGACAAACGGGGAAGGGTGGAGGAAGAACTGTTCTGCATCTGACTTAGGCAGTTTGGCTTCAGTTCCACCTTCAGTGTGATGCTGAATGTTTTAGTTTCCTGACGCCCATAGAAAAAGCAAAGCCTCTTGAACTGGAATGTTATAAATACTGCAGAAGTAAGGAAATAAAAAGCACACAAAAAAGAATTCTTAAATAGTAAGGACCATATGATGTACCCTGAAGGCCAGCAGGGATTAAAGCAATGGTTTCATTAGCTTTGCAGTAAGAACAGTTCAGGGAGGACTGTAGAGTGGAAAAATAAATATACATCTGCACTTAAATACTAGTCTAAAAAGAGGAACATATGGTAACCTCTGGGTGCCAGCTTATCTTAATGAAGGTTGCAAAGCCTGTTACATTTGATATAAAGTCTGAATGAAGACATATAAATATTACACAGCTTCTTAGAACTGATGGTATCACACTCCAGGGTTGTTACTTTTGAGTTCGTTTGCTGCCAATAGGGCCGTGATTCAAAATACCGTCAAAGGTTGAAAGTTTCCAAAACTGCATCTGTGTATGTAATTGTTAAGGCATCTTTAGAAGTACATATTAGGAATGAGAGGGCTTAACAGGAGGAATGGACAACTTTTGAAAGCAGTTGACACTGCATATGTCAGCTTGGAAAAAACAAAACCAACATTCCTGCAAAGCTAGTGAGCTCTGTTTGGTGACATATATTAGGGCAACACCAGCAGGAAAACAGGAATGAATAGAAACATCATTAAAAATAGAAGCACTGAAAGGGCAAACAGCAGATTACCCTTTTATTTGCCAGATATGAATGCTGTTATCTACCCAATAATAAGAAATAAGCGGTGAGTGATGTCATCATACTATATTCTTGTCAAATGGTCAGCATTCGGGCTTCGTGGTTTTCAGAGACAGATTTATTGCCCAAGATGAGGGGAAAGTTCTAGAAAATCCACTCCATAAAAAGTGTTTTTGTGCATGATCTCATTCATTATGACTTTTACTATACAGCAGAATGAGAAGCGATCATAGTAGAGATACTTGAAAGGTGAAATGTGACCGAATGTTCCTTAAATATAACAGATAAAACATGAATCGCATTTCAGGAAAGAAAAGTAGTTACCCTGGAAATACTTTAAATGTTTGCATGTGTAATGGTTCTCCAAGACCCAGCACACTAATGATGGGCCATTGCGCTGAGCTGAAAAGGAAATCCATTCCCGTACACTGCCCCTATCCAAGTCCATTAAGAAATAATGGTTATAAGATGAAAGTCTTGTTAGGGTTTCAGTGAAAATGTTTGGCACACCAGGATGAAAAGTCAACAATCTGCTTTTAACGAGAGACACTGGAAAAACTTTGGTTAACATACCACTGAAAATATTAATTCTCCTTAACGGCAGGATGCAACACAGCTTTTTATAGTTTTTGATCCATGTCATAAATTTGGCCATGACAAAGGGATACTCCAGCTTTAGCTCACTGGCAGGAACACTAGCTGTTTCCCAACATGAAAAGGTTAGTCCTTTGGATTCTCTCTAATGTGCCAAAGGGCCAAATTCTTTGCATGGAAAAAAAATGACATAGGCCAAAGAGTGAGAGTAAAAAAGAATCATAGCCACTGTGTAAATGGTAGGAGATTTAATTCAGGACATTCTTTTTGCACCTACTGCCTTGCTAAGGGGTCTAAGTAAGATACAAATGGGAGCATGTATTTTAAGATGAAATGTAGAGGGATGGTGACAGTATAAATGTAGATGTTCCAGCTACTTCCCAACTATTTCTGGTCAATAATCTAGTGGAAATATCTAGATATGTGTGCTTTTTCTCTGTGTAATTGTATATTGTCATGTAGTAAAAGGGGGAAGTGTTTCTTTTATCAGTTCTGTGCAATGAAATTTGGAATCCTTTCTGAATCAGAATCTCTCCTCTGAAACAATGCTTCATTTGTTCAGCTTATGAATATAGAGTTGGCTGTTTAGTAAAGCTGACATAAAAACTTGATAATTTATTACTTCAATAGCAAAGGCACCTACTAGCTAATACCACCTTTGGTCCTGGTACAACATGATCTATTTCCTTTACAATAAATAGGAGTGAACAATAGAAATTACATACCACAGAAAAAGTTCTTGTTCAGCTGCCTTACAAATACAGCATTGTTCCATAAACAGTAAATTTCAAATACAAAAACCTGCGAGTTTGGCAAACTGTGATTGATTTATGCGTAGACTAAATTTCATGTCTAATGGCTTTGTCTGTAACAGATGTAAGTCTTTATGCTGAATATTCACTTTAAAATCTCAAAACACTTTACAGAAATATCCTATTCTGTGATCTAGTTTTTAGATCAGGAAGCTTAGACAATCAAAACAGTTGTTATGGCAGATAAGTGGCTAGAATTAAACTGGGGATTCCCTGAATCCCAGCATAATGCTGTAGTAACTTCTCTTTCCTAGTGTTAAGTGTCTGCTGAAATGCCCTTTTCTAAATCCTTCCTAAATCACCCTTTTGGTTTCTTGTCTTGTTTTCCACCCATAGAATTCTATATCCTCCAAATATTTCCAATCAGTGAACTAAATTATCAGCTTTGTTGGTGCCAATCTACCCTGCAATCTGCTGCTTCAGAAACTAAAACTAAAAAGTGACTTGGTAGTAGTCAGTAGATTCTGTCCACCACAGGTCTCCATCAGGAGCATTGTGTTTAGATTCCTGTGCATGTGCCTGTTGCTGGAAACCACAAGGACAATCCATGGAAAATGTTACACAATCGTAGTATTTGAATATCTGTGGGTAACTGTCATGATATCAAAGGACATGAATATTAGTGCCATTGATTAAACAATTCTTCAGTTTTTTTCTGTTTCTGACCTTGGGCATGGAAGCACCATCTAAGTCAGACATTTGTGAAGATCCTCTCATCTCCATGCATTAAAACTGCTGGGAATAAAGGAAGCTATCATTTCATGTTTGGTCCTGCAGTCTAATCTTGATTCTACCCACTGTTTTTTGGAAAAGGCTAACACTGGCAGGCTTCTTTGTGATTCTGTCCTTAGGTTAAAAACCCTCCCTTATTTCTCAAAGAAACATTGTTTCTTAACAATAAGAAAACCCCTGTAATGTACAGAAGTGTGATAAATAATACCTTGGGTCACTGATCTTATCTGCCACTGTGATATTTCTTCTCCATGTTTGAACTTAGGCACAAAATTATTTGAAATTTTCTGCTCATGTTCATTTTCCCCCATTATTTTCCTTATGAAGTTGGAAATGTTGAAATCTTTAGTGTGGAGAAAAGAAATTAAGACTTCCCTATTAAATAAAGGGGAAAGGGATAAGTTTACTTGATTTCTATGAAATAGGAGTAGGATCATTAAACTATGCAGTAGTTCTTTTAATAAACACAATAATGTTTATTAATGAAAATGTTATCCTGTGCTTTGAACAGAGTGGGGAATGTTCATGTCATGTGACCTCTTTGCTGGATTTCAGCTGACATTTTCTGGAACCTATGCTAATGATGCTAGTAAGAGTCAGGAAAGTGCTCTAAGGAGTGAGAATATTATGCAGTAATTAATAAAAGAAGTTAAAAGGTAAGTAGGAGCCTAAGGAGATACCTCCTGTCATATTCTATTATTTATATGTATCTTTCCACGTATCAGCATTTCCAGTCTTCCTGTGGTTGCTTTCAAAAAGTTATAAATTATGAGTCCCTCTCACACTTCTGTTGTGATCTTTTTTTTGCTTTGTCTTCTTAAACTATTAAAGAAACAAATATTAGATTAAAAAAAAAAACCCCAAACTAAAATAACTTCAGTATTTCCACTGTGAAATCTGTCACATTTTGCCAAGTAATTCACTTCATGTGGTACAGTATTTGATTTTGCACAGAGATTAAAAACTTGAATGATGCCTAACAGTAGTCTGGAAAAAGTTTTCAGTGAACAGAAAAGGACTTAAATCTGGTTTATTTTATTAGTTGTTACTTTCTCATGTGTGTTTTATTTTAACAAATCCCTTTAACAAAGATAGCTAAGGAAGCAGAAGCATTGTTGTTCTCTCAGAGTACTATCAGGCTCATTGGTCTGTATTTTTGGGCTGGAAAGAGAGGGACACTACTGAGACTTCAGGTACTCTTTGAAGAATCAAAATAGGTCCTGGAAAGCTGCAGTTGTCTAAGGGGTTTGGAGATTTGCCTCAGTGGATGGGGCCTGTATGGGATTTCCCTTGGTAGCTTCAACTCCCTGAGGCAAAATCTAAAGCTGAGATTTCAGAGACTGGTAGCTTTTTAAAATTTTGTTTATTTATTTATTTATTTATTAATAATTTTAATTTATTTTTAGTTTAAACAGCTAAATGGGCCACTGGAGTCAACTATCAGCTGGCATGATTTGGACCTGCCTGGGCATTATAAACTAGGACAGAGTTGGCCTAAATTGACAGACCATCACTGGTTTCACAATCAAATAATTTACACTCTACTGTTTCAACATCCTTTCAATAACTGTTGAATTATTGCCTCCTGTTCACAAACACAGACTGGCTGACTCAATTGAACTTTGCCATGTCCAGTTTCTCTGGTCTAAAGGAAGAAACGTGAAGCCTGCAACCTGCATGACTTCAGAGCTGAGAGATGAGATGTGTGCTCAGAAGCTTTTCGGTTAATTGTACAGGGACTGTGGCAGAGTGTTTTAGAGCAAGCGGGTTGCATCACCAAAAAAATGGAGGAAAGAAAGCCACTGCAATTCACAGCCAAGATCTGTTTTTCTGACTAGTACAGGAGGGGCTTAGTATCCTGTTTCTTTTCTTGCCTCTCCATAAACATCTGTCAGGGATGCCTATGTTTTCACTCACTAAATTTCTTATTTCTTTACTTAGTCTGAATACAATTGCATTGCAAAGTTTTTCTGATGACTTCTGCAATCAAGCAAGTCAGTCACTAATCACTGCTACTCTGCAACAGCTACCTATGGACACTGTTTTATAAAATGGTAGAATCACACTGGACTCAGCCTATGCTAAAAGCATCCGTGGAGAAGTTGCTACCAGCCCTACTGCACTTCACCCGTTTATGTGGAACATATTAGTCATATGCTCTGACTAATCCATAGAGAAAATTTCTGGGTTTAGCTCAGTTATGTCATTGCTCAAAATGTATCTTGCATTGTGTGGGACATAAAAGGTGTGTGTAAAGAGACAGAGCAGAGCAGGGTAAGGAATTCTCTGACCTTGCCCTGCCAGTGCTGACTGTTATCAATCTCACCTGCTCTCTCATAGCAGTGGCACAACATGTTTTGATTCTCAGGAGCAAAGTTGCATAAAAGAGGAGATGCACAAACAGCAAATCATAGAATC
Organism: Edolisoma coerulescens; assembly: GCA_013397115.1. Classification (NCBI taxonomy): domain Eukaryota; kingdom Metazoa; phylum Chordata; class Aves; order Passeriformes; family Campephagidae; genus Edolisoma; species Edolisoma coerulescens. The sequence continues at coordinate 2,492,827 of VWZW01013751.1, read as the reverse complement.
ATAGAACAGTTTGGGTTGGGAGGGACCTTGAAGATCATCTAGTTCCAACCCCTGGTTGTGGGCAGGAACATCTTCCATAGACCAGGTTGCTCGAAGTCCCATACAGCCTGACCTTGAGCACTTCCAGGTATGGGGCACCCACAGCTCCTCTGGCCAACACATTCCAGTGCCCCACCACCCTCACAGTAAAGAATTACTTCCTAAAAGCTAACCTAAATTTACTTTCTTTCAGTATGAAGCCATTACCCATTGTCCTGTCACTACATGCCCTTGTAACAAGTCCCTCTCCAGCTCTCTTGTAGGCCTTGTCAGGTGCAGTAAGCCTGCTGAGTGCCCTGAAATGATGTAGAATTGATTGGATTGGAACAGCCACATGCCACATAAGGGTCCATGCTGGAGTGCCACAGGACACTACCACTGGACCTGATGTCAGGGCCCTGAAGGCACTGCCAGGCTTTACTGTCCCTGACCAGCCTCCCCCAGAGCCACCCCACCCTGCCCATCCCTGCTGTCTTAGCACCCAGGCCCCAGCTACAGTGTCCCTGCTGTGTAAGAGAAAGGTGGCAATTTGGACAAATTAGCAGGGTAAAAAACTAAACTAAACTAAACTCAAATACGTAAAGCAGAAATTAGACAAATCTCCCCGGCTTTAATGTGAAGGATTGAAGCCTCTGAGCATGACGTGTCACAGATCATGGAGGTGCCACATCTACAGCTGTAGCCAAGGTGAGGGCATGTAGGAGATACAGGTCCATCAGTTCAGACATCTAAAAGGACTGCACTTCCATTTGGCTTAGTTTCCTCTCACTTCCTCTTCATCCATATCATTATACTTACCTGTGGAATAATATGCCAAAGAAGTTTTCCTTAAAGCTCAATGAGAACAAAAATTTTATTAGAAAGATTTACTTTCAACCTTGGGAACTCAATACCATAATCCCTGACTTTATGTTTAATCATCTTCACTAATTGCCGAGTTTAAGAATTGAATTTTACTGTTAGTTTTGGAAAAATAAGTCCTGCAAAGTCCTTGCCAAAAAGGCTGAAAGGCTGCTTCTTATTTTGCAGAGCTTCTCCCTGCATGTGCCTGTAATCTGTGCTTGAACTATTCTGATAAGCAGCTCTCCTTAAGCCTTGATTGAGAAGACTTGTTTTCCAGGCCCTGTATCGTTTCTGTGACCCTCCTTTGAACTCCAGGATTTGATATCCTCCCCAAAGTACAGACACAAGTATGGCCAAGTACTTGCCTTATGAGTGTTGAGAATAACAGCAGTTGGATTACTCCCTTCTCGTTGCTTAACAGCCTCAGGTTTACACATCCAAAGTAAGTTGGGGGTTTTTTTGTCATTGCATAGCACTGACATTAATCTTTTCAGAATATCTTTTGTGGTAACAAAAATTCCTAACAATCTCATTAAGGCACAGACTTTATACTTAGTATGTTAGCAATATGTTAGCAAGTCTGCAGTTTTCCAGGTTTGCAGCCCCATGTTCACCTGGGGAATGATGGAGCTTCTGTTACTTTGTACAATCTCATTAACTGTATTTTGCAATCTCTTAAAAATGGATTGAAATGAGGAGTTCCAGAATACCTGTTCCAAATCTTCCAAAGGTGTGCTCTACTCATAGAAGTACCCTACATTTCAGTCATTGCCCCAGGTTTGGAAGAAAAGGGGGTCCTTCACATGCAGGGCTTCTGCAAAATGATGATACATCTGGTGATGTAAACCAGAAAGGTAACTTGATATGTTTGCAGTTCCCCCCCCGCCCCTCTTTTTTTGTATTAATTTCTTACTTTTTTTTCTCCCACTCCAAGAAAAGATGGCTAAAACCCAGTAGATGCAAGAAAAACATAAAACTAAGAGCTAGAAAAATAATCAATATCACAACTCAAGAGGGGTAGTTTGGATGAGCTGCCAGGTCAACCACTGTAATGCTTATGTACGAAGGGAGAAAGCAGAAATGGGACCTAATTCCAGCTTTGCCAAAAGTCTGTGTTATGAGCCTGAGGAAACAGCTGATGTATGTCTTAGATTCTCTGTGTGTAAGTGGCAGCTGATAAATTGTTTGTTAAATACCAGGAGAATCACTGACGGAACACACATAGGAATTTTTTTACACTACTTTGCTACAGCACAACTGTAGTTCTTTATTTTTCAGATATCCTTCCAATTTATTGAAGAAAGGAATATAATTGCAATTTGAACCTCAAGCAAGCCCTAACCCCCACCAGCAGTTCTGTACTTCTTTGCAGCAGGGCCATCTTACAGCACCTGTTTTGCCTTTGCTTTGCCCTTTTCTTTTATGCACCCAGGTGTATAATATGGTCAGTATGGTGGGACTGAAAAGCACATTTTCAATCAGTGTGCTGTAATACATAAGCAAGGAATAATTTTTTATATTCATGTAGAAATGGGTGGGTCTGCAGCTTCAGGACTCCAAATGTCCAGGGATGAATAAAAATTCTCAGGAAGACTGCAGATTCACTGCGGTGTTTCATGTTCAGCTTTGAGATCATGCATTGTCTGTACTGACAGGTCGGTGTTTTGAGAAAGAGGTCTGAATCAGTACTTGCCACTGTGGTAGAATTTTCTCCAAACTGTTATGTGAATCAGTTCCCTTCACTTGAACACGTTGCTGCTTTACAAGACAAACTATGCTGTATATAATACACATTTTGCACAATATGCTGCAGTTAGAGTTCCCAGATCTTCCAATATGGGGCAGCAGTTGCCAAATCCTGGCACAAGAGAGTCACTTATTTCCATCTGTGAAAATATAGTCCTCTTTCCCTATGTAGGAAGAGAGAAGTTACTAAAATAAGCCACTGGAAATTGGAGGAGATGGAGTTTATTTTATTCTTTTTCTTTTTTTCTTTATTTTAATTTGCTGGCTGAGCAGAAGTAATGTGGTCCAGGAATGTTTCCATTTCTTACATTCTTTATTATGGTGAAACCTACACATTAATCTTTCATGTGATGTAGTTTCTGGTCAGAACTGTGAATCGTCCTTTAATTGCTGGAGGTGTTTTTAACTTATCTGAGTTGTTTTTCTAGCAAATTCAGTGTTCAAGACCACATTTGAATTTCTTCCCAATCGAAACTGATGCTTTGCTCACTAGATGCCACTACGATATTTTAAAAGACTTCTGGAATGTATAATTTCTCCTCTCTCTTTGTGGAATTTTGCTCCACCCTTGGATCATATTTATCCCACACTTGGAGGTATAACAGATATATATGAGGCTCCTGTATCTGAAAATATTGTTCTTCAGTATAGCAGTTTAGAAGATTTGCTCATACTTACTGACAAAGAAAACCTAATAAAACAAACAAAAGCGATGATGATTTTGGCTGAATCTTTCATGGTTTTGACTAGATTCTCTCACTAAGCAAATAGACTGTTAGCTTCAAATTTCTCCTGTTTCCTCCCATCCTCTGACAGTCTTTTCACATATGCCCTTATCTTTTATTTGCTTTGTTTTCTATGCTCGGTTCTATGTCCCTACTAAGCTTCATTCTTAACTGCTCAGTTCTTCCAAAACCTGAAATGCTGTGTGCCCCAGTGCTGCATTCTGGGCTCTCTTGCCTGCTTTGATTACGGTAAAGGGCCTGTCTTATGCTTGATATTCATACATTGCTTATCAGAATAAACTATAAATAATAATACTAATCCTGACAGAGTGTCTGCTTTTGAACAAAGCTCTGTTTTGTCTTTTTTTTTTTTTTCCTTTTTAAGTCTGCAAAACACATTGCCACATTTTCCACAGGCTCATCTTCTGCACCTATCAGACTTCAGCTGTTATACAACGAGTGTCCATTTGGTCAGCCAACAGTAGAAATGTTTTTGCTGAGACCTACACTGAACTCAGCATAATAGCAAACAGGTGGTCAAATTAGAAGAAAAACAAGTTTTTAAAAAAAATCAGTGAGTGAAGCAAATAAATATCCAGGATCTTAAATGTTGATTGAAGAGTAATTAAAAATTAGCATATATGGATATGTGCTCAAGGAAAGAGCCATCAAAGCAGTCCATATCTTGTGGGAAGGGACACTGATGAGGTTGAGGGGAAAACTCAGCAGCTAATTCAGATGAATATTGTTTGGTCATTTCCTGCTTTCAGTTTACTGATGGAAATGATGTGAACTTTGGTAAATGTGTGTAAATGTATTTGGTTGATACCATAAAATACAAGCTGCAATGTGCTGTTGGAATTTGGAAACTCATACTGCATAATAGTGTTGCTTCTTGTTGAGTGGCAGAAGAATTGCACGGGTTTACACCTATCTTCTACCTGGGTGGGAGTTGTTGCTGAGTCAGAATGTGAGCATGAACAGTCTCACTTTCATAAAACACTTTTACAAAACACTTCTACAATACATATTTCTGTATTAAATTACATTGACCAAGCAAGCTTTAAATTTTCTTTTTTTTCTTTGAGTGCTGAATGGCAATTAAATAATTATTAGAAAGGAAAACAAATATTGCACAAAATAGGTAGTATTGTTATAAATATCATATAAATATCCCAAATAAGCACATTGCAGATGGAAAATAAATGTGCCTGTAGCTTATCCAAGATCAAGCAGCAAATCACTAACAACTGAAAAGAAAATGCCAACATTCAATAATTTCTAATGGCAACAAATAATAAAAATATGTCCTTTTCACAGTAGAAATAATGATAATTTTGGCATACATGTAAGATTATTCAATACTTTTATAGATTTTTACAAAATGAAAAATCATCCCAAGGGGAGAACCTGAAAAAGTCCTCATTTACTCTAGTATGGCACCATATTAAGAAGTTGCCATAAAACTGAACCTTCACAAGGCTTCATGGATGTTTGTTTGCACAAGAAACATCATGAAAAGTGCTTAAACCCAGTGCTTTGGCTGCAGCAAATGGACCTACCCTGTGTTCAGGCTGAAAAACTTATTATTTATAAAGAGCAGTGATAAATGCAGTTAACTATTTATTTAAATGTTAACATTAGATGTGTTTAACAAAAGGAGAGGAATCAGGAAGCTCAGTTAAAGTTGCAGATCTGTTCTGAAGTCTCAGCATTGTTCCTTTTATTTTTCTCAGCAGCATGGGTTCAGGATGGAGTTGTTAGGTTTAAGTTAGAATTTCCTGGCTTTTCTTTTGGTTTGTGTTAAACCTCAGTATTTTTAAACATACTTTCACAAGGGATTCCACTGGTCAATTCTTCTCTTTTTCCTTTCCCCCAAGGTTTTTTTATGCATATGTAATCATTTTACAGATGGCATACAACAATTTGAAACAAACTCTTTCCAAGCTATCCATTCCAAACTAAAGTAACTAAATTTAAATACTGTTTTCTGTATTACTCTTCCAGTGATCTTTCTGTGTTCAAATCATATTGGATATTTTGAGGAAAAAAGAAGAGAAAAAAGAAAAAAAGAAGTGATTTTTTTCATGCTCTCCGGGAGATCCAGCTCCAGGCTCACTTCTGCAGATAAGAAACAATATCTGGCTTCCTCTCTCGTCTGCTATCTGCCTGCTACTGCTCTAGCATTGTAATCCTCACCTTCAGTGGCAGCATGCAGCTGCTGCTTCACTTTTCTCTGAGATCCACTATTGTGAAAGGTACTAGCTGAAAATATACAAATTACATTATCACGGAAGTTTTGTGTCCTTTTTTCATTTCAACAGAAAATTTATTCTTAGTTGAAAGGAAGTGAATATGAGGAATCAATACCAAAATATTAATGTTGAACTTGAGTCAAAGTTATTTTTTTTCCTTTTTGTAAGAAGAGGGTAACTAATTTGATTATTTTTTTCTTTATGAATTGGATTTGTTTGTTTGATTTTCTTATCTATTTCAATCTTGTTTCTCCAGCTTGCCAGGACGAGCTATAATGGTGACTGGAGTTCCCTCGCTTTCCTTTTGCCAGCCCAGACCAGCCTCCTGTTGGGCTCTTGTGGCTGAGCTGCCTTAAAGCACTGTCAGGGTTTGAGACAAATTTGGAGGAAAATACAAGCACTCTTGCAGTAGCTTATGAAATCAAAAGCTGAAGTATGGGAGAGTGACTCTGAAATGAGCCAGTTACAAACTTCATATTTCTTGAATAATGTTTCTGTTTTCAGTCAGTTTCAGAAGTCATGTCAAAATAATGGAATTTGGCTTTTATACATACTGTCACTGCAAGAGAATACACTGGCATTATACATGTATTTCACAGGCCCCACTTTGGATTATGTGCATGAAGTATCCAACACGTGTTGCTTCCTCCATGCTGGTGGGATACTCCTTGGCACTCCCTGGTGCTATGAGGATGCTTGTCTTCCAAACATGCCTGTTCAGGAGAGGGCATTTCTCTGTTCCTCATTCTGGTTCCAGCATTCGTTCTGTTTGTTCTGATCACCTTTTCAACCGGCTCTCCTAAACTGTAAGAATGAGAGAAACCAATTGTAGCTTCATAGAAAATCCTGAATATTTTGGACACTATTGAAAAAATAAGATTTTAAAGTGCCTCCATTCCTATGGTGTGGGATATTCAATAATTTGCATTACACATTCAGACTTGCTGTGGGAACATTACTTTCAGTGGTGAATTTAGGGATAAATCCCTACTTCTGTGGTACAGGTATGAAGCCACCTCCTAGAAGTGGTTTTGAAAAAGTTAATTTTCTTTTCATAGACAGTAGTAAAAATGAAAATTGACCTATTTTTAATGGCTTCTTGACTCATAAGTTATTCTATTATTCCTGTTTTACTAGTATATTAACCATGAACTCTAAAGCCGTGCATTATTTAGTGTGCCAATATTGTGTAACTTTTTCTCAAGAGAAATTTAATGGTATATATTTTTTAAAATTAGAAATGAGTTCACCATTTTGTTCCAGCAGCAGTTTTCACTTGAGAAATGTAAACATATTCTGTGGTTATAGTATCTTGATAAAATAATATAAATATAAAGCATTCCTTTGTGGAGTCAATTTGTGGCATTTTCTTGCTTTCTATCATTCTGGGGTGTGTGTGCACCATGGGGATCTGTGCTTTGCAAATAGAAATTACCCATCAGATAGATGGATAAGATTATCCCCAATTCCTGTTAAAGGGAGCTAAGTATGCAGATCCTTTGCATGTTTTCAGATATTTCAGCCAAAGTGGGTATGTGGTCTAACTTTATTACTGTGGGAAAGCCACAGGCAACATTCTTAGTTGTGTAAACTGATCCAGTAAATTCAGCTTTGCTGATTTATGTTAACTGATGATCTGACCCAATGTTTAGAAGATATTAAACATATCAGACATACAATAAAAAATGATTGTTGATTGACTGTTTCTTACAGGATGCAAACACAGAGAATGGGCATTTAAGATTTTTGTAGTCATTCAATATTTTAAATGATGGTTGAACGCAATAGAGCTATTCTAATATGTGCCTGCTCAGCATCTGACAGGGAGTTCTGAGTGCTGCTAAGATCATTTGGCTGTTTCTGTTTACTGCAGTATAATACAAGAGCAATGGGACAGTTGGCAAACTTAAATGGCAACAAGATTACTATACATAAAAAAAAATATTTTTGGAGCACATAATTAATTATTGGAGAGTGTCCTGCCCCCCAATATTTTAAGGCAAGGAGGTTAGGATTATGAAAGTACTTTGTCAAGGATAAAAATAAAAAGCAGTCCTGAATTTTTCTGTTTCACTTCCTGAGCTGACCACAAGTTTCTGTGTGCTAGGTACATGCTTTTTGTTAGGCATAGTGTCGCTTTGTTTTCATTATGGATGAGCACAATGGTGGTCAGAGGAAGAAGATTCTGTTTTTCTTTGAAACATTTGACACTTTTCCCTGTCAGAGGAAATGATCCTGGCTCAAAGGACTCATCAGTCTGACCAGGATTCGCAATTTCCAAACTATTAAGTCAATGAAGGGATTTGCTGGGTATCAATTCCTCAGCCTTTTAGGCAGTTGAAAAAGAACTCTGTTCTGGCATTTCTCCAAATTTTATATTGTGCCTGGAATTTCAGCCTTCAGCCATTCACTCCAGTTCACTGGAGTTTACCCAGTGATCATTTGATGTTGATGTTTTGCTTTGACACGGTGCTAACATGATGTGCTGAGGATGGAGAAAATATCAAAGAGCACAAAAAACTCTTTTGCTGTTTAAAAATATTTGAAACCAAATCTAAACTTTGCTGATAGCTGAATCCTTTTTTTTTGTGATTTTTGGAACAGATACGCTTTTTATCCAAACTATTTATCCTAATCAGCAGTTGGAGGAGAGGAATGTTAAATAAACTATTTTATTCTGATTCTTTCTCTGGATGTTTACCAGGCTGTTGACAAAGGCCAGAGAATGTTTAATGACTTGGTGGGGAGACTTGAAACAGAAGTGGGGATCACACTGGATGCTCCTTATTTGCTTTCTTTCGCAGTGCAACAAAAGGGAAATGATGACAGACCACCTCTTGATACCCAGTTTGATTAAGAAAATTTATCATGTTCCTTGTCATGAGTTCAAGTCTCCCACATTGAATAACATAAACATTCTCAAACAGAGCCAGAAATAGGCAGATAAGACTCAGATGTCTCTACCAGAGAATCGTATTCTGTCTGGAAACGTGAACATGACCTCAAAATAACTCTCATGTAGAACTAGGGAGTATTTAAAAGTACTTGAAAGCCTTCTCCCTGTTCAATCAACTCAGGACTCCCAGTTTGGTGAAAGGAAAAGTGGTCTCTTCCATTTCTGAAGTCTGTACATTCCTTGAGCTGACAGTAATCAGACACATAATCGGGAACTCATTATTTCCTGGAACTTTGAATTTATTTTCATTCTGTCAGTTCTTATATAGAAAATTATCCCCCAAATTAGAACAGCATTCTGGCAGTCACGTTAGAGAATGTTACAAAGGAGATAAAAGTGGCATAGAACAAAAATATATTTCAAGACTGTGTCATCAGATTTATCTCACGAAAGCAAGAAGATTATTTTTTGACATGAAGAGCTACATTTAAACAAAAAATGTACACATTTGTTATTTAAAGAATTTGCTCTGTTTGTCATTTTGCACACTTCTGAGCTTGCACTGCAGGACATAACCAGAAAAAGATTTCTTTAGTGGCTTAGGCACGGAAATCATGCATTTTAGTAGCATGTTCTGAATGCATTTACGATAAGCAATAAACACCTTTAAGAAAAAAAAGCTCAGAAGTTGTACTTGTATTTGTATTTATATGGAATATTGAATTCTGTGTTTGTATGAATGTTCCAGGGAAGGAATGAAGAGGAAATCTGACATCACGATAGTGTTGATTTTGTGTCATCCAAACTTGGGTTGCTGCAGGAACACTGTGGAATGAGGATATCCACTGTCTCCAGTCATGACAATGCCCACAGGTGTCACATTAAGTCGAATTTTTCCAGCTGAAGCCAAATTTTTTTAGAACTTTGGTACAGCCAAACTGTATGTTGAATTTTGGACAACCAAGAAGAAACAGAGAATGGATTAAATTCAGTGAACAGCGTGGAGAGGCAAATAGTTTTTCCAGTCCTAGAATCAAGGCTTAGTGTCCTACCCCTTCATCTCTGGAGACTTGATTCTCATTCCGGGGTAGGTAATAAATAATGTGCTTGTTTGGTCAAGTGGTTATCTTCCGTTTGGCAACTTTTAGGATTCTTATTGTGTATTGTAGACTGGCTTTTCACAGGTTGATTATATTATGTTTAGAGTAAATTCCCAAGCAGAATTTTCAGCACATTTTGGTAGCAGGATAGTCTTTATAGGTGGTTGGCAGAAAAATAACCCTTTTTTTTATACAATACATGTGGTAGACATGTGGCAGAAAACAAAAAATGACAGGGGATTTAAAACACCATCAGAGCAAATCAAAGGGATAAATTCAAATAAAGCAGATGGACTTACGATGTTAGTGAGAGTTGATATGAATATTTAGATAGAAATGACACAATAATGTTGCTTACTAGATGTCTTCTATTCTATATGTAGGGTTTTTACAATAAAAGGTGTATCTGGTCCCTGAAAATTTCAGGTACAAAAAAAAAAGTCACGCAGGGCTTCTTTAGATAAAAAAAAGCTCTGAAGGATGGGTCATAGCTGAAATCTAGGGCATATAATTTGCTCAGTAAAATGACTGAGAGTGTATTCATACAAAAGTATGTAAGACTATTTGAAAAAGTATTTCTACACATAATATTGAATTGTTTTGCTTGGAAACTTTTAAATCTGTAACTGTTCAGAACTTTGACCTAGAGGTCAGAGGTCAAACAATAAATATGGTTAAATGGTGGGCATTTCTGCTCTATGGATATTTCACCTTGAGATGCTTTTCTTGTAGGAGTACCTCTGTATGTGTATCCTTTCAGATGTAGTTCTTTTATCATATTCCTTAATTCAGTATCTGAGCACCCTCAATAAAACCATGAGGAATAGCATGGGGTATTTTTTTTTGGATCTCATAGGGAAAACTATGTTCAGATTTGTTTTTGTAGAGCTTCTTTTGGTTTGTTCTTCTGTGTTTATAGATACAGTTATGGTTTTACAAGTCCATCTAAAAGAAATGTTCTTTGACCTTGGAGCAAAAGGTGGTGGGATTTCTAAAGTTTATTACTTGGTGAGTGGGCCCACTTCACAGTTTTGAAAGGTCTGTGAGAAAATCATGTCTTTTGCCTAGATAAACACTTTTGTTACTGTAGAGTGCTGTGCGGTTCCAGACAGCTTTTAAATACAGTCTTCACTACAGAGTTGATGCAGTTTTATAAATGCCCTGAGACATAGACATTGGAACAGCAAGTCTGAGATTGCTGTAATGATTTCTGATAATGATTTTCCCCATGGTGACTTCATATTCTGTGCCTGAAATTTATCTTAAGCTGATGCTCCAACCAAGGGAGGATTTTTATCGCATATTTAGATTTGGATTGAACAGTATCATCTTTGAGACACTGTTTTGATGTTTGAGAAAATGAAGGAATTTTTGTCTTTCTTCTGAGCCTGTTCCAATCATCTATACTCCAGTTTTTTAGTCTAGGAAATTTAGGTTTTTAACATGTTTCCAAACATCAGTGATATAGGCTATAGTGAAAAATCTCATTCCTGAAGAAATAAGTTGTTTTCTGGTAACATATTTCATGAGTCAGCAGTGACCCTAGCATTTCTTTTTTTCCTGGGTAGCACAGGAGATGAAGGTTTGGAGTCTGGATTCTTATCTATCATTTTACATTCATTGACAGCTCCTGATATTTTGAACTGTAATATAGGGAAAGGAGTGTGGTATCATGATGAGTTCAGCTGGAAGAACATCCATCTCTCTTATTTGACATCACAAAAAGTGAAGGCCTATTTGGTATTATAGATTGTGTTGTTCCAAGGAATGGGTTAAGGTCGAGCCAGTGTTTTTGCAAGAAGGGGAAACACAGGGGCATAACGGAAGTAACTTCCTGGTTGTCAAAGCAAATTCACATAGGATTGAAGATAGATTTGAGGTCCTTATGTATAACTACAGAAATATTGGTGCTTGTGACAGAAAGAATTTAGAAAGGTTGCATTTTTAAAAAATCAGATAAACTCTGGAAAAATAGCATCAGTGAGAAGTATTGAAAAGATTGTGATCTCACAGTAAGTAGACCAGCTCCTGTGTATAATCATGCAATTATTATCCACGTTAGCCAGGACCAAATGGATCAATGGGGTTAGGTAAAACCCATAGATTTACAGGTTGCATGAAAAATTTGGAAACACCATATGTGGATTGGGCATCTGTATTGCAAGTCAATTGCAAGGGGAATAGAAAACCAACAGGAAACTAAAATGTAGAAGACTTCTCCAGCTTAAGACTTATTCAACTGTCCAATACACTGTGCCTGCAAGAGTAAACAAACATGTAAGCTTTTACAATAGGTAGCAGTGCTCTGTAAAACAGAAATTGTGTGCCAAGTAATGCATTTAAGGTTATTTCATGTAGTAATTTCACTGGAGGTATGAATATTTCTGCCACGATAGTGGTCTGATGACAACATGAAAAAGCGCATGCTCCCATATTTTGTTGACATGCACTTTAAAGACATAAGGCAAACATTTAAATCAGAGATGGAAGTGTGTATGGGAACAATTTTCAGCTGTATAACTCCATGCAGATTTGGTAGTAGTGTTCCTTGTTATCCATCTGTGTGTAAAGCTAAGAGATCTGATCCACAACTGCATCATCAACATAGCATGGCACAAGCAATTACATTTGGAACGTAAGACACTGCCATTTTGTCTTAAGTATTGGGAGGGATTAATGAATCTAAGAAACATAAAAATGGAGTAAAGCAAAATGATTTTGATCCATAACAGGGAGTATACATCAATCACTGAAAACTTGTGTGGTGTTAATCGTCAGAAAACTTTGGGGGCTGGAAGGCCTGCTGTGCAGTTACACCAAAGTTAATGGGATATGAATATGCACAACTGTGCTTTGCACTTTGGCATGTCTTTTGCACTACCATTTGTTTATTTGATGTTTTTATTACTATTTTTTCTAGTTGGGGACAGTAGGTTTAAAAGGACATTACAGCAATATTGGCATAGACTATAAAACTTATCAGATGTTTACTGCTTATAAACACGATACACTCCCTCTCTCACTCTTTGATCTTATAACTAGCAAAAAAAAAAAAAAGGGAAATGACACTTAGAACCTTTTGTTTAAGGCCTTTAATTTGGCTTTGTAACACACTCAGATTGCATACTGCTGTGTCTACTTAGTAGATCAAGAAACTGTGGGACGGTGATATTAAGTGACATATCCAAGTTGCAACAGAGACTCAGTGGCAGAAATGGAAGCAGAACGCAAATGTCTTATTTCTCGAATCTTTGGTCCAAGACATCAGATTCAAGACTAAAAATCAGACAAAACTCAGGGGCTTGGCTGCTTAAGAAATGGGTAAGTTTTGTTCAGAGATCCTTAGGCTTACAAGTTAGTTTGTTTGCAATTCAGGTGCCAAGATAATAAATGAGGTATAAATTATAATGCAAGTCATACTTTTGTATGATTGTTTTTATTGGAAAGTGCAAAAACCAAATCAAACTTTACAGAGAAGCATGTTAGTTTCAATGAACTTTTTTCTCAAGAGAGGCTTTGCAGGCTCATGATGGAATTTCTAGTTAAAAAACCCAACACAAAAACACTGGATGTGATGATGGCTAAATGGTTGGGGTACTTACCCTCAGTTTAGGAAAAAAAAGGCTCAATCCGTGTCACATCGATTCAGGATGGTGATTTGGGTCCGGTTCTTTTGCATCATCTAGGGACACTGGTTATTCTGGTGACACTCCCTTGCTGTCTTCTCTCAAAACTGTAAGAGTTGTCTGTTTCATTCAAACACCACATGCAAAAATATTCAGATTTTTTTTTTTTTTTGCCATGAAACTGTCCTTTCTCACGCAGCTTCTAATATAGATACTTGAATAGTCTGGTAGGAACATGTTCAAAGTTCAAAGCCAGCAGTGATCTAAATCGTCATTCTACAGCCTATACAAAATATCTGAACCATCAAGACCAGGTGTTTACAACACAAAAACCATTACAGTAAATGCAACACATTTCCATTAGTTTTTTGACAGTTTTACTAAAGCAGCCAAAGCCAGAATGGAGTTTGAGCCAGAATGTTCTGCTTGATTGTTGAGATTGTCTGTTCTCTTCAGGGCAGAGGTATGTTGCAGCAGAAGGCAGAGGCTAAGCTAAGTTGTGATGTGGAGAGAGGAAGGAGGAGTGGAGCTCTGCAAACCATATGACTGTGTGACCCAGGGTTCACGGTGTGCTAAATGATGCTCACTGAAGGGGAAAAGGAAAGACAGCACTGTATCCCTCCTGAGTTTCCACTGCAGTCTACCCCTAGGAAGAAGACTGCTTTGTGTCTTTAACAAAGACTTCTAGCCTTCACTACTGCTGATTATCTTAATTTTTTTTTAAAGTTAAATTATTTTTAAAAAAGAAATTAATTACATGCTGCATCCACAAATCCAACTTTGTAGTTAACATATTGGGATGCTTGGACTGGGGCCAAATCTGTATTTTACTTTCTGATTTTTGGAGCATTATGTCATGGTGAAACCAGAGAAAGTGTGTAATAGATCTATCCCCTTGTTATCTGTGATCTTACTAGTTCCACAGCTTGCAAATCCTCCAAATTAGGTTCACATATCAGCACTTCAGTAGTCTTCAGCAGCATCAGCTTGACACAACATAACAAGCTTTCTGATACTGAAATGAATGGCCACCCTTCAGCAGCAGTGGTATAAACTGGATTTCACTTTCTTTAATGGCTGAGTAACATTGTTCAAATATTACGGGAGTTTGTTTCAAACCCTCTGTCTATTTTTGTGTGTAGTTTTGTGTGTGTATATGTGTCTGCGAGTTAAAGTTCGTCAGTGAAAGCTCACTTTTGCTGCAGAAAGCTTGGGCCAGCTGAAGTCTAATATCAAGTGCAGAAGTCCTACTGATCTGTACATAAAAGATTATTTTGATCTGTACATTGCAAATGTTCCTATTCAAAAGTATAGAAAATTACCATTATGTTTTTATAGATAACATCAGCTTGGTCTCCCTGTGCATGAGAACTGCAAGTAGGATGCTTAATGGCATGATTGTAGACAGCTCTTTGGGGAGGCACACTGAGCACAGGATGAACAATCCTCTTCCTGCAGCCCTTTGCCTCATTTACCGGACACCTTCTAAGTCGTGCAGCGAGCCAGGCAAGGCGAGGGACTGAGGGACAATGGGCTCATTCAGTGCAGAACACTGATTCATTTCTGCATCACCTTTCACTCTGCACAGCGGATGAAACCAGGAGGGGGGGGGAAGCAAGGGGTGGGGAGAGTCTGTGGAAAAAATAGTATGCATTTTGTGTAATTAAAGGTTGTATAACATACAAGCACAAGAGAACTGTAGTACAGTTAAAAAAACCTGCTTGATTTGAAGATTTCTTAATGGTTGCATGTGAAATGTCAAAAATACCAGAATGGGTGTTTTCTAGTAGTTTTTTGATTATATGTATACGCATTTGGAAGTGGCTGTTCTTTACATTCATGTAGAGTTGACAGTAATTTTAATGTGTGAGATGATTAAACTTGAAAAGGATTTTCCATGTCAGTAAATGTGGCTTTATCAAAAGAGAAATTTTAATAAGAAAGGATCCACTTTTTTTTCTCTTCCCCTTTTCTGGAGATTTCACAGGAGATGGAAATATTTCAGGTCTGCCAGTGTTTAATTTCTGCTTCAGCATAAGCTTAGAAATGACATGTAAAATTTGTTGCTTTGGATCTTTCATGCTTTTCTTCCCTATAGAAAAGATGCTGTGCATATGGACTATGTTTTCCATACTGCATGGCAGTTAGTCCCTGGGGATGCATGCTAGCAGAGAGAATAGTTCCTTTTATTTCAGTTTGGATTTGACAGATGAGATAAAATACATTGATTCAAGGATATTAAAATAATTCAGCTAAAAAGCTAAAAAAGAAAATGGAGAATTTTAAAATTTTTGTCTCAGTTAATTTTAAAAATAAGTATCAGAATATCAGACTTTCCCCTAGGGTGGAAAATTTTATCAGCTATGCCACTTACAGATTAGGCAAAGTATTATTATAATGAAAATCCTGATTAAGACATAAAATCTTATTTTTGTCTCATTTTTTTTTTAATGATTTATATTCTATTTCAGGCTCTGTGTGTGGTCTGGACAGGGCCTCAGTAGAGCAGAGACTTCGAGACTTGTGCCAAGCTGTGCAATGTTGTGGTGGTCTGATGATATGGGTTGCTGCTATTTTCTATTTTAATAACAACTGTTTTCTTTTAACATTATAAAGCTGGCAGTTGTTAGTGCTTTTAATTGAACTATCCATGAAGTGTGAATGATAGGTGGAGCTGGCACAAAGGATGATCCAGAATGAATTAATAACATTAATAACAGGACTGGAGTTTATTTCCCCTGCAGAAAATCCCTTCTCTGTGACCAGCCAATAGACTCAGCATTTGTGTGGATGTGTCTCCTTCACCACCACAGGCCTTAATACTTTGTATAGTCTGTTTCCCTTTAAATGCTGCTTTCGGCTTGAGTTCACATGTCTTTCCTTAGCTCATACTATTTTTGTAGCAGAGCCAACAGCCTGACAGCACTTCTAAAAAAGAATGAATGGGGTTAAAGTACCCAAGTAGTGATACGCTGTTTTCATGACTGTTCCCCATAGTTTTGACTGCTGAGCAGTCAGCTATTGGTAATTCATGGAGCAAAACCAATTGAAATTCAGATTGTAGCCTTCTCGTGAATTGTTGTAGTCTACCAGTGAAATACTTCCTTTAGAAGAGTCCCTCCTCATAATGTCACTGTCACAAAGATTACTCCAGTCTGTGTTATTCTAGGCTTACCCACCCTAGATGAACTGTTTTACAGAGGTCGCACTTGTTTCGAACATACACGGATCTAGCCTGCACTGTGGTGTGCCTACTGGCACAGCAGCTGCAGCTCCCTGAGTCAACATGTGTGGGAAGAGACTTGGGAACCTTCTCCAGGACAGGCCAGTGGGCTCTCATTATCCAGCCATCTGGACCCCAGATTATTCCAGATGTGACATGTGCAGTAAAGGCTGCCACACAAATACGTGTTATGAATTCAGCTCATTTTATTTTGAGTTATAGAGTTTTGAATTCGCTAAGTTCCTTCATCTACAATAAACAAACACATGTGTATGTCTACACACACACATTACTGCCTTTATATGCTGTACCTACCTCCTCATCCACTCACACCCCAAAAAGCTTTGCTGAACTTGCTGCTATGGAAGTCCATCGTTCAGCTTCTACATGCTTCACCTCTGTGAGGTTATTATCTCCACTCTTATCTCATCCTGGTCCTTCTGGCTCGCTTGACTTGCTTCAGTGACATTTACAATGTTCCAGGAGGGTGATTTTTCTCCTTATCTTTATCATGAGTGCGATGACTCTGTGTGGGGGGAGAAACCTGGCAGTTCAAGAATGGGAAGCAATTATGCATCATACACCCTGTATCCTTTAAATTTTTATTAACGAGTGCTGTGGAATGAGAAGCCAAGTCTTTGAACAAAGAAATATATAACAAGCTGGGACAAGTGTGGTGAGGCAAATGTTCATGTGGAACAAATATTTCTATAAACCAATTCAAGAGCACAGGAGAATTTTTAAGGGACCCATTTGCAGGACATAAATGCTGACCTGATGTAGTCTCTATGTATAGAAACCTTCCTGAAAGTAATATTACAAAGTACAGACTAGAGTTAAGGAATTCATTTATATAGAGAGTTGACCCCTGAATTCTTATTTTACCTTAATCTCTGAGGCACTGGGATAAGGGATAGTTTGGCGTTAGCCACTGTCTGACTTTGGACACTCAACTGAAGCACCCAGCCTGGAAGACTAACCTTTCCAAACTCCTTACAAGTACTCAGTGGAGGATACAGACACATCTTGGGACCATTTCTGAAAAACTGCCTGACAGCTGCCTGTCCCTCTCTACTCACTGTAGAAATATCGGGGAGGCAGAGAGAATCCTAAGTCAGTAGACTAAGGTATGTCATGTGAAGTGCTTCTGTGATCCCACACTCTCTTCTGTCAGTTCCTTTTCTTTTTTCCCAACAAATTAAATTATATGAAGATGGAGCAAAGAGTTTGGGGTTTTTTTCAGCTTGGAAATAACAGACATATATGGCATTGAATGTATTTTAGATGAGCCCCCTCTAGTATAGTGCCTGCTGTACAATTGTCTGAAACTGTGGAGGAATGGATACCTTAACCCATGCATTACTGGAGGAAGAACCTGGTACAGTGCCCGTATGTGTTTAGATCACCATATGAAAACAATCTATTACACTAAGGAGGATGCTAAGTTTATTTAATTATATCAATTATTTACAAGTTCATACATCATCAGACTCTTTATATCCTAAAACAGTAACTGGAGTCATTACTGGATCTCCATTTCCTGGCCCCTTGCTTTTTCTCTAAAATAAACACCTTTTGGGTTCTTGCAACAACAATTTTTTTTGCATGTAGGCTTTTTACTTGCCTTCAGCTCCCATTCTTGCCTAACCTGGCTTTCATACTTCCTTTTGACTGTAGCATAGTGCTTTGTCAGTTAACCACATTTCCTCAGCATTTAGTTGGCCTCCTTTCCAGTTAAGTTGAATATAAATAGGTACAGGTTGCCATTCCAGTAACTTCTTTTTTTAGTCATTGCTTCTGGTGTCATGCTATAGTAAGGTCAGATGCTCTTTGAACTGGTGTTGTCTCTTCACTTGATAGGTAACCTGGCCTGTTTTGTCACACTAGAAAAATAATTAGGTCAGTTTGCAGAAATTCCTTTAAAACATTACTTGAGCATCCTGTCTGGTAGAAGAGATGAACCTCTTTCTCTACACTTAGATAGTCATCCAAATCCCTTTCGTCTCAGCCCTCTTGTGCATTGTTCTGGGAGTTTTCTTCCTGTGGACAGCTAAGCAGATTCATGTGGACCATCTCCAGGTCAGTCCCTAGGTTTTGTTGCTTTACAGTTCCTAGTTAAGAAAGATTATAAAAAACAGGGTCATTGTTGTCTCTGTTCCCTCTTGTTCAATTTGGAGAATGTTCTGGCACACAGTAAGCTTCAGTGAATCCCAGTGATCTGGCACTGTGTCTGGACTTTGCTTACTTCCTAACTTAGGCTTATAGGCCAGGAAAATGTTGTAATGTAGTTTCTTCTCTCCAGTTAGTCCTTGGAGATTCCTCCTCTTCAGATTCAACTGTAGACCTTCATATATTATTTTCTCTGCTGTTTTTTAGCTCAGCAGATTTCTTATAACTTCCTGCCTAACGGGTCCATCTCCTCCTCTTCACTCCTTATATGAGCATGAGGTCACGGTGAGGTTGTTTACTCCTAAGTCTACTTCCAAAAATATTTGCCCTTTCAGTTTGTAACCTTTTAAACTTTTGCAGGACTTTAAACATTTTCGGCTCAGTTGATACTTTTCTTCCGAGTTTTCAGTTTATGTGATTAATCTTTATTTTTCAGTGTGTGTACTTGAGTGCTACAAGATTCTTATACAAACATAAAAGACAAGAAATAAATATGTTGTACAAAAGGCAACTGGATAGGAATGAGAAACAGTAACTTCAGTTTTAGCCTAACAAAGAAAGGAAAGAAAAAGGGAAGATGTGATCAGGACAGGGAGGCTCCAAAACCCAGAAACTAAGCACCTCTTCTGGTGATTCTCAGCTGGTATTGATTGCTTGCTTGCTTGCTTGATTGATTGATTCCAAAAGGACTGTGTTGTAGGATTGTCACAGTGAAGTTTGACACTTACGCTCTTTTCCCGCATCTTCATATTTCCCTCTCCTGTGTTCAAGGAGATCTGGACAACTAGTGTGAAGTAGAGATAATGATAGCAATTTAGAAAATTCTGGACATTGTTACATCAATGGGAAAATGTTCCCTGGTTTTAAAAATACCTAAAAGTTTTACCAGTGGTTGGAAAGCTGGAAGATAACACAAAGAGAGACTGAGTGTGATTATTTACCTCTGGGCATATAAAAAGTAAGCACATGTGGATGGCTGACCCCTCTGGTACTGGGAGAGAGGAGCCAGAACACAGCACCCTAGTCTATCAAATTATGTTCCCAGATCAAAGGTAGCTAACAGCTGCTGGAAAGGGAAATAGGATAAGGAAACATGCAGACCTTTGGAATGATATGAATCAGTGTAATAAAAAAGATGTCTTGAGAGAAATCCTGAAGCAGCTGATCTTGGAAAACCTGGTAAGTGTACAATTTGTGTTAATTTAAAACCTAATTAACTTTCAAGGTAATACAGATAGGCATTTGGAGGTTTGTCTTCTCTGTGCATTCTAGGTGAGTTCAGCACATTTTTGGAACTTAGGAGATAAGTAAGCATCCTGTCCAGGACAGGATAAAGCTGATTTTGCTACTCATGCAGCAGGCTCAGTGCAAGTGAGTTAGGCAGATTTAAATGAAGAATGCATCTCCTCTCTGAAACAGAGAACTTATCTGAGAGCCAAAATACAGAGTTTGATGGGTCACATGTAAGAAGAGGTTTGGAACTATTTTCTAATTGTTTTGGGTTTTTTTCTATTCGAATGAAATTGGAATTGAAAAAATCTTTTCTCCCGCTCGTCCAGAAATAGGCAGAGAACTGAATTTTGAGCAACAAAAACCCCTCACAAAAACTTATCATCTCTACCCTTTAACCCTTATAAAGGTTTGGAGAATGGATCTGTAGGCTGATAATTATGTTGTTTTCAAAGCCAAAATATGTTTTAATGAAAATATTTATCAAATAGTTTCCGTCTTCCTGAAAGTGACTTTCATTTTTAAAACTTTCAAAGTGTTTCAAGAAATATTTTGAGCTCTATAGTTCCACCCTCCAACTGACAAACCCATCCTAGAAAACCAGAATGTTTCCAGCTAAGCATCAACAATTGCCAGTTCTCGTAGAAGCAAACATGCTGTTTTAGTAATGCCTTATTAGCACTGCCATGATTTCATAAAACAGGTCTTCACTGGAATTGTTCTTCCTTTCTCTTCAGATATATACTGTTATAGGGAAAGTTATTTCATTTAGTTGCAGTCTTTTCATGAACAGTGCCGTAGGATCTACGCTGTAACCTCTCCCAGACAAAGTCTACTGTGCAGACTGCTAAATAATATAACAATGTGTTTGAAGTGTGTGTGCATAGCACTCTTCCTCCACTGTATTAGATCAACTCATAGTATTTAATCTCTTTGTGCACTTTGGATTGTGCAAAAAGAATGGAGATTTGTTTGTACATTGTCAGCGCCTGACTTTATAGACCACACTGAATTCTGGAAGTTCAAGCCAGAGCTTCAGTGTCTGGTAGTGATTCTCCAAAACATAGCCACCATTGGCCAACACCCTCCCATGCGGTACAAGGTAAAGAAAAAAAAATTGAGGGGTGACAGCGATCATTCTTAAGAGAAATGTGGCATGTGGTGCTGCAAATAAGATTTTAATAATGGGAGGATTTTGCCAATAGAGATCATAGAATCATAGAAAATGCTATATTGGAAGGGACCCATCAGGATCATCAGGTCCAACTCCTGATGCTGTGCAGGACACCCCAAGAATCACACCATGTGCCTGGAAGTGTTGTCCAAACACTTCTCGTACTCAGACAGGTTTAATGCTGTGACCACTTCCCTGGGGAGCCTGTTCCAGTGCTCAACCACCCTCTAGGTGAAGAACCTTATTTCTGGTATCCAACCTAAACCTTCCCTGACTCAGCTTCATGCTGTTTCCTCGAGTCCTGTCACTGGTCATGAGAGTGAAGACATCAGTGCCTGCCCCTCCTTTTTCCCTCGCGAGGAAGCTGGAAGCTGTAGACTGCAGTGAGTTGTTCCCTCAGTTTGACTTTCTCCAGGCTGAACAGACCAAGTGATGTCAGCCACTCCTCATAGAGCTTCTCCTCCAGAACCTTCACCATCCTCATGGCCTTCCTTTGGATGCTCTCTAATGTCTTTCTTATATTGTGGCACCCAAAACTGCCCCAGCACTCGAGGTGAGGTCGCCCCAGTGCACAGCAGAGCGGGAAAATCCCCTCCCTTGCCTGGCTGGTGATGCTGTGTCTGATGCCCCCCAGGACACGGTGGGTACTCCTGGCTGCCAGGGCACTCCAGACTCACATCCAACTTGCCATCAACCAGGACCCGCAGGTCCCTTTCCCTGGCACTACTCTCCAGCCCCTCATTCCCCAGCCTATACACACAGCCAGGGTTGCCTCATCCCAGGTGCAGAACCCAGAATTTGCCCCTGTTAAAATTCATACACATGGTAATTGCCCATCTGTCTAATTTTTTGAGGTCTCTGTGCAGGGCCTGTCTGCTCTTGAGGGAGTTGACAGCTCCTCCAAATTTAGGTCTGTCAGCAAACTTACTCAGTATTCCTTCAAGTCCTGTTTCCAGGTTGTTAATGAAGGTGTTGAAGAGAACTGGGGATGATGCCTTCTGTTGAGACAACCGCTCTTCTCAAAGGAACTTTTAGGGAGGGAGTACTATGAAGAATTTATTCACCTTTTCTTTGATGACAGTGGCCAGCAGGTGTGATTTCTGACACTAGAGTGAGAATATAGTAGTGAGAAAAAGCCTGAATGATTTGTCATTGGAGGACTTTCTGAAGTTCTAGGACTAGATGTACCTACTAATGGGAAAGTAGTAAGTAATATGAATGAGTCTAGCGGTAGTGATTTTTTTCTTTTATGCTCATATATAGTCAGTCCACATCATTTGCTTTTTTATTGATTTATGAGAACTCAGACTACTCTTTGTTCCCATGAAGTATAGTAAGTACAAAATGAACATCAATGGATTGAGTTAGTTTGCACTCTAACTCTATGAACTGCCTCTTGTTTCTTGAATTTTTTAAGTGATATTATTGAAGACAGAACTACTCTGAAACTTCTTTTTCAATGACAGGTAAGATTATCTGAGTCTACTATAGTCCCTGCATTTGGATTTATTTTTCCTTTAGATGTGAACTAGAAAAATCTTACAACAAAATTGCTATAAAAGAGATGACTTCAGGCATACTGACCACACACACAATCAGTTAAAGCAGATGAGGTTCATCTCTTACAGAGCCTTAAACATAAATCTTCACAAGATTCTTCTCTTAGGAATTCTTACATGATAAAAAAATCCCTAAAGTTTTACTTAACTATTATCAAACTATGGCCTAGATTATAAATAAAAAATATCAAATAGGACCTTCTGTTCCCATGTTTCCTACTTTAATCAACATGAATTTGAGGATATTCAGGGCTTTCCAGCATCAGATATGCTATATGGCATTCATTCTTTTCCCAAAGGACTCTGAATAAATACTAATTAAAATTAAGCTAAAATGTTCAGCTTTTTACATATATATTTTTTTTTTCAAATCTACTTTTCTTCTGGGTAACAAATGTGAATACAGATTTGTTTCCTGCCTAACTTACTTTCCCATGCCTCTGTGTTTTCTTCTTTTTTGTCCTTTTTTGTATGAAGGAAAGAAATAGTTTTGAAGAAAGCTGAACCCTCAAAATCCACTGGGTATTGTTCTGTGTTAAGAGATTGCTAAGCATAGTATGCTAACAATGGGCCAAATACTGTACTAATTTCTCTGGGATAACTTTTGGATTTGGGATTTGTGCTCATTGAAGGAGAGAACCTTGCCACACAGCAGAACATCCAGAATACCTCCCTGAGCTCATTTGTCTATCCTACTGTACAAGATGCCACTGGTCTCACACCTGGCAAGGTAACGAAGTAACACCTGATATCTTACAAGATTACAAAAATGCTAATTCTCTAAGCTCTTCTGTTAGTGCCCAAATATCTGACCAATGTCTGATATTGTTATCTGGAATACAAGGAAGGAATTTTGCCCAATATGCTCAATTTTGGCTCACCCTTAAGTCTTTAAACTGACTGTTAACATGTCTGAAATACACACTTCAGTCTTTGTGCTCTTGTTTGCTCTTTGTGCTCTTGGACATGTTAATTGAATTTAAACTTTCCAAGGCAGTGAACTGATGGCCAAACATGGAAATATGACTGGAGGATAAAATTTGTGTCTAGTAGGAGTATTTATATGACAACAGTGCCCACAGAGCTCGTTAGCTCATGGGCTTGGGTCCTTAGTGAAGGGAGAATTTTGAACTGGATGACAGAGAAGAATGATGAGATACCATGATTTGGACATCAAGAATAATCTTGGACATGTGGAGGAACTTCTTCGTGGAAAGGATTTTAAACATTGGAAATGTCTTCCCAGGGAGGTGGTGGAGTCACCATCTTCGGAGGTGTTCAAAAATTGACTGGCTGTGGCACTTAGTGTCATGGTCTAGTTGACAAGATAGTGATCAGTCAAAGGCTCAACATGATGGTCCTGGAGGTCTTTTCCAACCTAAACGAATCTGTGATTCTGTGATAATGTAGTGCATAGTAGAGATTAGGTCTGGTTTTAAAAATGATCTCAAATTTCTGGCTAACTGACATTGTAAACACACCTTTGTGTAAGGCTGCAGTGTCCTCTGCATGGCTGTGGGGATGGGGGTAATGTGGGGTAGAGAAAGCACTTAACAAGTTTCTCACAGCACACTTCTGTGTATCTCAGCATAACTCTTCCTTGAAGCCCAGGCCAGGGTTCTCACTTTGCAATTTCTTGGAAAGTACAGCATGGAGTCAGATAGGGGTTATGGAATTTATAACCCTAAATGTTGTTATTAGTAACAATTTCCAGTTGCTGACAAAGGCAAAGCACCACACAGTTGCTCCATAAACAAATATTTATGTATAATACATGGAAAGTGTAAACAGCTTTTGCAGTGTTTCTTAAATAATTTCTCAATGTGATCAAGAAGTTAACCTACAAGTGTTTCTTCCTGAACAGGCTATTACAATCTGTTATTATCAGATGCACTCACAGAATTAAAGTTTGTCTTTTAACATTGACTTATAATGTAAAGAATCAGTACTGCATTTGGATTTCAGTGCTTTAACAAATATATTTAAGGACATTCTTTCCCGTGCAATCTCCATTTCAGAAATTATTTCAGTCTGTGTGGCCTGGAATACAAAGGTGAAACTTGGATTTTTTTAAAGCTGATGAAAACATTTTCAGTGTTTCTTGTGACTTTCCAAAATGCTTCTCTTGTCAGCAAACAGAGGCTTGCCAGAGCCTTGTAACTAGACATATTCAGCCCTTATTCATGACTTGCTTGCATCAGCTTGTGTGGGAGGAAAAAGAAAATCAAATATGCCAAAACTGAGCACTCAAATATTGTGAATTTAGCTCCAGAAATTCAGAAATCTCTTAAAATTATTGAACTTAAAAGAGATATAGTGAAGGGAAGGGTCTTTCTGCCTGCTCTGTGATGGTTGAGCATTTCTATTCATGATTTTAAACTTTTTTCTGTGGCCAATACAAACTGAATCTATTCTAAACAGGGAAATTTTGCTTAAATGCACATGTCTTTGCAAGTTTCCAGAACCCGGGCCTTTAGAAACGCCACCACATAACAATAGATTTGCAGTAAAATATAGTAACTGCTGACATTGAAAATGTGTGCTCTGTAGCAACAGCATTACAGGTTTTGGGATGAGACCTGACAGTAACATTATTCTTTCTCTATCATTCAGCTCATCCTCTAGCTAAGACCCTTGAGCTCCCAGTAACACCTGTGTATAACCAGAACTGGGCAGAAAGCAGCAATCCCACTCCACAGAGTGTTTTGATATTTCTAAATTTAGTTTCTTTCACACAAAAGGAAATTTGGTCATTCCCTTTGAAATAAAGCTGTCTTCAGACTGCTTTACTTGAAGTCCATACTCAGAGGAAAAACTTTGGAAAATTGCATTGGCCTCATAGCATCCTTCAAGCTCTCAAAAAATTTTTGAGTACAAGAGTCAAAAAAACTATACTTCACTGGAGTTTCCAAAGAATATGGTGTTCTGTCCAAATGGAAACTTTTAGCAATATATTGGGTTTGTTTGGTTTCTTTTGGGAGGCAACACATAAGTGAAAAATATTTGTGGCCCAGGTTGGAAAAAAAGAGGTAGGCCCCACTCATCTTTTTTTTCTTGTTGTATGGATGAAGAACTATTCTTTCAAGAATTTGAATCTCTGATGTCCCAGGCTTTTGTAACAACTACCATCTGAGAGACAGTTGAATTCCTCCAGCATAAATCTGCCACACACATACAAATTTGAGCAGCTTTGTTTTCATTCCAGTATGGAAGACTTTCGTGTTTGATTTTAAAAAAAAAAAAAAGAAAAGGAAGAAAATGAAGTTTTTCTGGAGTCAGTAGTATTCTGAAAGCCTTGGGAAGCTCCAGCTCGTAGAGAAGTCTGCCTGCCCTGGACCCTATAGGATAGGAAGCGGGGTAGTGTGGATCCTCCAGCTACTCCTTCTGGCTTCTGATTTGCCCAGGGGAACTTCTGCTGGACTGATGCAAACATAGTTGAACAAGAGCCTGCTCTACCTGGTATCTGACACAATATTTACAGATGGGAATTTTATCTCTGTAAGTATACTGACATCGATTTCTCTCAATTTCTCTCTCTGCATATATACTTAAAGGTATTTATGCGTCTAAACATTAAGAATTTAATTTTGACAAATTCCAATAGAAATAAAAATTGCTTCTGAATTTTTGTGACTAATTTTCTTACTGACAAGTTTCATGCCTAATTCAGCTCTGAGCCTTTGGGAGTGTAAATGTGCCTGCGTGGGTAACTTATTCAGGAAAGACCCCGAAATGTGTGTCTAATTACCCTACACTCTTCCAGCTGAAGTCTTCACTTATTCTGTCCTCATGTAGGCAGTCACATGGTTCAAACAAAACATATTTCTCCTCTCCTTTTTAGAAATAACAAAATGTTGACATTTGACACATCAGTTGTACAAGTAACAAGGAAGCTGAATGAGTGTGTTTTTGAAAAGCACCAGTTTTTCTTTTCCCTCTCTTCGGGAACCTCCCTGAAAATTTGACTTAGTTCCAATTTCTTCAACAATTGGCCAAGATATAATTCCCAAATTTCCCTTTCCATCTCTCCCCACTGAACAATATTCTACTTCCCTTGACATGCCTGCTAACTTTTCTGGGAATCTTTATACAGACCACAATAAGCTCAATATTTTCAAGATGAAAACCCACAGCAGCTTTTCTTTTGCCAGCCTCTAACCATCAGCTCTTTTCTTTTTTCTTTTCCTGTGTAATGCCAGTGTTAATGTCAGCCTTTCTCTTCCTCCATCTGCAGCTGGGCTGTTATATACATCCCACATATCCAGACCCTTGTGTATTATTTCCCTCTGCTCAGTCTTCATCATGCATCCCTTTCCCTTCATCCTCCATTGCCAGGATTATAGTTCATACAGTGCTTATCTCACGTCCTAACTACACTTTTCCAGTTTATTCCTCCCCACTATGCCATGAAACCATTGCATGGAGCTCCTGAGAAACCTTTCCTGCACTTTTTCCCAACCACTCAGCAGGAGAAGAAATCAGATGATGTGAAATTCAAAATATTCTATATTTCTCCCACTCAGGTGTCTTCTCCTTTGCTGTGTCTCAAAGCCTCTTCTGAGCAGTTGTGCAGAGGCTTCTCATTATTTCATTCCCATTTTAAAGTATCCTACTTCACAAAATCTCCAATTATACCACGGTAAAGGATTAGTGATTTTTTCTGCTTATCTTTTAGAGGTGGCCCTGTTTAAACACTGCTGATAACTTATTGCAGAGAGGATTTTTTTTATTATATTTTGGCACAGCCAGTGATGTGTATAGAGACATCTGTATATAAAGAACTCAAGTGTTTGGCTCTTAATTACTAGACTGCAACCACCATTCACTCATTCATCCAAAGATTCTCTGTAGCAAAGTCTTTTATCAATAGGAAACACTCATTCTCCCTTCTTTCTTTATGAATGCTCCAAAGGGAATCATAAAATCATCATAGAATGCTTTGGGTTGGAAGAGATGTTAAAGATCATCTACTTCCACTCCCCTGCCATGAGGAGGGACATCTTCCACTAGACCAGGTTTCTCAAAGGTCCGTCTGCAGCTTCTCTGGGCAACCTGTGCCAGTGTCTCACCATCCCCACAGCAAAGAATTTTTTCTTAATATCTAAACCTACTCTCTTTCAGTTTGAAACCATTGCCCCTCATTCTGTTAGTGGAGTCTCTTGTAAAAAGTCTCTCTCCAGCTCTCCTGTTGGCCTCCTTTAGGTACTGGAATGCTGCTTTGAGTCTCCCCAGAAGCATCTCTTCTCCAGGCTGACCAGCATCAGCCCTCTCAGCCTGTCTTTATAGGAGTGAATTAGCTATATCAAACACACTTTAAAATCTGGAATTACATTGTCCCTTAGCTGTTACACCATCCAGTAAAATGACATATGAGACTGTGTAATTTCATCTCCCCAAATCATTAATGGTTTATGCTTGATCAACCGTTATGCTTCATGGCCTTAATTTCTAGGTAGAACTTCTGAAATCTGCTTTCTGAGATTAGCAGTGCCCTCTTGCCTGATTTGAAACAAAAATAATTGGAAAGGCACATGTACCAGCTTCCAGTTTATAAGAGTTCATTATTTGAAATCCCCTGAGCTCCTCCAATTAGAAAACAACTTTTTGACTTAATATCCTTCAATTGTTAAAAACTTGCGTCACTGAGAGATCACAGTGAAACGTAAAGGTCCCAGCACATTGGCACTTGATTGTGAGGGGATGTGATTGTTCCACATTTAGACTGGAAAGGGTTAGGAACTCCGCTTCCCAATGTGCTTAATGAATGAAAGGAAAATTGGACCCTTGAGCCAGAGGCAATGACCTAACTGAGTGAAAAATGTTTGCAGGTTAACAAGGGCAACTGTTCCTTGCTATAATTCCCACTGGAGGTGAATGACAAAAAAGGCCAATAAACCTCAGACTCTGGATTATTTATTAACCTGTTTTCTTCCTAGAAGAAAAGACCTTACTGTAGATCTTGAAAGACAGAACTGAAAAACTGTCCTTTCACAGAGAGTAAATTAATGGCCATGTGTACTTCTTAAAAAGATTAGGGTGTAATATTCAATATCATTGTATTCTCTGTGATCAATCAGATTTTTAGAAAGGCAACTTTGCTGGGACTGAAACTCAAGGAGAGCAAAAATAAAACTGTGATTAAATGACACTAATGTAAGCCATATTAGAACAAAATGTAACTGGAAATGACATATAAGCATTGTTGACACTGAATCACAGAAACATATTTTATGTCTTGTCTTTACTGCTGCCTAACATGCTGACACAGCACATCCATAGCTTTCCTACAAGTACTCAGAAACTAGGGTGTGGTGGGATAGCCAAAAGTCCTGATGGAGAGTGGAGTCTCTCTAGTTGGAAGTCACGCAATTCACTTCTCACCCTGGAGAGCAGACTTGGTTTCCAATCTAAACCGTTTGTAATGAAGTAATGGAAAGATTACTGTTGTCTACACTGAGATCAGGTCTGGAGCCTAACACGGAGGCAATGGAAAAAAATTGCAGGGTAAGTGCAGAACAATGCAGGAAAAGACTAGTAATAACCAGTAGAGCAGCTGTCAAACTACCTTTGCAAAAAATTCTGTGATGCCTTTTCAGGAAACAGTGTAGACTAGTCAGGAGAGAATTGAAGAGTATGATCCAAAGTTGAGCTGTTTCAGTGGGCTTTGTATTGTATTAGTCCCTAACAGAGTATACAAATAACATATTGCTTCCTGTATTTGAAGTGCCAAAAATGAGACAGTTGCAAGCATTCTGCAAACCATATGTCTGAATCAGTCTGGGACTGAAGCAGAAGGAAGGAATATGAATTTACATAATGCAAGTCTCTCTGCAACATAGATATGATAACCATAATGCACAGATGTATTTTCAGTAAGGGGAACTGCATTTGATTTTCATGTTAAAACAACCCTGCATTTTTCAAAATGCTCTTTCCTTACCTGTACCTGAACATGAAAAGGCGAACACCGTGTCTATGTACTGCTTTCTTCTCTGAATGATAAGTCCTTCCTGCTCAGACCTCTTCCTGAAAATGTATAATTCAATCTGTATGGTCTTTGGCTGTGGGCTTAGAGTGACTTCGTGACAGTTAAACAATTTACATTTGACTATTAATTCTTAGGTAAAGAAAATATCTCAGAGAAGCAGAGCTTTGCTTTCCATCCCAAGGACTTTTAAATAGTGCAGATTTAGCAGCATCCCAGGTCCTTTTTCAAGGGTCAGCTTTCCAGCCACTCTGCCCCCAGCCTGTAGCACTGCCTGGGGTTGTGGTGACCCAAGTGCAGGACCTGGCCCTTTGGCCTTGTTGAACCTCACACAATTGGCCTCAGCCCATTGACCAAGCCTGTCCAGATACCCCTGCAGAACCTTCCCATCCTCAAACAGATCAAGATTCTTTCCCAACTGGGTGTCATCTTCAGACTGAGTGGGCACTCAATCACCTCATCCAGATCACTGATAAGGATATTAAACAATGCTGGCTCCAGCACTGAGCCCTGGGGAACACCACTAGTGATCAGCTGCTGGCTGGATGTAACTCCATTCACCACCTCTCTCTGGGACCAGCCATCCAGCCAGTTTTCTACCCAGCAAAGTGTATCCATCTAAAACATGAGCAGCCAGTTTCTCCAGAATACTGTGGGAGATGGTGACAAGGGCTTTATTAAAATTCAAGTGTACACATCCACAGCCCATTCCTCAACCACTAGGTGGGTCATGTTCTCACAGAAGGAGATCAGGTTCATAAGGCAGGACCTGCCTTTCCTAAACCCATGTCTGCACAGCTTCCCTCAAGAAGGTATTCTTGAGAGCAGCTGCCCAGGAGCAGATGGCAGTGCATCTCATGGAGAGTCCCATTTCTTATGTTGCCATCAACATTATCTCTAGCACCACTGAATTAGTAGGTGTTACAGCTGTTTCTTACAGCTTGAAGCCTGGTTCAGTTGTAAGGAAGTCTTCTCATCATGGATTTGTAGATAGTACAGAACCTGTCCTTCCTCCACCCTCTCTTTATGAGATCGAGTGCTCCTAAGTTGGGTGCCTGAAATCTTAATCCTATGTCTTCGTCTAGACAGGCCAGATGTATTTCTGATTTTAAGAGGAAATTAAGTGAAAACCTGCCCATTGTTGCCGGATATTGGCTGCAAAGTTTCATATATTGTCTCTTTATTGCATATTCTAGGGAACTGTGAAAGTCTGCATAGTGGATCTTTCTATTTAAAAAAAAAAGAGGGAAAAAGAAATAAAAATAATTAAAATGAGAAAATAACCAAGAAAAAAAAATAAACTGGTGAGTAATATCTAGGTTAGTAGAAAAATACTTCTTTGAGAAAGTAGCCAAATTGCTAACTATAAAAAAGTAGAAACTAAAACTTTTGGTAATATGAAAAATTTGTGAGTGAGTAGGAGGTCAGGACTACAGTGACTTGTAATTCAGCTGAGCTTGCATTGAACCTGGGTATGAACTTCTGAACTAGGTTTTCCACAACCTTTCTAGTTTGGGTTATTGGTTAAGAAATTATTAATCATGATATGTATCAGTTTCTTTCTGAGTTGTACGTGATATTGATGACTCAGATGTATTGCTCAGGGATTTGAAAAACTTGCTGCTCTCAGTTATCTTTTATAGTTCTTTATAAATATATACTTCTGTTTGTAATTTATGTTCTTCTATATGTATTGTTTCAGGGTCTAAAAAATATAATTTTCTTGTTTAGAGTGCTTTAAACATGATTTCTTCTCTGTTAAATTCTAAATAGGATAAAACTAAATTTCAGTAAAAAGGTAAGGTTTTTCACACAAAAATATTGTTTAATTCTGAATGAACTCTGTTTTATTCTTTATCTTGTTTTTGGTAGGCAAGTACACTAGCACTTGAATATTGCTTTTGGCTGTCTTGGAGGAGAAAAAAAATCGCGCACGTACTGGAGTTTCAAAACTGTAGTAAATGTGTAGTAAATAAAGCTTTTCTATTATCTCCAACAAAAAATGAAATCTTGCTTTCTTTACTAGGTACATTTTCCAGGCACATAGAATATAAACTGAATAGGCCACGAAAGTTCAGTGGCGTAGAAGTCCATAAAGGTGTTATAATGACCCTAAAATCCTACTTATGCACCAGTTGTTTCATACAATATTTGTAAACCTCACAAATGTTACTCTACACGCTTGCACTCACATCATCACTGGCTATGATCTTGTCTCATAAATTAAGTAAGGTTGGGTCTTGTCAGTTCTTGGATACGAGGCCTCCAAGGAAAACCCAGATGGTGCAGGCATTGATAGCAATTCAGTGGGAAGACCACCTACTGTGTTAGCACTCATTTTTCTTCTGGATTGAGAGCATTGTGTTTGGAAGGATGTTGCTGGGGTTTTTTCCTGAGGTTAAAAATTAAGAAACTGACCAAAATTAAGTATTTCAAAGTGTCATCATAATAATCCTATAGCATCTTGCATGAGAGTACAGAAGTGGTTCAAATATTGCCAGCTGAAATCAGAAAAATAGTAGAGTTAATGGAAAATATCTTTTTCCCTTTTCTTCAGTCTCTTTTCATTCAGGATCTATCCACCCCCTCTGTGAAATATTTACTGATAGCTAACAAAACTAAAAGCAATTTTTATCTTCATCAGCATTTCCTGTAAACTTTTGTAAAACATTCAAAACTCAAAATAAGCATGACTGCAAAAGAAACTGGGGATTTCCTCAGCTGGGAATTTGTAATTTGGTCTTTATTTTATTATTTCCTTCTGCAGCATAGAAAAAATCAAATGTTAAAACGTAATCTGTTTTGCATTATTTCATTGACAGATGCCATCATGTCCCATGTGCCCATTACCCTCTCTGGGCTCAGATCCCTGGTTACACCATGGGTTTTTGGTGGAGCAGGAGGGGAGCAGACAATAAACAGTGCTGCCTGAAAACGTTGGGCTGGGGGCAGCATGGCAAGTGGAGCAGTCTTAGCAGTGTCTGTACTCTCCTTATTGCCTCCCAAGAGTTACTATTGCAATGCATCACAAAAAATCTCATTTAAGAGAGACTTTTGTCATGTTCCCCCTATTATGCTTTTTAAAAAATAAAATTATTCACCAAACGCAGACATTTATCATGAAAGAGAGTCTCAAACCCAAAACTGCATGAGAAGCAGACATAGCAGAAATAATTCCAGACAGGCTATTTTGATAAAGCCTTCCTCACAGCTAAAATGTGAATAATATTGTTGGGATCTTTGAATGCAGATTGAGAAGATTATAATTGTTTAGCACCTAGAGTTTTAACATGGAAAGAGATTTTTCAAAGCCTAGAAGCTTTCACAGCATTAGAAGAAAAAAATCTTTGGAAGTGACTGTTGGGTAAGACATTCGCAGCTATGAGTAATGGATCTTTTTTCACAGAGGATATGAAGGGCACATTTGCCTTTTAGTCTGGGAGCCCAGTTGCTGTCAGTGTGCCATGTCAGAGAGTGTGTGGTGGACACACAGTCGCAAATACTCAGTCCATAGTGCGTTCATTGAACTTGACGTTGATTCTTCATAAACACAAAATAGTTCCCAAGTCAAATAACATTTTAAGGGAAAGTCACAAGGAAATTACATGTTCTGAAGACATCAGCAAGAAAGAAATCATGACCAAGTAGGGAATAACTGTAGACTCTGATAGTGTGAAAGTCTCTACGCATCCTAAGGTTTCACATTGATTGGAGTAGATGAAAGCAGAGGAAAAAGAGAATAATTAATGAATTTTGCGTATAGTTTCTAAAAGAGAGCTTATGAAAATATATTTTGAGCTTTTGCAAATGTTATGAAAACTTTGCTGCTTGGAACTTGACTTGTAGGATGGTATAATCCCTAAGTTACAAGAATTCATGTTGGTCAAAACTAACTCGGGCTCCTGGAAAGTAAAATAGAAAACCTCCTTTATTTTCCAAATGTTTCTTATTTTGAATTAAGTACAATATTAAAAAACACATTTTTAAAATTTAAAATCAAGACAGGAAGACCTTTCAGAGACCTTTCTTTTTTTTTTTTTTTTAAGATTTGTGGGGCATGTTCAACGTTTCCTAGCTACAGAATTTATTATGGAACATGAAGAGATAATTCTTTGGGCATTTCTAATTTTATAAAAGGCTTTTCTCATATGCTCATCTACTATTTTCGCAGGAGGAAATTTCAGCATATACGATGGGGTCATTAAAGGCTAAATCAGGATTTTGTAGTGATGGGAGCCATTCTTGTTTGTTGCAGAGGCTGGGAGTGCTGAATGAGTCTGGGGCTGCAGAAGGTAGAAAGACCATCTTGCATGCACAGCAAACCCATGGTGTCCTGATGATCCAGCTTCTCTTCCTACCTCTGCTTCCTGGGAGCTGGTTCCAGGTGACGATTAAAACCGCTTTCTCAAAAGCATTCAGAAACTGTGTGCCATTGCTTTCTGAGTGTCTGATGGCAGAAGCTGTGCAGGACCAAGCTGCAGAGCTGCTCACCTCTCAAAATTGCAGCTAAGCTGAATGAGGAACTGTGATTTTAAAAGCTATAGAATACTTGCTGTGATAGATTTTTTAAAAAAATCATTCCTATGTGTGTGAAATTGGTCTGTCAGCTCTAGCTATGTCTGTATTTCTGTTTGTTCAAAGTAGGAATGTGGATGGCAATTTCCCCTAAATGTATATGGGTATTATCGTGCTTTGTGGCTGATGGAAGCACTATAAAGATTAATGTCATTGTGAAATCTGGGAGAATCAACCTTATTTCTTTCTTCAGACCAAGACGGAGCTGCGTACCACAATGTGACACCCTTTCACACCTTGATCTGGACAGATTAAATGCAATATTCACTACATGCTTACTAAGAACATCCCCACTGAAACACCTGGTGCAAGTCAGTAATTTTTATATTTATATGTAAAACAGGACTAATTAACATTGTCCAGACAGCAATATTAGAATTTGTAGATTTTGACTGTTTTGCTATGAAACCTCATTGTGCTTTCACTGTCAGTATTTAAGTGCTTGTAAGTGATATGCTGACTAGGATGTTTCAATTAAAAAAAATTGTGTTGGTACCAAGCTGTATATATATTTCTTAGAAGCTGAATCTAACTGAAATGAACTTTGTTGCTTTTATGTTGCATCTTTTCCCATTTTCAATGCTGAGTTTTCTTTTATATATCAGCTTTGTTACTAAACTATGAGGGCATTTAAAGACTGTCGAAGGCAGTGTCCAAATGAGGAGTTCTTATTCCATAATACTAGTAGATTGGGAGTAATCCATTTATAATCACACCTGCAGTCCGCTAAACTGAAATATTCAGCTCACAACAAAGCTCTTTTAGAACTTTGAATTTTGATTCCAAATTTGTTAAGGCTTACTACCTCTGGGAAGTTTTAAAAAACAAAACTGTCATTGCAGAGTCAGGAGAGTCATCAGCAGAGGGGCTGACTTATTCAAACAGCACATTGACAGAATAGGAGCTAGGATGGATTAAACACTCTGAAGGGAGGGTTTAAGTGAACAGACTTCATCTGGTGCTCTGTTTGGTGCCCTCTTCTTGGTGAGATGCCCTCTCTGTTATTACTAGACACAGGTCCCTATGAAGGCAAGACTATTCCAAGTTGATTGAAGACTCTGAATATTATCAAGTTCTGAGTGTTCAACATGAAACCCTGTTAAAATTCCGTAATATTCACATAGTGATCAACACCTCCCTTTGGAAAATCTGTTTTCTTTGAGCTAGGCCTATAAAATTGTCGATCACCTCAGAAGATATAGATCAGTCTACTTCCCCACTAGCAAAAAAACCCTCATCTGGGCAAAACTAATATTGCTTCTACAGCTTACCATGAATATCAGAGCTTGGCAGGATTTCACTACCCTCAGTTTCCTCCACCAGCAATTCATAACAGTGATTTAATAAGTTCTGTCCTCCTTTGGAATATGGCCACAGTTTAAACTGCTCAGAGGCAAGTGAGTCAGATCAGGCTGAGTGCTACCTCCAAGCTAATCCCCTTTTCTCAAACCAGTGTTCCCTCCTGGCCTCTGTGGTTTCCTCTTTGCAAAAAGCACCCCTCCATATTGCGTTGGTTAACTGCTTCTGAATTTGTATGCAATACGATGTAAGGTAGCAGATTCCCTGGCACACAGGTTATGCAATTTACAACCTTAAAAGGTAAAATATTGATAAATTTCTGGTGCTGCAAAAATAAGTAAGTACAATTTTTACAAAGTATGATCTGGACATGATCTTTACTTGAATTTATTATTCTGCCTGTTTCTCCCCCAAGTTTCCCATGCCTCTAGACAGACTCAGTTTAATATCCATCCCAGATATACTGCCATTTCCAAGTTTCTGGCAGTCGCTGTTATCTGTCACACTGATGTGCTACACAGGAAAAGTGTTCTGCATTTTTTTTGGTGGAGAAATAAAAAGTTATTGGCATAGGTAGTTTGGAAGCCAGAGCAGCTTTCTTACCCAGTGAGATATTACTGTGTTTCAGAAGCATCTGAAGGGAGTCAAACCTAGTCCACGCATATGTTCAATTTTACATGGTGTGCTGAGGCCAAAACTCAGGGCCAGCTGCTCCCGAGTCTCTGGCATGTGCTTTTCTTTAACCACATAGAGCGTTGCCTGTCTGTATCTGCTTGCACAGTTGTGGCTGCAGCTTCAGAGCCATATATATGTTTCTTAGCCTCTCAGTGTCGTTTTTAAAAAAAAAAAAAAAAAAAGAAAATACGTCATTTGGAGCTAAGTCTAGTAAAGTGGTTTGCTGTCTTTTGGCTTATTAAACTGCAGTAGTACTAGAAAATATAATGTGACAACGGCTGCCTGACTTTTGCATCTATACGGAATAGATTTTAATGTTGTTTTAAAACTTAGACAGTATAGGAAATGAAGCCTCAAACTTCATGTATTCTGGCTGCATGTAAACTGGTACTTTTTTGTCACACATGAGGACAGAGATTAAAAACAACTTTATAAAGTATTTATGAGGTTTTGATTTACCACAATTATTTTCTCTGGCTTTTAGAGTCCCTGAATAGTATCTTAATGCTAGATCATATTTTCTGACAGCAAAACACCAGATACACTGTAATGATTTGGCATTCAGCCTTTTGGAATGAAGGCCAAAACTGGTTAAATAAATCTTTTTCAATAGCAAGGAGCAATGATTGCATTGTAAACTCTGCATAAATCTGTGATATTACAGAAAGCAACTGTTTTGCAATGATTTAATTTGAAAAAAAAATGATGAAAAAATTTCCCATACTGGAAAAATGTCAACATGACATTTTGCTACCAGAGTCTTCTATACTGTTGCAAGTGAACTTTTAATAATTGACAGAAAGTGTTTTTCTTGATTATTGTGCTCAAGATTGTGTGAGAATTCCAGACCGGACTAGTATTTCATAAAAATATTATCTTTATTAATAACACATAAAACACATTGGGATTCCTAGTAGTCAGTTCTACACATGGTTAAGAAAAGGCAGGTGGTTTGCGAAATAGCTTGAGCTCATGCTATGCAAGATTTCTATCAGGAGGGGCAAAGCTCTGAGTTACTTTGTGTTCAACTGGAGCCAGTGGTGTAAACATATTCACTGATGTACATTTACTGCTAACGGTGTATGACTGTAGGTCTTAGAAGTGATGCAAGACATCAGGGTTGCTGTGCTAAACACTCTGCAGAGGTGTAGACAGACATCATCCTCACCCAGAAGAGCTTATAGTTTAAAATACAGATGTCTCAGACCTGATGGCAAGGGAAGCAGGCGTTTAAGAGATGCAATTTACGCAAGCCACAAACTGCCAGTGGCAGCAGTGAAAGGAGGAGTGTTCCCAGAGGCTGAGCCCCACGGTGCAAGCTGTGACTTTCAGTCCACAGGAGGGTAGGTTTGTTTATTTTCCCTTCAAACTTCCGCGCGTGGAACGGCTGCATGGGAACGCAGAGCCGCGCCCTGCTGTGACTGTGCGGCCGCGCGGGTCCCTCCGGCAGCTCCGGGCGTGCGTCAGGCAGGACAAACGAGAGGGCCCCATGGTGCTCCTCAGGTCAGGGCCTGGGAGCGGAGGGGCAGGTGCCCTCTGTGACCCCCTGCTCTGTCTCTTCTTGAGAAACTACCTCGGTTTGGCTTTTAAAAGGGCCAGAACCAGCTGAACAAATGCATGGCTATTTGGTGTAACATTTCCATGCGGTTCAGGTTAATAGTTCACTTACAGTGCAAAGACTAAACCTGTGTTCTCCAGATCTTGTAGACTCTACCTCAAAAGAAATAACAATAACAATAATGATAACCATAACAATAACAATAATACTTCTTTAACTTTTACATTATTAAAAAAACGACGTCCAGGAAAAGACTGTCAGCAGACATGGTGAGGGAAGGATGAACAAGGATGCAGAAGAGTGTACTGATGTGCAGTTCATGGCTCATAAAGCCCTGCGAGGGCAGGTTTTAGCTCCTTGGGCTTCATGATGACCCTTTGTTTCGTCGAATGAAGCTGCAATTGAAACGAGTGAAGCGGCGCCGTGCCCGGGCTCCCCGCGCCGCCGCTGCCAAGGGGCTGTGCCAGCACGGGGCGCTGCTCCGGCCGGCGGGAGGCGGCAGAGCTCGGGTCCCGTCCCGTCCCGGGCCCGGCCCGCCACGACCCCGCGCTGCAAGGGACGAGGCACCATCCCCGGGAGCAGGCGGCAGCTGGGAATCCCGCACAGGGCGGTGGTTAGGGAGGGCTGCAGTGTGTACATGCGTGTAGGAGAGGAGCATTGGAATATATCCAGAGCCCAAATCCTTGAGTCTTAGCAGCTGAAGGACGTCAAATGCTCTCCTTAGGCTGAAAAGCATTTGGCACGCTCCCGGAGTATGTCAGGACAAGACTGGCACCGTGGTGCTCCAGGGACCACGAGGAAAGCCTTAGGATTACAGATGTAACTTGGTCGCTTCCTCAGTTACCACCTTCAGTTTCAAACCTCTCAACCCATCTGAAACGG
The DNA here is from genome assembly GCA_013397115.1 of Edolisoma coerulescens. Taxonomy (NCBI): domain Eukaryota; kingdom Metazoa; phylum Chordata; class Aves; order Passeriformes; family Campephagidae; genus Edolisoma; species Edolisoma coerulescens. The sequence goes on along the minus strand of VWZW01013751.1, from coordinate 2,454,268 downwards.
AGCGATGTCCCAGCATGATGCACTTAGCACATCTGATTGCTTAATTATTATCTGCCTTTCCACACAGCTAGAATCACAGCTTCACCTGCTCATGTGGCACCCACATGTGCTGTCCTGAACATCAGTATGTGAGCGGCTTGGGATCACTGCCCCTCTGGTATCTTCTTCTCCTGCCTTTGCTAAAACTCCTCATTCCAGCTGCAGCTTCTGCACACTCCCCTAGGTATGGAAACACAAATGCATTCACAAAATAACTGCAACTAGCAGAACCTTTGTTAACTGCTTTGGAAGTGAAAAGTGCCTTCTAAATAGAACAGTTAAAAAGAATCTCTGTGCAATAGCTCAACATTTGCCAAGGAAACTAGATACAGTTTTTAAATTATAGAGTTTTTTATAAGCTTCCCATAATTTAAAGCCACATAGACTTTAATTAAGTGCTGTCATGAGGGTTAGTAAATGAACGTATGTCAATTATTACTCAATAAACACAACAACATAGGTATTCTCTCAGAACTGTGTCATAAAATACATTTTTATTCCGAAAAAAATCCACTCCAAGTGTTTTTGCTTTCATTATGCAAAGAATACATCCCCTGTCCTCATACTATGGAATTTTTAAAAAGTTATTAGGTGTTTATCTGCATTTCCAGTGTAAAAAAATTGATCTGAAAGAGGCCTCAAGACAGAGTTGGAGACACTAAGATATAGGCAGAAAAAAGTTTTGAGAAAAGCTGCCAGTAAAGTTATGTCCAGCAAAAGAATGCAGGTAAGAAGAAAAGGGAAGTGGGAGACGTAGACTTTCGGGGATCTGGTACTTGCTATGTGTACCAATTACATCAATTTGCTCCTGGTCCAAAGCAAAGTGCACTGAACAATACAGCAAGAGGAATCAGGGATGGGGTTTGGGTTCCCATGATGGTCTGTTTGCATTGTTCCGGGACTTTATGAAGTGTTTTTGCCACTGGGGCTGGTTTCCTCTGCCATTCTTATCCTCTGGCAGGTTGGCAACATGGTGATGCATGGATAGCAGAATGGCTTATGTTCTCATAGCAAAGAACATAAGCAAAGTTCTTGGAATGCAGCCTCTGTGGTTGATGCTGTGGCTCTGGGTTCATGCTTTAATTCTGTCATTCAAGGTGAGGGGGCCAGAGGGCAGATAAGCTTTTTTCCAAGCAGCTGTTAACAGAGTTTGCAATGTGTGCTTAAGATGCTACCTGAGCAGAGGCAGAGTGATTCAATAAACTGAGAGCTGTCTTGGGACTTTGCATCCTTTCCCATCTCTGCCACTGCTTTCCTGCTGAATCACATTTTCAGCCTAATGTCTGTTTCTTATTCTATCAAATGGGCACAGTAAGCATTGCAGAAGCAATCAGTAACGTATTTTTCTTTCTGACAGAAAATAATAACTGGAAATTACTTTTATCTGGGATGTTTTAGAAGAGAGGGCAGGTTTTTTGTGGTCCCATTGTCTCCTCTCATCCTCGCAATACTGTAAGTATGGTGTTAGTATAGATTTTTTTATAATTTCTGCTTGGTTGTTTCAATTGATTCAGAATAAATGTGCATCTATGTCTTTTTGGGCCAATTTAGAATGCTTCTTTCTTAACATTCTCTCAAAAACTTGAAGATATATATGAAGTGAAGTCCCTGTCAAGTCAGAGGAATCTGGCAGTCAGGCAGCGATTGGTCATAGAGCACCAAAATTAGAGGTAGGGAGTAGAAAAGAAATCTTAAGAGTCACTGTTTGGGACAGGTTTAGATACACAGAAGGTGTTTAGAAAGCATTGCAAATCTTCAGGGTGCAGCTTCACACAGATACTTACTTTAGAAAATTACATTTTAAAATTAGTAGATTGTTCTCTATTCTCCTATCAATAGTGTATTCAACATTTTCAGGTGATACCATATCACGAACATCCCAAGTGTCCGCCCACTGTCTAATTGTGCTGACTGGTAATTTCTAATCTGATAATAAGCAGTGAACTGGTTAACAGTGTTGGTACTTAAGTGTGCATGTTTTGCTTCAAGGCTGACACCCTGGCAAGATGAATGGGGGAAGTTAACTTGCTTGATGCTATTGTTTTAGCTGGTGAGGATGAGGACTCAACAAGATGAAAGTATGTTGGTTTACATTGTCAAAGCTATCTTCACAACCAGAAGCTAGAAACTTCCTTTATTATGAGAAAACAAACACATAAATTCTGGGAAATAGAATAAAACACTCCATTAATCTGCATGAAAGACTTAAAGCATTCACATTGATACATTTACTACATGTGGTAATTTTTTCCTTCTGCATTTGGAATAAGAATTTGGTCGGATCAGGCAGCATCGTTTCTTGCATCCACTGATGGTCTAAGAAATGACTAATGAAAACAGATACAGCAGACTTCTTTTCTTAGAAATACAGCTTTTTGGAAATGGTGCAGAAATAGAAAGAAAGTCTAATAGAATGCTACCCTATTCTATTGAAATCTGTTCAGAAAAATAAATGAGGTTCTATTTTTGGCTTCCTTTGCCTTGTTGAAGAGTATAGGATAACTCATTTGATCTAGCTCTGCACCAGCTTCTCAACTGTGAAGCAAGAATGAGCGAGTTGTGCGTATTTTCTAAAATGTTGAGAAAACACAGATGAAAAATTATTATGTAATCCCTAAGCACCAGATTGAGTGACCTTTATTCATATTGAAATAATGAGAACTATTTACAGAGTAGCCTACTGTTCACCGTGAGTAAGGGTGAGAGAATCCAGGCTGGTTTTGTCTTGGCCCAGAGAATACTTCTGAACCACTGTTTTCGTTTGGTTTCACAGTTCCATTTTCATAAGATTAAAGGGACCTGAAAATGAATGAAATTGCAGGTTAGTGAATGATACCGTATGTTGGAAGATATCCACACACTAACAATCTTTGACTCTATCTTCAATTACCAGTATCTCAGTTGTAATATCACTGCTGGGATTTTCAGAAAAATAGCATGTAATGTCAACTCTGTACTTAAACTGTAACCAACAAGCCCTGGGGAGCTATCAAGTTATCAGTCTTTAGTACTGAAAGCATAACACTGGTTTTAAGTATAGCTACTCAAAATGGGTCAAGTTACAGCTGGGTTGTGTTTTAGTGAACTAAAATTAATGAGGTGTTTTTAGCCAAGCAGAAAAAATTCCTAAGTGTAGATATTTGTAATCAAGTTCCTGATTCTGTAAGTTAATTTTTATTTAACCCTGTGAAAATTAGGTGTGCACATACATACATACGCACAAACCACCCGTGAACTGAAGTTCTCAGTACTTTGTTGCCCATAACCTCAAGCTGGAACAGAAACACTAGCACTTCAACATCTAAAAGCTGGATCAGATGCTAAGGTCTAAGATGTTTGGGTTTGAACTTTGTGTACATTAGAAGTAGATTATACATATTCTGATCTGAATTTAAATAAGTGGAAATTGGTGGGAAATAAGACAAAATCTTTCCTTTCAAAACTGAAATGTTTGTATATCAGATGTATCCATAAATGTTCTCTCTTTGTAAAGGAAAAAATATTTAGAGATCAAGATGCAAGGCCTAAATGTGAGCAAGTCACTTCTGAAGCAGCAGTGGAAGAAAAATCTTTGGCGGCCTGAGCAAAACAATTAATCATTGTCCCATGTGCTCTTTAATTAAACATGTGAAGACCAATTTACTTGTCAGATCAGCTACAAAATTGAGAATTTGAAGACTCGTAGCAGCCTTCACGTTTCACATTTACATTAACTATTTTTCTGTGGTTCTGTACAGATCATGTCTCTCTTTTCTCTCCAGTTCCCCTGGTAAATCTCCAAGAGACTGCATCAGTATGGCACAAAGTGATTAGCCTTTTTTGTCAAAGTACCTAAAATATAACTGGGCTGTTAATTCTGAATGAATCTAATCCCAGTTCACTATTGCTTTTGAAAGAGCTAAGATCTGTTCTTCTGCCTATTTAGCAAGGTTGTCACAAGCTACCTATACGAACTCTTTGACGCAGGCTTCAGTTAAAGACTCAGACAGCAAACACTAAGCTTGCTTTTTTGTGCCATTCACTGAAAATCAAAAAAATCCACGGATGCCTAGCTGAATTACCACGCTACTAATACAACCTTTAAAAAAAAAAAAAAAGAGGGTATTAATCAATTTTTTCCTAATTTGAGATTTTTCATACAGAAGGAAAGGAAATAAAAAAAATCCTTAGTACTGTTGGCTTTATGTATGTGTATGCAACATTTAATTTCAAAATTAAGAAATTCGGAACTTCTGAAGTGGAACAGAGACACAATTGCCCTTTCCAAACTGTACTTTCCAAAATGTAAATAGCAAAGGAATGTTAGATACAGTTTTAGGATCATTCTTTACTGAGTCTTATGAGGGATCCATTAAGTGTTTCTGCTTTTTAATCAGAGATACTTACATGCTTTTCTCAGCATGCTTTCCTGGACATCACATAATTTTGTGCATAGGCACATAATATCTGTCTATTTCAGTTTTCATGATGGGAAATTGAGGCACAGAGAGACTAAGGGACTTTTTGCAAATCTTGGAGGACATGAGTTAGAGCAGGCTAAGAGATTTAGAATTTATGGTTAACTTCTAAAGCACTCTATAGCTTTCCTTCGGATAAATCAGGGCCAGCAATGAATTAAACTGCTAAATGTTTATTTGAAAATCAAACCAAACATTATCAATTTAATTTGGTGAGTAAAAGACAGCCCAACAACCCAGAGTATTTCTGGAATTAACTTTATTTTGATGTGTATTTGTGGAAAGGAAGAGCAAGATTGTTATTTTTTTCCCATCAGAAACATCTGTGTACTTTGCCAATATCTGCCTTGGCAGTACTTTACGCATAATGTATATATTTTGCCTTTTAGAAAACTGTTTTCCCAAGGCTGAGAAAAACTGTGAGCAAAATTATGTGTCAGGAAACATTTAAACATGAAAATATGAAATATAATTCAGATTTGATAAATTCAGTGTGAAAAGACACACTACTTAGCAATTCTTAACAGACATCTTTAGCCTGAAAATATTCTATTGGTTAAGGGGAAAATGAAGGCAGAAATAAAAATTCACACAACTAAAAACAAGAGTAATAGCAGTAAATTTAAAAGTGACTCTAGGGAAATATGGACAATTGATACAGGAAGCTGAAAATATCTTTGAAAAACTCTGTAGAGGGTGGAGGGAAATAAGAAACAATACAGTAAGTATATAAAGAAAAAGTGAGATCTTAGTAATGGTTTAAATCCTGCTCTCAACAAGGATAGTAAAAACATGGATCACAAGGTGCAAAAGGCAGATGTGCTCATTCATATCTGTTTGTCAGAAAAGGCAGGAAGATCTATTTCTACCTTAAAGCTAATGAAAAGTATTTTATATCCCATCAGTCGCTAGAAATAATGCTGAACAATTTTTTTTTTCAAATGTGCACGGTCAGACAAAAGATTTGATGCAAGCTAAGGTAGTTTATTTCAGTGTACTAATAATTTTTTTAATTGCAGAATGCTGGGAAAATTGCAGAAACTTAATTAATGCCAAGATTTTAAATTTAAAGTCTGTTAAAAATCATACAAGAGACTGACTAAAATGGAGGTAGTGAAGAAATAAGTATAGATGAGGTATAGTCATGGAGGGAAAAATATTTCTAGTGTGCTCCTGTGAAGATCTGTTCTTTCTCCAATGCCATGCAGTATCTTTAGCAAAGTCTGGAAAATGTGAGATTATCAATAGAAAAACTTACAAGTGACAAAATCATTTGATGAACAATTAATGATGATGAAAGAAGAATAAGCTAATCTGGAGTGCTCATTACAATAAATTCATTAAAACAATATTTTTGTGTGGTCAAAACTGAGGGCAAAGGAAAAAGAATTTACATAGCAATTATTATTGGGAAACTGAGTCCTCTAGAACAGACTTAAATAATAAATTGAAGGTAAGCTACAAGAATAAAGTTTTGATTAAAATGCAAGATGCAATCCTTTCACGTCTAACCAATGGAATACGGATGGAGATGGAGATACTCCATCTGTGTATGTCATTAGTGAGAACATTCCTGGAATACTCTGTCCAGTTCTAGCATTTATGCTTTGTCAAGGACTTTTACAAACTAGAAGGGGCTCAGAAGAAAACTGCAAGAAAGGTATGAGGTCTGGGAAATGTGCTTCATCCTGAGACACTGAAGAAGCCCAGTTTATTTTAGGCTAGAAGGAGACTTAGTCATAGTCTGTAAGGCCGTTCATAGAAATTATGTTCTTGACCAGTTCTGTTACAAATAAATTCTAATGAGATATTTTTAATTTTTTTTTTCTGATTGCTGTAACTTGATCATAATCCAATTAATGATACAGATGGAACCACTGGAAATTTAATTTTGACAATTCTGAGCTGGAAACAGAACACAAATATCAAGTGATAGTGACTAAAGTTTGGAACAAATTCTTACATAGCAATGTGCTGAATTTTCCATCTGTTGCAGTTCTTTAATTGAGCTGTAACATATCTCCCAGAAAGACACCCAGAAAGTGTAGAACAGTTAGTATGGCTGATGCAGAAATTTCTGTCTTGGTCTATTGTTTGTATAGCAGGTCACATTAGGAGACCAAAATGTATCTCCTAGGTATAAAATCAGCCGGGAAAAAGTAACGAGGGTATACATGATGGTGAAAAAGAAAATGCTCAAGTACTATAAATACCAGTATCACAATAAAGAATACAATGGAACGGGAAAATTATGTTAAATAACAGAAGAAAGTATCACTGTTTTTAAAGCATTGCTAACAATTAAAAGACCTTGTTTCTGATACTAGGCCTGCTTCTAACTTCCTTACTCTGTACAATTCAAGTAATTTTTGCTAAGTACAGTACTGTCCAATTTGCTTTGTAATTTCTACTGATGGGTTTGAATTAAGTTTAAAGTAAGTAAATCAAACACAGTGACCACTGCAAAAATTACTGAATTTTGTGTATGGTTGTATGCACCAAGGAGGCACAGAGAATTTTTCTTCAACTGTTCTAAAAGAGCTGGAGTGCAGATGAGTCTGACAGAAAAAAACCTTTTATGTGTTTATGGTCTTCTGTCCTTCTTTACACAGGTCCTCCACAGGCACTTCAGTCTATTCCATTGTTAAATGGGTATACTACAGCTACAATACAGCAAGGAAAGACTACAGGTATTAAGACTTTGAGGTTTGTTTCTCTTCTTTTGGTTTGTTGGTGGGTTGTAGGTTTTGTTGGTTTGGTTTGGTTTTTCCCAAAAAGAAAACATTTTGGTCTGTGATGAGAAAGTGCCTTATAGCAGCAATGGCACTTTTATTCATTTAAGAAACGTAAATCCTATGATTTATGAAACATAAATGTCATCTAGCAGTCTTTGGGAAGGCCCATAGATTCAAATATGCATTATGTTTTGTGCTCCACACATAGGGGCCAAAATGCAACTATGTTGGCTCAAATCTGTATATAATGTTATCTAATCCATTGTCTTCGTCTCTACTGAAACAGGCAGGCTTCTCTCTGGTGACCAAAACCATGTATGGTTTTATGCTCTGTTTCGTTTTGAGAAAACACCCCTGTTTATATTTCAAGCCCACTTATTAAAACACATATGTGCTTCTTGGACTGATTACAAAAATGACTGCTTGACAATCTTCGTTACAGACACTTTATTACTTCAGCAATAACCTAGTGTTAAAATTGAAGGCTTCTTCAAGTAGGCAGCCATTTCACAATACTTTACCTGAGAGTTTTTACCATTTATATTGCTTGGTCTTTTCTCTGTTTCCTCTTATGCTTCTTCTGCCAGTGTTTGGTATTTGTTAAACTTTGTCTTCTAGTTAGAATATTTTTTGAGCTTGGAAACTTTCCAGGTGAAAAAAAGGCTTTCTGTGAGCTTTGATAAATGATTTTATTAAGAGTGAAAATTTGCTAATATCAGTTCTAAATACAGGGACTATGTGATTTTGTTTATTTGTTTATTTGCTCTGTTTTTACATCCTTATAAATTAATCTGCACAGATTTTGCTCATTTTTACACAGTCTTAGCCTCATACAGGAAATCTTTATGGATTTCATCTATATCATTAGGAAATACTGGGGGTAGGAACATCTGGAAATAAACTGTATGACCCACTTTAGCATACTTTGCACTGTGAAAGCTTGTATATTATTTCAGTGGCCCCTGGAGCTGCTGTTCTGGATAGTTTTGCTCTCAAAACGACTCACCTCTTCTATCCCTTGCTCCCCCAAAATAAACTCAAAACGTTGAAGACATGAGGAAGGATTGTGAGCATATTAATGTGTAGATTACATTTGGTTAAAGATTACTTTTCCCAGTGTAGCCTGTATTCTTCCATTTCAAGGCTCCCAGTGCAACCACGAAGAAATTGCTTCCTTGTGTCACCAGGAGAGCCACGATGGCAAGTATCTTGCTTGTTCCTGCTGTGTGGTGCGTTAAAGGCATCTGTATTGAATCACTCATTGGTGCAGCAGTTTGCACACAGCGTAGTGAATGAAGCAGTGAGCTAGTGAATGAACATTCCTACTTAAAACAGATATATATATCTTTCACGTTGTATTCCTTCATCTCGGTGGCATACCTCAGCCCATTGGTTCAGTCCAAAGTAAATCCATAACATGTCATAGCTGGACAGACCTCTGATGAGATCCTTTTCAACAAGTTAGCATACTGTTAAGCCATTATTTTCAAGGTCTCTAACACAGAAGTCCCTTGTTGAACAACTTTGCTTTATTTGGCCAACTGTGTAAAGGCACGTTTGAGTGGTATTTTAAATTCCCAATTCATGAACATTATTCCAACACAAATGTAAATCTTTGTAAGCACTAAACGACTGCTGTGCATTCTAATAACTTATGGAAGATAATATTGTGCCCATTCTTAATCACTTAATTAAAATATTTTCTGGAACAGCTTTACGTAGCAATAAATAGTTGTTTGGGGTTTTTTTTATAAATTTGTGTTTTTAGAATAAGTCATGGGGAGGGATTTTTACTGACTTGTCAGTAGTGGTGAGTCTTAAAGCAATAACTTCAGTAACAAGCCACTATATTCATTCCCAGTTGGAAAGATTCTTGAAGAGGACAGTGAGGCAGTGGTGTGAGCTGCTGGCGGGACATGTCTGGGGATCTTCTGGCTCTGCTCTGAAGAGGAAACCAAGGGGAGTGTTGGTTGGCTCCCTGAGCCTCCTGGCTGAATCTAACCTGTCATATTTTTAAAACACCCAAGCAACTGCGGGTGTCTTTTAGAGGAAGTAATTGCTGTTAGCATTCTTTTCCTATTGCTTTCTGACCATCTCAATAGTTTCTTAAGGTGTTGCCTTACCAGGAATGTGAACTGTATGTAGGCCTGAAGAAAATTAACAGTGACTCAGAAAATGAAATTTATCTGGAAAAACCACATTCCTCAGGAATACAGTATCATGGAGACTTGATTATTTCTTCTTGTGGAAGGGGCCAAGGTGTTTTATGATACCATACAGTTGTAGCTGAGATTGGCCTGTAGCCCAATCAACTAGTCATTCCTTTCTGGTATATTTCTGTATTGGACTTGTGCTGAAATGCCCACAGGAGGTTTGGGTAACTCTCTACAAATGCTTTTGCAGGTAGTGAGTGTTAATATAATTTAAAAAATCTGTTGTTTTCCCACCCCACTCCTTCTCTTCACCTCCCTTTGTGAAAAAGGTAAATCATTCAGGGGTTGCTTTCAGCATATACCAGTTTGTTGAATTTACAGGAAGGGCTGCAGTTCCTCTTTGCACATGATGCTTTCTAACACATCACAGACTTCTAAAATAAAACTATATGAAACATATATGAAACAAACAAAAAATACTTTCCTCTCAAAATATCCACACAGGAAAATGCTATGTAGCTAAGCATGCTAACACAATTCTAACAGTAACTTGTGGACCAGGTTATGCTCACTGAATTGTGGATGTTCTTTTAAAAAATGAGGGCATAAGACTCCTTCTTTCTTCTACCAGCACAAGTTGAAAAACCTAGACATATTTAGCCATCAGCTGCCGAAGGAAATGTCACTTACCAATGTTTAGGATGATAGATTGCATCCTTTAGATGTGCCATTCTCTCTCCTTCCTCTCTAAGGAGATCCATTCTCAATTTTTTACCCTTAAACCCTAAAAGAATCATAACAAAAGCTTCTCACTTAATTCATCACTTCCACTTCCTCCATTTTGGGAGCATTTACATAGCATAAAATGTGGTGCTTGTGGCACTCTGCTATTTGCCCACATTTGAGCTTAGAATCAGCTATGCTGGTCAGACAAGCAGAGCTGCTTTTTAAAAGTTTTTTTTTAAATAAAACCCTGTCACAAGTGCTCTTAGAAATTCCCGTGTGAAAAGAGTTTGTCCCTTTCTCCCACATATAAAATTACTTCTAAAGTGTTGTTAACAACTTTTGGATTATCAGCATTCAAAGGTAAATGAGACCAGGAAACGTGAGAAGTCTAAATCACCAACTTCCTATAATCTCACATCAAAAGGTCTGAAATATTAAAAATCATTCACAAATACATAAATGAATATTGGGAATCGTGACCAAGATTGACAGGATAGCTGTGAAAACAGCCCAAACCCGTCTTGACCAGCTCTGAGTCATGGAAATAAAGCCTGAGACTGAGGTTCCTCCTGGGAAGCTGGTGCTTTTCCCAGAGTCCTGTACCGCTGGGGGCAGTCCCTACTCTGGGTTACAGCACCAGCCTTGGGGTATTGCTTGCTATGTGCGGTGTCAGTATTTGGAAGCTGTGCCTTTCAAGGCTGTCTCGGTTTGAAAGACAGGTGTCTGCTAAGGAAGGCAGGAGCCTCCCTTGGAATGGAGAATGAAACCCCCTTTCCCTCCAAATTATTATAATTTTGGAACTAAGGGCTTTCAGGAAAAGATATGAGGAATAGGAATAACAGTTCTTTACTTTTATATATATATATATATAAATATATATATATATATAAACAAGGCAACCAACAACAATAACTGTGGCAGTAACAACAANGGTCCCGGCGATTTTCTCTGAGGCACGGTGGTGGAAAAAAGCCGGAGAAAAGCCGGACCCCGCAGTGACGGGTTCTCCCCCAGAAGCGAACGTGGCCTATCTCCCCCCAAACGCCCAGAGAACACCGCGCCAGGGCCCGCACCCCACCCCAAGTAAAAAGAGGCAGCTCACAGACCCTCCCTTCCTTGGCCAGGTCCTTTTGTCTCTCTTAAGTACTCAGTGATTTGTCTCCTAGCTGCCTGTATGGGAAAAATTCTTTAAGAGAAAAGGAAAACAAAAGGGTAACTCCTAAAACCCAAACAAAGGCCTTCAGCCTTACAGCACTGCGCTCGCCACTGCAATGGCAGCTATACTCAGTGTGGACTAGACTCAGTACATATACACTTCTTCTTTATAGTTCATGAGTATCATCCAGAATATGAAATATGCCTTTGAGCCACCTGAGCTGGGTCAGAGTAGCTCTGAGGGTGGAACATTATGGAAATGAGCTCACATTCCTCCTGGATTTAAAACAGCCATACAAATGATACAGATCACACAATATTCTGAGTTAAAAGGGACCCACAAGGATCATCAAGTCCAACTCTTCAGTGAATGGCCCATACAGGGACTGAATTTACAACCTTGGATTTATAGGCACCATGCTCTAATGAATTGACCTAATCCCTATTCTACCATACCAGTATTCACCTGTGATGTACCTGAACTAATTACTTAACTCTGCCTGAGAGATATCCAGTACCATTTCTGCCCTGAGTACTGGATCTTAGCAGAAGTTCTGCAGGTCAGTAACACACCACTGCAAATGGACAGCAAGAGACAGAAGTTCAAGAAGAAGGGAAGAAAAAACCACCAAATTAACCCACTTGGTGTTTCAAGAAAACTGCTCAGACTCCAACGGTGTGGCTCAGGAACTCTTTTATTCACAGTGTTGTCTCATGTTTAATAGTCACTGGTTACAGACATGAGTTTAGCTGGTGACTTTGGCCAGCTTCTAGCATCCAACAGCTTCTGCTGTTTCATTTGTATGAAGAGCTACCACTCTCAGATCATTTGGAAGCTGGTACCTGCTCTCTTTATTTGAGTCTCACTAGTTCCTAAACTGGAGGAGAAAATGCCATTCCTTATTTACCGTTATCACACCACTCATCATTCCATAGGCATTTATTATACTGCTTTGTTCTGGGACCTCCTTTTAGTTTTAGAATTAGCTGTATGATTCTGTCTTGTCTCTTCAACTTATTAAGGTCTGAAGACCTTGTTTCTCATCACAAGATGTTTAGGTTTTTTAAGAAGTTTAGTGAAATATCCTTATATTTAAGGAATCCCCTCTGTCATTTCAGTTTATTTATCCACTAATTTTACTGTTTATTTAAGCTTTTACTCATTTTCTGCAGAACCAATGTACTGACCTCAACTTCCATAGATCTCTTATTTCTAGGTATTTGGTATCAGATTATCTGCCTTGTTGTTCATCAGTACAAAAGAATTTTTAAGAGGAGGCATTGAAATGGGCTAACACAGGTTTATGTCCTATTAACATGAAGAAAAGGAAACTGAACACACTTCTCACCTGGCATGAATTGCAGCCCTGATTCTGAGTAAAAGTAAGAGTGTGGCTCAGCCTTCAGTTTCGTGAATCATATCCCTTGTTTCTTTAGCTTTCTTTCACATATCCATGAAAACATGCTATTTTGCTTCAATCCTATGTACATTGCTTTGCATTTTTAAAAAAAAGTATTTTGATTCGAAGATAATAAATTGTGTTCTTCAGGTGTGGGGGATTTTTTTGCTTTGTCTTGGAAAAATAAAATCTCTATTTGCATAGAGTAGATACTTTCCAGGAAACAGATTGTGATATTTTATTTTGCTCTGAATATGTATTGGGTTTTGCCTTTTTTTCCTGTAAAGTCAATACAGTGTCTCAGTTCATACATCTGTGAGATCAAAAATGCACTGTTCCAAAGCACTGGGTAGGAAATGTATAAAAAAATGCAGGTGTCTGAGCAACAGTTTGACAAGCAGAGAGACAAAAGGAACATAGGGAAAGGAACAGTGTCAGAGAAGTGTGAAGACAAAGGGTCTGGAGGCAAGGTTCGTGCTCAGTGTCATAGGGGAAATGGAAACTCCACTGGTGTCAGCTTTCTCTCTATAATGCATCTCTGTCTCAATTCATGCTAAATAGATTGGCATGTACTGCTGACAGCCTATTATTTTACAAGCCATGTGTTTTTTAAATTTATATATAGATAATAGTACACTTTAGTCCCTTAGCTAGATTATCAATAGGGCATAATGACAATCCACATATTTATAGATTTTGTTTATTGTAGTGTAACAGTGAGAGAAGTGTTTTCTTCTCTGGGGACTCTGGTGACTCCTCTAATGGAGTGAACTTGTGTCTTAGTTGGCCTCTCCTTCAGCTACCAAGAGCTGTTTGGAGATTGAGCCACGGGAGCCGAGAGAATGGCTCAACCCTATACAAAGCAGGCATCTGCAATAAGGCAGATGAGTTGTGCTTGGAAGTACCTGCTTCTTCCAACTGTAAGTTTTCATTTTGTCTTTAGGCTACAAATGGTTTAAGTTACACAGGTGAATCTCAGTTCAGGATGCCGAATCTTTTTACCACTAGTGCTGCTGTATTACTTAGCCAGCAAAACAATATCCCATTCTGCTTCTGGAAACAGAAATATTTCAGGGTAAAATTAATAAAACTTTATTTACAGTTTGTCTAGCTTCTGTAATACTGTTTTCATTAGTTTTAAGACAGAGAAAGTTGGCAAGCTTTGTATCTAGCCCCTGTAACAGCAGCTATCAGGAGAGGACACCAGCAAAACTGATCCATCCAATTTGTCATTTATGGTGTCACTTTCAAACACCATTGTACACCACTCCCCCAGCACATCAAGAATGGCACATCAGGAATATCCACACACAAGGGCACGTGTAGATAACAGGTGTCATCTGAAGCTTGGTTGTGCTGGGTCGTATATTTCGCTACGTGAAGAAGGTACTACTGATAGCTTGTGCATGTGTGCATTTTCCGCCATAAAGGGTGGTTTGCCAATCTCTAGACCTTGTTCAATACATTATCTTTCTGTCCCACAGTGTTTTTTCCCCACTGTAAATTCTTTGTAATGCTCCAGAAGTGCCTCCCAATCCACAGCCAGGCAAGCGGGCAGAGAGGCAGGTGGCAGCTGCAGACGTCACCTGTTGGACGGTGATCACTGCTTCAGTGATCCCTTTGGACAGAGTCATGCAGGAGCAGAGTTCCCACAGGGCTGGGGTTCAGTCCAGCTGGGGTGACAGGGCCTTGCCCTACCAGTCTGAACGTCCTTGATTCTTAAATAGATTTCTATCAAACGAATATAAATCCTGGTCTGTGGAGCCTGGATACAGTTTCGGTGGGTTGTTTTGCTTAAACTAATCAATGAAGGCTGTACTGAAATAAATGTGGTTTTAGCAAAACTCAAAATGTATCCAAAAAACTTTTTTCTCTTTGTTTGGTTTAAAATCAGCTTAATTAAATAAATTCACATTTATACGTGATAAAGGCAAGCTATAACGTCTATATTTTATAAAAATAAAGTAAATTCATGTCCTAAGGTTATGACAATAATATTAAAAATACAATTTATGGTTAAAGTTTACCAATGTGTCTATATCCAGATGTTGAGAAATGCTGAAAACTTTTTTCGCCAAGGCCTTAAGGATACCTTCATTCCATGTCTGCTCTTTTTGACCATACTTTTTTTCCAAGATGCAGTATAATTCCACATTTTAGCCAAAGACTCCAGTCTCATGCTATATAGGCTGTCAGTTGATTCTTTGTCTTCTTACTTTTCTGCAGCATGCCAACACTATTTCTTGCTCTCCAGCTTTCTTTTGGAGAGCAATTTAATTGCATTCGAATGCCTGGTCCCTGGACTGCTCTCTGGAGCCAGGTAGCTGATGATCAGGAAGCCAGTCTTTGGAGTCCAAGATTGCAGCTGGAAGCTGCTGGAGCAGACTAAACGAATAGGAGCTGTTAAAAAATAGAGCAGAGGCTGATACACAAGAACTGTAAAAGACTCTCTTCAAATTCTCCCTCCTGTGGAAGGAAGTGCGTGCAACCCTTGCTTTCTGGAAAATCTCATGAGACCTCAGATCTACAGGGTTGTTGTTTTTTTTTAATTAAAAATAAAATACAGTTGCTTGTGGCATCTGAGTGCTCCCCCATACAAGACAGTATGTGGGGCTCCTTTGCAGTTTTTCTTTTGCTCCTACTGAAATCAGCCAGAAATCACAATTGATTCGGGTGGAAACAGAATCCACACAAAGTTCAACTGACTTTTCAGCTGAAAGCTCACAAGGATTTTATCACTGGTCAAAGCCTCCTTCCTGTCTTATGCAGAGTTTTCTATTAACCATAAAAGCTGTATTTTTCCACTCTATCATATGTTCACAGAAATATCAGAACTGCCATACCTAATCAAACCAGTGGTCCATCTAGGCTACTATCCTTGGCTCCAGATGCCCCAGAGGAAGGTGCAGGAAAATTCATAATATCATTTCCCAGGGGAAGTATCTTCCTACTCTTTGGCAGTTTTTGGCTAGCTATTGCCCCGACCATGAGTGTTTATAATTGTTATGCACTTTTATCCTATCTAAGATTTATCTATCATGTATGTTCTATTGTTTGAACTATTCCCTGCAGGTTTAGGCATAAAGGTCACAATAGGACAGAGGTCATGAGTCACAGTAGATCAAAAGCCATAGCGTGTCAAATGTTGTAATATAATTCATACTCATGTATACAGCACATATATAAAGTGATAGTTCATGCTAAGGCATTGCCTCACATTGCTCTACAGCTATAGCTCCCCTAAGAGTGTTATAATATGCTATTGACTTTCTTGTGGATTCATCGTGCTGTGAATTATTTCTGGCCAGTGGAATGCATGGAGTTACCTTTTGGGTATTACTTAAGCAGGCGTCTTGTGATTGTGCCAGAGATCTTTTTTGCAGGAGTCAAGGTGTGTATTGTTTCCCTAGATTTTTTTTTATTTTTTAAGGAAAAAAAAAAAAGGAAGGGGAAGAAACGGAAGATTTACACTTTAGCTTAAAGATATACTTGGTATATGAAAACAGCTCTTTTTTTTCACTCCCATAAAAGAACTGATCCCATGGTCTCAGCAGGAGTATGTACGTGAAGCCACATTCAATAAACCTCAGGTGTCACAATTTTTCTGTTTTCTTTTAAACTGAAGAATAGGCAACTGCCACCTATAGTTTTGTCCCCATCATTCAATCTTTTTAATTTCCTACATGTAATTATTCACTTTCCCTCCCCCCCNTTCTTTGTTCTGTTCCTCTTGGAATAAAAAAGAGATAAGAAATAAAACAAAAAACACTGTAAATGATCCTCTTCCTAAGGACGCTTTACTCCTTCTAACAGTTTGACTTTTCACCTTTTGGGTGCTTAGTGGAAAAGCCATTACTTGCTTGCTGAGGAAAAAGCATTTAATGAATCACAAAATCATTCAATTATTCTTAAAAACACTTCACATCACACATCTTTTTCCAAGTAAAGTGTGCATTTTTCACATTTAAATGGTGCATAACTGCCTCGTAGAATGTGTCCCTAGAGTTAGAGACATTTTAACAGAAGGGTTCCAGGAGTATACGGAGCAGTTTGATATATATAAGCATTAAAAACCTTGCATTAAAGATGCAGAATTTCCTCTTCTCTCTTCACTGTCTTTCAACAACATTTATGCAAAGTTGCCTTTCTGCTGTTGTGAATTGTCTAGCTTTGTGCTGAGCTGAGATCCACATGCTTTGCTTACTTCAGCTTGCTGCAGTACCACACGATAAAAATGAAGTAATAGTAAAGCTAATATGGGGCAGAAAAGCATTTAGAATGTTTGGGGGGGTTGTAAATAAAATGACATTTTCTCTAGGAAGGGTAGTAAGATATTTTTTCTGAAAAGTTTATTATTTACAATCATTGAGTCTGATGCTGACCTCTCACCACTTTTTCTCTGCTTTTATAAGAGAAGTGCTTTCTGCAGACTGCAGTATCTGCCATTTCCTAGACAACGCTTTCTTTTTAGATTTTTTCCCTTTGAGGGTTTTTGGTTTTTTTAATGGACTTATATTGTAAAACTTTTTTCTGTATTTTATGAAAATGTATGTTCTTTGCCCAACAGAATCAGGTGGCTGACTTAGTTTGCACAACCAGCTTGAAGGCTGCACTTTTGCCAGGGCACATGGGAGTCAGCCTGTTTATTTGAATGCTGGTATATGAGTCGTACCAGCTAAGGAGCTGGCCTCAGATTTGTAAACTTTCCTGCACTTTTATATCCTTGTACTTTAAACAAGTAATTTTTTCCATAGCAATATTTTTTTCCTTTTCTTTTTTTCTTTTTAAATTTAATAGGAAAGAGTGGTATTTATACAACAGCTTTAGGCTAACTTAGATATCTAACTTAGGCAGAGTTTTAAGAACTAAACCTAGGTGTTTGTACTGCCCTGCGTAGCTGGCAGGGAGACAGAGGTGCCGGGGGGCTGTAGGCGAGGGGGGAACCGCTGCAATTCAAAGGACCTAAATCAGATGCCTGAAGTAGACAGTGTGAATAACCCTCTAGATGACTGGAATTATTGGACCACATTGGAGAGAGAGGAAAAAAGTGAGGCTGGCATATGGTGAGTGTCCTACATATGGTATGTTGTTTATGTGTGTTTTTTCCGTTAGCATTTCTCTTTCCTTTGTTGCTCCACCTCCTCCTGCAGTCTCTCCTAACAACAAAGTTAATTCAAAAACTTCTGCGGTCGAAGGAAAGTTTTCAGACCTGCGCCGCTCTCAGAATCACAAAAACCAGGCAAAATGAGTTAGCTCTCTTTCCCATACTCTGCCTTGCTTAAACAGTGCACTGTGTGTAATTTTCTCTTTCCTTTTATTTCTTTGGAGCCGATAAGGTGTGGGTATGTGTTAAAATCACTTGTCATAAAATTTACCATAATTCACCTCCTAAGACTGTGTTTTATACTCACTCAAATATCAATACTTTTTGCAATAACTAGAAAGGAGAGGTGTCAATAAAATAGACACACACTCTTCATGCTGTATTAATTCCTTTGGTCCAGTCAAATCCTGGTCTTATCCAATGTAGCTTCAGGGGGAAGCTCCCTTGTGCTGCAAAAAGCAGGCTCCACCTGGTTCTGATTAAGTTTGCACTGGTTGGATCTGCCCAGCGATGGCGTAAGAAAATACGAAGCAGAGAAGCCTGCAATCGAAGCTGTAGATTCATGGCCTATAAAACTAAAAGGTTATTATGGTCATCTATTCAGTCTACCCCCCCTGTGAAAAGGGCACCAGAACTTTTCTGAATTACTCTTTTTTGTGTGTGCGTGTGTGTGTGATTTTAACAGAAAAAAAAATCATACATCTTGATTTAAGCCTTCCAGTGTGTGTCTACAACTACATCTTCTTACCACTGGCTTCTGTTACACCTTTTTCACCAGGCTGAAAACTCTAGTGTTATCAAATTTCTGTTTCTCACATAGTTATTTATAAGCTGTGATCAAGTAGCCTTTTAAACGTCTCTCTGATAACCTAAATAGATTGAGCTCCTTGCGTCTTTCATTACAAGGAATGTTTTCCACTCCTTTCATCATTCTTGTTGCTTTCCTCTGAACCTTTTCCAATTTTTCAACAACCTCTCTTGAATTGTGGACACAGTGTTTCCAGAACAGGTTGCATCTGTGCCAAGGACAGAGGTAACACAACCATATTGTATGTTTCTCTGGTGATGTGCTCTTCGGTTGTTTCAGATTGGCCTCTACCCTCTTGTACTCACAGCTCTTTGCACCGATTATCTGCTCTCCGGTGTTTTTCAGGCTGCCTTCAGTCTGTGGGCAGGGTCCTCACCCTGTAGCAGTGGCAAAGTCTTTGTTACTAGAGCAGTGTCTTATGTTTGTCCGGATTGAGATTTACCATTTGTTTAAGTGTGGCCAGTTTCCTGAGCAATCTGAGTTCACAGTGACTTGGCTCACTCTCTATTTACTAATCTTTCAATAATTTCAAATGCAAACTTTCTAAATACATTTTTTTTCCAAGTGATAGAAGAGTCACCAATAGAAAAAAAAATGATAGGGTCATGCATTTGTGGATCATCATTAAAATAACCACCACTGGTTACTTTTCCCCACTTGCTACATGCTTGAGACTGAGATTTGATTCCATTTAATAAGTGAAATATTGATTTTAATATTTTTAATCAAAATGTTATGATTAAAAACTAAAAAACTTTCCAATATTCCTCTACATATTTAATAGTACTAAAATTACCTTTATCCTACCAAATTTATACTCCTAATAAATGATATCAAGTTAGCTTTGGCAAGATGATTTTCCAGAAAATTCTGTTCTCACTGCTTCGATTAAAATGAACTAATATTCCTAGAAACTGTTCCTTATTTTGCTTGAGATCAATGTGTGGTTGAAATGCTTACAGACATTTAGGTCATCACATTTATTCTTTTTAACTAGTCACAAAAATTTTTGCATAGTTCTCTTGAACCTCCCTAGTTCTCCGAGACATACTAAAAATCCTCACTAACCATGCAGACTTCTCTGCCAAATGTATTAAAATACCTCCATGAAAATTATTCAGGTCTACTGATTTTAAAAATGTCTAGTTTTATTAGCTGCTATTTAACATTCTCCTGTGCAACTACTGAAACAGAGCTTCATCATACTCATCTTATATGAATACATCATGAGACTTTTCCCCAAAATACAGAAGAAAAGTAGTTGAGACTGGTTTTTTTTAATAATGTTCTAACAAAAAGTCCTAGTAATTTCCACTTAATAAGGTAGCAAGACAATTTTTAGGGTTTTTTGTTCATAATAAAATTTCAAAATCTCTTCATATTGTCCTTATCTCTGTTTTCTCTTTGTAATACTTGGCTTTAAAAATGCTCTATAATTCCCAGCTTCTAATTTACATTAATTGCTACATTTCCCCTACACCTCCCTTTTATTTTTTGGGGGTTTTTAGTAGCTGCCTTCACATACAATGTCATTTTATTGTTTTCAACGAAGGAGTAGAAGGTTTTTCCTTCATTGTGACTCTATTTGTCATGTCCTTTGCAATGCGTTTATCAGTCTGAAGTTGTCAGTCAAGTATTTCCTTTAATACTTTCTTCAAATAACTGTTTCACATTCACTGTCAAATTTGCAAAAGCTGATTGTATTATATCAACAAATATAAATATTGGATTTTAATTAATTTTCTCATAACAAATATAATCAAGTTTTAGCTATGTGCACATAAGCAAGTAATTTTTTATTGTCAGATTCCTCTGTCACTAGACTGAGGTCTAGCAGAGAATTCCTCTGGATGCAGTTAGAGAAATTGTCATTTTTGATTTGTTTAATGTAGCTAGTATTTTGTTACAGACGCTCTGAGGCTTCCAGTTTATGTTAATACTATTCCATACCTCCTAAGCACTTTTCCTTGTTAAGATATTTCATGATCAGTATGAAAGAAACGCAGACTTCTAAAATTATTATTTAATTTTGACAGCAGTGAGAATCTTTAAAATGAGGTATATAAAGTGAGATATAAAATGTCAGCCTGATTCAACTACAATTTGGATCATTGTTTCAAAATAGAGTGTGGTTTTAAAAATATTGACACAGTTACTGAGAGGTGCGAAAGATTTAACGCACAGAAGCCATTTGGGGTTTTTTGTTAGGAGTAAAGTGTTAACTTGGAGTCACAGTTCTCCCACAGCCTCTGTTTATTTACAGTAACATATGCAGATTGCTCACTTCAGTGCTTTAAGCAGAAATACAAAACATACTGAAAATGCAGCTACAATTATAACAAATTATAAAATTCTGGAAATCGGGTCTAAGGTTCCCGGCTCTTTGAAGTCAGGAGCGCTCAAACTGTTAGACTTCCAGTAGTTTTCTTCATAAATCGCTGCTCCATATTATAATGATTTAACTTGCCACTAGCACCATGCTAAAGTTGGCTAACTGGACCATAACACCCAATTACCTCACCCTGATTTAATCCCATTCTTAAAGAGGGTGAAATCTGTTAAAAATGGTATTAAATATGAATGTTTACAGGGAATGCATCTCCTAATTCTTTCTACATGATTCCGCAGAAACATTTTTAAAAATAAATACCACATTTCTCTTTGTGTCCCGAGCACACTATTCTTAACAACAGACCTGAAGTGAATGTTTACAGTATACATTTCTAATTTTAGGTATAGCTGCCTTGTAATTATCTGATTTAATTTCTTTGGCCTTTTGTCTTGCCTATTTAGATGCAAAGCTCTCCTGTTGAGTGCACAGCACCTGATGCAAAAGGGCAAAGATCTCTGTAGAAATTCTCCTAAAATATTATTGATACTTCAACCAGTCACCACCTAAACTTTATTGGCGAGGTTTTACATTTTTACATTTTATCAGCAAGAAAACAATGTATTACCTGTTCTCAGCAATTTTTTTGCCAGTACCTTATGAATGTACAATACTGACTTTTTCAGTCACAATATGTCAGTTCAGAAAGGAAACACCGAACATATTTGGAGAATAAAATCAGTATTAAATGGATTAACAATAGATTTGGCTTCAATGCAATAAATCCAGAGAGACTCTGCAAACACAGGAACTAGCTACATTTTCTACACGGATTTATTTCCTACTATTTAATGTACATAAAACACATGAATTTAATTTGTTATTGGTATTCTTTACCATGAGGAGAGTCAAGAAAAAATCCATAGAACCATGCGTGAGTGTAATGTTAAATATGAGAAAATAGCGTATTGTACCAACCGGAGAAGAATTCACCCCAAAAAGGTTATTAGGGGACGTTCACGTTGATTTGGGGGAGGCCAAGGCTGACTGGGCCTGGGGGCTAATGCACCCTACCACCAGTACGGAATAGTCCTTGAAGCTACGTATCTGGGAAGCTGGACTTTCTCTGCTCATGCTCTTTCTGATCAGACTTGTCTTTTTCTGGCAGCTTTTGCCAGCAATCAGATTCACTGGAAACATAAAAGAGAAAATGATTGCTGGAGTTGTGCTGAACAAGCTCAGCGTTATCTTTCTCCTAGCTCTGTTTGCCCATATGCACAATGAAAGGAAGCTGGCGGAGGTCCTGGTCCAGGAAAAGAATTAGGGGCTTTATCATCAGACAATAAGTTGAGCAAATTGCAGACCACAAACTACTTCTCTTCAGAGTACCCTTGAAGGACTCATGGCTGAAGTTGGTGCCTTAGAGCTAAAAGGAGGAAGTACAGGGAGGTTGTAAAGATGAGTAGCCAGACAATAAGGGATGATTGTGCAATGTCTACTGTTGAGCACTGGGCAAAGAACACATGAAAAAGTCTAAAATTCTAGAGCCCTGAAGTCCTGGTAATTTTAATTAGTTTCAAAAGCTGCAAAAATCCATCATACTTTTTATTCCAAAAATTTTGGTTGTTCACATGGATTATCAAAGACATGTAATGAAGCTGTTAAACAAGAGGAGGACTATTTGTTTAATAGTGGTTCCATTCAATAGGAATCAATGAAAGAGGATTTTGAAACTAGGGAGTTAAAAACCAAAAAGACTTGCATGTCCAGGGAAATAAAATCTTTCTGCCCTTTGTTATAATACCATCCTTCCTCAGATTCTGGTTCGAGTCATACAGGAGAGAGATTTTAACACTATATCCTGTAAAATTAAAAATCTCGAAGCAGAACTTCGACAGAGTGACTGACCTCCTTTGAGCTTTTGAGATGATTTTGGAAACTTGGAAGGAGTCCAGACTTTTACTAAGTCTTTGTTTTCAATCCAAAATAATCTGGAAATAATACCTGTAACATGAATGATATTAATGTATACCTGTAAAAAGTACATAAACTGGTGGAAATATGTCTGCTTAGTCTTCTCAAATAACGATATGAACCTCATCTTTAATATGATCACCTCACACAAATACTTTCAAACGCCTAACCCTTTGAGTGTTATTTAAAGGTATTTTTTTCCCCGTTATAAATTGACGTGCACACGGAAAGAGATCTGAAAAATATTGAGCAGAAATCTAATCCACCAAAAATCTTTATGGATAAACTGTTCCCCTAGTAAGCCCTCAATCTATAAACACCTCAATAAGACATCTAGAGAAAATGGTTTGAAATTCTTACAGACTCTGTTCCTCTGAAGATGCTGCAAAGTTGGTGTACTAACACTGGTTAACTAGTTACATAAGGAACCCGGGAGTCATAAGCACTGCTCAATTTGCTGAAATGAGAGGCTTTCTTCTTTTCCCTGCCTCTAGCTTGAGGATCAAATTTTTCATACAAATTGGCATGGTGTGGTAGATTTTCCCTCTGCTATTCCATATCCTTGATATTCTCTGCGTGGGGAACTGCCACTAATGCCAAAGGGATGCTTGGCTCGTTGTGCTCTCCCGATAGCTACTTCGGAAATGCTGTTAGATTAAATAGCGAGGGACAGCAGCGTTTTAGCCGTGATCCATCAGGCGGATCTGAGAGGAGCCGTTTGCCCTGAGAGAGGATAGACTTTCGAGACATATGGTGCTATAATGGGGGGGTGGGGATTTTTCAATTCCAATCCACCCATTCCGGATGAGAGAGACTGAGCTAATACCCTCGTGTATGGTGCACTGCATCTAGCTACGGAAGTAGCGTTAGGGTGGAATTTATGGACTCTCTAAATTGTTTGCCAGGAAATGTTTACTAGCTATGCACAATAAACGGCTGTGAAAGCGTATTCCTGTGTTTAATACGATATGGATTTTTCCTTATATTTGGGTCATACTATTATGATACCAATAAAGGAAACTTGAAAAAAAAAAGCAGAAAAGAAAACAAACAAGCAATGTATGTTCATATTTATGGAACTTCATTTGGGGAAGTCTGATTGCCTACAAATTGTACAGTGTAAACTTAGTGCCAGGACCCCTGGACACATGCCATGCCTTCCATATTAGAAATTAAATACATGACTTATTTTTAGATCAAAATAGTCTCATCATCAAGTCAAGGTATGTTTTTAAAAAAGCCTCATTACCACAGCTGCAGGGGGTCATACGTAATGAAATTAGCGTACATGTAGAAGAGAAGACTACCTACTAACTTACCAAAATGGATACATAGCTTCACAATTCAGAAATTAAACGGGCAGTTTTGGATCACAGGAATCTTGGATTTTTGCTCTGGGATGTGACTCTGTCTCCCATGTAGCTCACTGTTGTACCAGGGACTACTGTACAGTTTTATAGGGTGTGTTAGATTAGATACATCCCCAAACATTTTTCTCTGCTAGGAAGAAAAGTCAGAACTTTCTCTGGTAATCTGTGAAAAGAGCCTTTTCTGCTCCTTCATTTGATTTAATGTGAGGCTTCTATTTTAATATAATGCATCTAAGAACTCTCCCTGTTATTAAAAGACAGCGGGCACTAACCTAATTTGTTTTAATCGTACAGTAAGGGTTTGAGCCTGGAGGTAAGCTTGTACTTTTGCATGGCTGAACACCCTCTTTCAGCATACGCATATGTGTATTTATGCATCCAGCATGTTGTTCATGATGGGATTTTCAAGTTTAGTACCTTTGTAACAATGCACTTTCGCGGTTTCTACTTGCATTTTCTGCAAACAAGAGTAACTACAATAGACAGACATACCTTCCCCCTTGCTTGCTATGAATATAACAGAGGAGATTAACTGATAAAAATGAGAAGGAAAGAGCATTTAAAATTAGACATCTCATATAGACTTCTATAGCAGATCATTTAACAGTTTTAGTGCAATAAAAAGTTGAAAACTCATTAGTAAAATATTTTATCCACCGGGCTTGTTTCAAAATACAATTTTCAGTAGTGTTCGTTGCTTAATTTTACTTTTTTTTTGTAACCACAAGGAATAGTATCTAAGTTTCCCTGCACTTTTTAAAATTGCTATTACACTCTAACAATTAAGTTGATCCTGTGAGGTCGCTGGGGAAAAGAAAAGACTCAGCACTTCCTCAAAGTCAAGTATGAAGACAGTTCTTGTTGTAAAACAGTTTAAGGGTGAATTGTTTCTTTAAAATGTTTTCAGAGTCTCTACCAAGCTGATCACAATAGTAAAAGTATATGAAGAATACATTATCTAGTACTACTAGGGGTAAAATGCAGTGATAATAAAGAGGCACTTCAAGTCATCTTAGTAACAGCAAAAATTGCTTCTACAAATGGGAATGTGTAGATTTGGATGCACTAAAAGCACATGATTCATACCGTGGGATATTAGCTTTGATTCAAACTTCATTGTTTCAAGCAAAAGAGGTTTATGTAACAGGTTTTTTTCTTTTATATATTAAATATCTATCTCAGCTTAAACCTATTGCCTACGATTAGTGAGACATAAAAAAGCAAAATGCTTCAAAGGCAGTTTACCTGGACAGTGTCTGTTTTATTGGTTTTAATCGGAGTTGCATTGGGTATCGAGAAGGAAAAGGCACGACTTATAGCGTAACACAGCCAAGGAGCTGACATGTCTCGTGCCTTTCTCTTCCATTCGAGACATGCTATGCCTCCAGATGCTGCAGTCTGGATTTAGGGGCATACACTGCTCTTGCACAAGTAAGAGTTGCATGTGTTATGAGTTAATTTCATTTTGTTGTGTTCTTTTGCACATGGCGTTTTTGAAACAGTTAAATGGAAAATATTTTTAGTTTACCATCTTGTATTGAAATACACTTGGATTATTAAATAAAATCTAAATCCCTAAGTGATACGTTCTACAGCTCAAATGCACGAATGCTTAAAGTTCATGGACAAATTACCTATGAGGGAATTACACAAATCCAGACTGTCCCCACGTGCTTTACTTTGCATTTGTGTCTCAGTCAGCTGAAAAGTATGCCAAATAATACACCTCTTCTTACAGCTGACCTTCTCTAAGCCCACAGTGCTAGATATTTTTCATTTGAAAAAGAAAGACATACAACTAAGTGGACTTCACACTTTTATTGTGGATGTGTAATTTAAATGAAATATATGGAAATGCATCAAAGAAGAAAGGAAGGTGGCTACTTAAAGTGTTTCACTGCACCAGAGTCCAACATGTAAACTTAGATGATGTGAAAGTGCCTCAGATAGTCCCTTACTGGAATACTTTATTGAACCCAAATTGAGACCTATCCCATTGTATCAAAGGACATGCAAGTGGGATGCTTAATAAAGCATGACAAGTACAAATACCTTGGAAAGGTTTATTTCAAGAAGTAGTATAATATATTCACAGCTCATCAACAGAGCTGCATTCTGTTTTGGGGAAATAAAATAAAAAATTAGTTTCTGCAAACGTGGCTTTGGAAGGTGTCAGTCTCAACATACGTCACTTGGAGGTTTCTTCATGACAGTTAAGAACTTACCTATGTTTTTTTAGTGTCACTGATGCCTAGAAATAGCATCCTGAATCTTTGAGATCTATCTGCAAGTTAAGCACTTCTTGGCATATATTTTTTAGGGAAGTCTAACTTGCCTTTTTTTTTTTTTTTGGTACATTTTTCTCATTCTTTCACAAGACAAAATATGTGTATCTGGAAATGCCCTCAGTTTAGTCTAAAATAATAATTCCAAACAATTTTTACTTTGTACTTAATTTCTCCTATCAAGTATCTGTTGTTAGCATTATTTGGTATTAGATTTTGGGGTGCATGATGCTGCTATGCATTAGCAATTTTTAGGTCTTTGTTTCCTATACCTATTATTAATTAATGTTGTAATCCTGAAAATGTTTCTAGTCAAGCAAATCACCATGAACACAAATAGGACTCTGTAAAAACACAGGATTACTCCCATGTGAAACTAGCGAATTAATAGACCCTGAGCTCTGCAGGGCAGTGAATATCTTTCTGTTCTGAACACTAGCTAGTTACAGGTTTCTGCTCCAAGTCTAGAGCTCATCACACTATAAATCATAGCAAACACACCTGCAAAGTAAATAACATAATCCCAGCAGCTATTAAAACCTAGAGATTTTGTAATTATTTATTCTTGCTGCATAGATACGTGCCTCTGTGTCTTTTTCTCCCTCCAGAGAAAAGAAAATTAGAAACTACTACAAACACAGTCTGTGTAAGTAGTATTATACTCATTAACATGTAAAAGAGATGACAAAAATTAGTGAGTTATCATTCTACTAATGATGGAGGCAGAATTACAAAATATGCCCCCTGCTGCTGGTCCTGCAAGGACTTGGAAATGTCAGCCAGGAGACGATAAATATTTCACATAGTGGTATGTTTCTGTCTCTATTTTAGTCTTTTTACTGTAAATACTGTGTATTTATCTGGTTAATAGGCATAAGTATTAGCGTAAATCTTTTGGTGCGCAAAGTTTTCAGTCATCTGTGTTTTTTATTCTGGATGACTGAGACTTGAAGTATTATCAGCAAAATAATAATTTCGCAGCACAGTTAGATGCAAGCATTGTTGAAAATACAGAATGATGAAAATGCCCTTCACCTTTCTTCCATGCACAATAGTGTCTGTGTTTTCAATGGGGGCTTCAGTAAAACGTCTTTTAAATACATACACAGATCAAAATCCACAATGTGAATTGTATCAAACAAAAAAATTATTAAAGTGTAAAATACAAGCCTTTCTTTCCTTTGTGATTAGTAATTTTATGAGGAAAATGGACTGAGTGTAGCGTGTAATTGTCAAGATCTGGAGACAACAAAATGGAAAACATATTTTTCAGACATTATTGATTTGCTTGCATATGCGTTTTGAGTACATTTCTAAATACAAATGGAAGTTATGTGTTATTAAAGTTCCCTACAAAGCTTGTCATAGCTGTTTTCTAGTTCAAGTATTCTTAAATGGAGATAGTACTAGAAAGAATAAAAAAATGTTAAATTGCAGGGCAACATGCAGATTGGGAAACAAATAGTATTGTGCAAGATGGTTCATTTTGCAAATAAATTATCTATTTAAAAGTTTTGAATATGACTTCTGGGACTTTTGAGTATCTAATGTGAAGTGCAAGTTTCCCACAGCTCAAATTCTAAGAGCATTCCTGAAACATCATAGTTCAGGTGTGAAGCCTCAAGTACATTCACAATTTTAATACTTGATCAGTTTATTTAAATTAAATAGGACGTATAAGATATTTTACTAGTTACACTGGGCTGGCAATTCAAATAGCTTTTAATGATGTAATGCAAACTTGTAAATCATTTTCAGTGAGGGCCTCATGGCTCAGCACAACTTTTCTGTAATATACTAAATTGCTGGCATAACTTTAAAATTTGTAATACTTGGAGATCGTGAAAATAAGAACAGAAGCCATATGCATGTGGGAGCTGAAAATATAGATTCAGGCTTAAAAGTTTTTACAGATCTGCAGTATTTAGACACTACAGTCTTTAAAGCAAAAATTGTGTCTGATAAGTGTTAAACCATGGCACATGTAAGCGCTATAGAGAGTGAAATGGAAGTACACCACAGAAATGCAATGTTAAAATTATGTGGTACACATTGTGGCAGTACAATTTCTCAGAAAAAAAGTGTTTTTATGATGAAGTGTTGTAAAGATACTGGTATACCATAGGTTTATGAATGGTAAATGTGATTATCATCAATATTAACTAGTCAGGGATTCAGTATTTTTGACTAGTCAGTGAACACTTATTCATTTTCTGTGCTAGGATTTTCAGTCAAGGCATTCAAGCATCTCTGAAATGATGCATAATCCCCAGGCTTTATTACTGCTTATGTCTGTGGGTTTACATTGCAGCACAGGTACCAAGAGAAACGAATTATATTGCTTCAGTGGGAGTTAAACTGGCAAAAATTAGGGAAAAAAGAAAAGGCTGAAAATAAATATACATCTGTTGTGAATCTGGATTGACTCTAAGGTTAAATGATGCCTGCATTCACCAAATTGCCATGGAAAAATACGAACTGATCATAATTACAGTAGAATAAAACTTTGTCCCCTTGCTTTGGTAGGCTCCTGAGTACAATAAAAACTTTGGCTAAAAGAAACTGAATTCATATTTGTAAGATTTCCCTTTGACAGTAATAGTGTAAATTGCCATCCTTTCGCTGACTTCAGCAAAGGTATGACAATTTTTATCACTCAAATGGTGGTCCCCAAGTATGACTTATCTTCCTGATTTTACTGTAATACATATATCGCAAATATGCAAACCACACACTAGAAAGAACTGACAAGAATCCTACTTACATTCTGATAAATATTCAGGAAGGTGGTTCTTTCAGTCTCCAACGTAAAAAATCAGAAAGACTGCAAAAGTCCTGAAGAGGAGGAATTGTACACTGGTTCGTTCAGGTCAATTTTACATGATCTCTTTCTCCATAAATGGTAAGTTAAAAAACCAAAAACGAGCCACCAGCAAAACCGAGAAACACAAAGTGAATGGAAATAGTAGCCCATACATGAAAATATAAGTGATGTTCCAAACTGTGTTGGCTCCAGATGTTTTTATGAGTTAAACAGTTTACTGTTTTCACATATTTAAAACATTCTATTTTTTTCACTTGATGTTTATAAGCTTTGGGCAAACTTGCTGGCATTGATTTGAGCTATGCTTTTGTACCACATGTAGGTTAAACATACATTCTGAAAAGATACAATGTGAACAAGAATTCAATCGTTAGTATTGAGAGTTAATAACTGCTTAGAATTTTTCCAGTACTTATTCTGAGTTATTACTGAGAGGCTTTGCACCGAAGCTATAACTGAAAAGTTATATTTTTTTTACAAAGGATGTTATCATATAGCCATAGGTCTTTGATAACTGTACAGAAACTTTCTGAATCATTTCAGAAAGTGTTTGAAGCTTTTTATTTGCCTTAACATTAGTTGCCTGTATTTGCATTCTCCTTATATAGTTTAAAATGAAAGCATAAAGCTCTGCAGAGAATTGCATTTCCAGTTCATGCGTGCTTAAAGCTGATTTTTAAAGAAGTAATAAGAACACTTGATGTAGGACTTGTGAACTTATTTGGGACCTCAGAAGCCCGGGGAAGCACATTACTGATTAGTCAGATTCGGTTATGAAGCTATTGACAAGCACGGAGCTGTGCCATTATAGCTTTGCTATTGCATTCTTCTTTTTCTTCTTCTTCACCTTTAGGAACTTCTCCTACCTCTTCCTAAAAAGTCCTATTTGGCTTGTCTCTTATTTCTCTTGGAAACCTTATCTTTCTCCCTCCCCCTCGCACCCTCTCACTTTCTTCATTGTGCTTCACTTATTTCTTTTTTTT
>VWZW01013751.1:2282706-2421752 GCA_013397115.1 Edolisoma coerulescens | reverse complement strand
TGCAGAGTCTGTCGGTGCCGTTTTGGAAAAAAAAATTCCAGCCCCGATCTGTTTACAGTGAAAGTTGACAAAGGGTGGTGAAGTTGGATCTTTCCTAAACTCTCCTGCCTGGAACCTGAGACTTGCATGCCATGGATCACACACTCTTTGGCTGCCTGCGCAGCCCCCATGCCACTGCGCAGAGCTTGCACCCTTTCTCCCAGTCTTCTCTTGCCCTGCATGGAAGATCTGACCACATGTCCTACCCTGATCTGTCTTCTTCTTCTTCCTCTTGCATAATAGCGGGATACCCCAATGAGGAGGGCATGTTTGCCAGCCAACATCATAGGGGGCACCACCACCATCACCATCACCACCACCACCACCACCAGCAACAGCAGCACCAGGCTTTGCAGACGAACTGGCACATTCCTCAGATGTCGTCTCCTCCCGCCGCGGCCAGGCACAGCCTCTGCCTTCAGCCTGACTCAGGAGGACCCCCGGAGCTGGGCAGCAGCCCCCCCGTCCTGTGTTCGAACTCTTCCAGCCTGGGCACCAACACCCCCACCGGGGCAGCGTGTGCGCCAGGGGACTATGGCAGGCAGGCTCTGTCCCCGGTGGAAACAGAGAAGAGGTCCGGCAAAAGGAAAAGCGACAGCTCAGGTAAAGGCTCGCGCGTTCCCCAGCGGGGCGGGATCCCCGGGCGGCGGGTGTCGGGGGAAGTGGCACGGTCGGGCCCCGCGGNGCTGGCTCGGCCACGGCCGCCTCCGTGCTCTCGCCGCCGGCTGACACCGGGATACCGGGTTGCTCCTTCCCTCTAACGCGCTCTCGGGACCTCCATCACTAACGCAAGCTTTATTAAGGCTACGGGGGGAGAAGTAAAAAGAAAAAATCCAGCACGTGATAGAGTATGAAATCAAGGTGGTGTTGGGGGAAAGTTTCCAACAGCCAAGGAGAGAAACGTTTGTAGTTTTGGTGCGGTTTTCAGCATCTGGTGCCGCGGCCCCCTCCCCCCTGCCCGATACGACACCTCTGCTTCAAAATTCAGAATCCAGCGCGCTCTTTCCCCTCCGCCCCTTCGCCGTGGAGCTGACTGCGGCTCCGAGGCGATTGCACAACGCTTGGAAGCACTGCCTTGAAAGCGGGGATTCGGGAGAGGAGCTGATTCCTTGCTACCCTGTAGGATCTGAGTGAGCCGGCATCAAATCCTCAGCGTGGAAGGGGCAAAATTTGGAGTCTGTAAAGCAAATGGGTGAATGGGAGTTTCAGAAAGCTGCTTCCCTTCAGCTTGCTGGTGGCGGGGACAGACGAAAGGAAGGAGCTGTCTGACTTTTAAAATCACGGTAATTCTTACTTAAAGGCGAGCATAAAAACATGTAGATCCACAGCCATTGCAGAGCAATAATTCAGCATCAATGAACGTGCAAACTTCATTTCAAAACTTGACAGTATCTCTGCTTTCTAGAATAGCAAAGCCTGTCAAAATCCCGCTCTGACAAAAGCCACTCGGCGAAGGCAACACAACTGATGGGACTTCCGTTAGGGCACACATGAACCGGGGGGTCACCAAAAATTCAGTGAGACAGGCAGCAGGCACTTGAAGAGAGGGCTCAACAGATCGAAAACTCAAGAGCTTGCATAGCAAATTATTTGTTATCACAGAAGAGAAAGTGAAAGGCTTTGTATGATATGTATGAAGTTCACAACTGAAACCATCACCTCTTTCACTCAAAATGTTGTAAGCTTGGTAGAGTGTAAGAAACAGAATGGATTTAGAAAAATAACCTTCAAGAATACCCTCACTTCCTTCCTTGTCCATTACATTAGCAAATGTTTACAGTAATTCAGAAGGTATTTAGCTGAATTTCATCTTACGTAGCTTGTGTAGTTGCTGTAAAGTCTTCTTGAGTTTAAAAGCTGTATTTAGTTCAAACACTGCTGGTAAAAGCTTTTGTTTTGTCTTCTTTACTTTCAATGAGACAAAAAGAAGTATCTGATTTCGTGAGGTGCATGAAGAGTCCCTGTTACAACTGCGAAAATAACTGGATGCCTGCTGGTGTAAGGATTTATTGTATTTGTCAGTCTTTTTAAAGCCAAAGGAAAAAAGGAAATCGGTCCCTTTCACTGTCAGGGAAGTATCTGAATCACTTTCTGTTTATTTCGTTCTGCAATGCAAACCAAAAAAACACCAGTGGGGAATGTCCTAAACCTTACCCTGAAGTGACTGGAGCCTTCCACTGGATTAGTGGACAAGAGGTCGAGCCTTTAGCCATGGTTACGTTTATCTTGCAATGTCCTTCAATCCTCACTTTCTAAGGCTTTCTGAAGATCAAGGTAAATATTTCCTTCTCCCTTCCGCTGAGAAAAAAATATGACCGTTCACACAATTGTGAATCTCTCAAACTGAAAATAGATGTCTTTTGACAACAACTGCATAGCTGCTGTATGTTTGGTTTTTCTTCAGGAAAAGCCTGCATTTTGGACTGAATATTTAACCCCACCCCTTTATTAACTGTGAGCTCTGGTGCTAGATATTTAATGCCCTTCTAATATATGGCAGCAAGAACTATTTTTAATTTGCTGTGTTTCTGTATTTGTCATCCATAATTGCCCCTCATTTGAT
Organism: Edolisoma coerulescens; assembly: GCA_013397115.1. Lineage (NCBI taxonomy): Eukaryota > Metazoa > Chordata > Aves > Passeriformes > Campephagidae > Edolisoma > Edolisoma coerulescens. Next base: position 2,419,150 of record VWZW01013751.1, on the reverse strand, counting down.
TAAACATCATCTCCTTTATTTCTCATTAATCTTTTTTTTAAAAACAAATTACTGTGCTTGAAAGAATTTCATGCATGCCTTCATCATACTTAGAACTACTTCAATAGACATTTGTAAAAAATCCTAATAGTAAATAACTAAGAGGTGAAGAGAGAGAGAGACTGTTTTAAGTTTCAGTGCCAGCATTCTGAGACAATTATTAATGCTCTTGGTTATTTACACATATATTTCCTCTTCTTAAGCATATCACTTAAAGCCGCAGAATGCTCAATGTTTTCTTGAGCACTGAATCTGTTCCGCATTTCAGAGCTGAATTAACCTTAGGCTACCCCTTTCTTCCACTGCTTAGCTTTTGTTTCTCTATGTTTAAGATCATAAAGCTGAGTTTGTAGATAGTTTAAAGAATGTAAAACATGACCGTTGCTTGTATCATTAATCTTCCAAACAAGAAACTGCTTCTTAGCCGTATAGCTACTCTGAAAATTTACCAGAAGGTATACCCCATTTTACTTACTTGTTGTGACGGCAGGAATGCAACTTTTAAAAATTATAAACAAAAATCCAGAGGGCAAGCAGAAGTTCGTACGATGGACTGTGTGCTTTTCCCTGGTATTCACATATTGCAAAGGAATGGGAGGATATAGAAATATTTTCCTCTAAGCTGTTACAGTTTCATTTGGGATTGAGAAAGCAAGGTGAAATGTGCTCGTGTGATAGTTTTATAAACTGACCTACAGTTTTCTTTAGCCCTAACCCAGGTTTTAAGCAGTTTGGAAAGTTCCCTTTGAAGACATTGAATAGACTGCTACAGAACAGGGTAAAATTTTCTACTGTTCTCATTGTAAAGGACTGGGAAATACTGCTTACGTAGTCATCGACCCCTGCTTGCTACAGCTGTCAGTGTCTCCAGGTTTTGTAGTTGCTCTCTCATTATCTGCAGAACATTCCTTTCAACCTGCATAGGCCCAGAAGTGGGTCAGTAAAGTTGCCTGTGAATTGAGGAGTGATGCATACAAATCTTTATATGTTAACGTTTTGCAGTGAATAATGGCATCTGCATCCTCACCTTTGTAACTCAGCTCTGCGTATGTCAAGGGTGTGGGAGTAGAGAGACGATACGAAATTTGAGGGTAGGTTGCAAATAAAATCACTTATTTTAAAGTGCACTAATGGTCAGAATTATCTGTGTGCTAATGAGGTGCGGATGAAAACCATGCTGAGTGTGTAGAAAACATATTCTTGGAGTGCTTTGTTGCTTTGTGGTATGAGTTGGTCTAGATGGAATATTTTGGATTTTTCTAATGCCTCCCCTTCTCATTATTTGCCTGTGAGTTTCAGGGCCATTTTATTTCTGCTTATTATAGGGTAGGTTTTGATTCTCAGATGATGCAGAACACATCAGATGCAAAGTTACTACTGTGTTTTCCTAAGTTATGTTACTTAAGTCCAAGTTTTCTTAAAACTTCAGTCAGGAAAAAAGCATATGAATGCCTGTATAGGAAGTGCTGTCTAGATTTACTGAGAAATATGAAAAAAGAGTGAATCTGGTAGCCTTAAGGAAGTCTAAAATGCTATGGTGAAAAAAAGTATTTGTACTATGCTGAAAAGGCTGGGGGGAGGCTGAGTACTATTGAAGGAGTTCTTCTAAGCACTACATCTATTCAAATATTTAATTGCAATAGATAAATACATAAGGAAATTGCATTCCTGTTAAAGTCGAATGTAATTAAACACTTGCCCCCAGGCATGAAAAGCCTTTTTTTTAAAAAAAAAAGAAACCAAATTTTGCTATGGGAAAATACTTTCTGTGTGGCACAGGTTTCCAAGGAAAGGCTAACAGGTAATAAAAATAATGCATATTTTTGACTGTAAGTACAATAGTATAGTTTAGAAATGCTTCTGAAAAAGCATTTTAGGAATCCACTGTTTCAATAGTTTGGTCCAGTGTTTCAATAGCTGTTCTGCTCAGTTTTGTTCATTGACAAATCACATGAAAAAAAACAGTATTTTGTTTTCTCCTGAGTTTTAATATTTTATAACCTACCTAGTCTCAACATGCAAACAGTATAAAGTTATATCTCCAGGGAATTTATTTTAAACACATCCAAATATCATAAATCATATGTACTTGTTTGAAATGGTCTCTAAAAAGCAGGTCATTTTGATAAATGATTATAAATACTGTGAAATCATGAGTTTTGAGGACTTCTGATTGGTTTCTGAAACATGTCAGTAAGAAAAATGAGCTGCACGCTTGTAGTCAAAAAGCACTGTGTAACTGATTCATCAATATGTCTGTGCTTTTCAGTTTGGTTGTAAACGGAAGCAAGAAAAAAACACATAATAAAGCATAGCTTTTCTGGAAAGAGTTAATTTGTTTGGTATCTGGTATAAGAACATCATCTACCCTTAAGAAAAACAACAACAACAACAGCAACAACAAAAACTCTGTAGATTTCATAAATGAAACGATTTCAAAATCCGATGAATAATAAACGTACTTTTAGGAGAAAAGTTTCAAGACTGATTGCTTATCAAATGTTGGGCTTACTAGTGAGCTACTTGCTGAACTGTTTTAATAGATGAAAACTTGCAGGAAATTCACTTTTGTTCTCAGGAAATATAATCAGGAACTTTTCTAAGACTAAAATTTTGAAAGACTATTTTGCTCATACATTTTCAAAATTCTTTGCCCCTACCCAAAGAAGAACTTTGTGTGGACAAAAAAAAAAAAAAAAAAAAAAAGAAATATATATGGCTTCTAGTTATGCATTTGTGTCTGTTTGTATCAATGATTCAGTAGGATTTACACGTCTCCCTCTCCTCATCAATGCACCCTTTTAGAAACATTGGAGGGCCGATCCAGACCTTCACTGGATCACAAATGTGTTTGTGAGAAGATCCATTGACTCCAGTGGAACCCCTGAAGTGCTCAAGGCTTTTTTAAGCCATCGGAGCTTAATTTTGTTACACGTGGATTAAAGATTCAAACATTCTGGCAATATCTGGATAAAATTTCATGGAAAAAATTTCAAAAAATCATAGTTTAAGTTAGTTACCTTTCAGGATTTTTAAACTTCCATTACATTGTGGTGAAATAAAAATGCTTTATAATCATTGCAGGTGTTTATTGATGAAATGTTCAGATTTCCTGATTGTTTGAAAATTGCCAATTGAGCATTTCATATACACATTGAAATTTAACTACATTGGTTTTAACATTCTAGGATAAAATTTGTACTAACATATCTAGTGTGACTTCTGTAGCATTTTGTAATACAAATAATCAGATCATGTTTCTCTTTTTTTGTCTTTTTGCCATTTTTAGACATGCCAATTGTTTAACAAATGTTTTTTAATTGAGCCTGATAATATGCATATCGTTTGCCATTTGGAAACACTCGTTCTTTAGTGATGCGATGATTCAATATGCTGTGCCTCAATTCCTCAGGAGTAGGATTGAGCTCTGTGTCTTGAAATTCAAGGGAAGGTAACATTGTCTTTGCTTCTCTCCGCTGATACCCTAATACTGCTCACTGGATTTATTGCTTTCGAAGACACTGTTACTTGGCAGTATGAATGGTCGCTGTAGCATGTTTCTCTCAGTAGCAAAATGTATTCTACCAAGCAGTGCTGCAAGCCCACGGAAAGGAAGCAAAATAAATCTGGTTTCATCTGCTAGACTGAGCAAAGTTTAAACCCATCAGTAAAATGTATTTATGGTGGGGTTGGGTTCAATCCTTATTTTTGCTATGCTACCCTGTGTCCTTGTTCTAATATACTGAAGAATGCAACTTGAAAGGATGCGAAAGGAAAGTCATATTTTTTAAATATAAATACTTGCATATGTCACTAATAAGGTTTCTAACTGAAATAGTGTGGTGTTAGAGAATTTTGATAAACAGTGCTTGAGGCTACTTCATTACATCAGTGCACAGCTGGGCACTGAACCCAGTCCTATGATCTGTCTCGAGCCTGCGCCCTGTCCTTTTATGACTGTTTGCCCAACTTATACAATGGCCATACCAGTGCTTTTCTTCCATTTGTAAAGTACTGTAAACTTTTATGAATCGAAAAGCTTTGTGTGCATGTGTGTGCGTACATGCTTTTTATTTTTAGTAGGCTTTAAAGACTTACAGATCTGCATCACAATTTCTCAAGTTCTGCTAGTTGCAGAGTACAAGCAAGATGGTGCGCAGCCACCCTGCAAAAAAACTTTCCTCTTGCTACTCAGCAGGGCAATTGCATCACCTTTGCCAGCATGAGCTGTGTGACTGCATATGTGGACACAGCCAGGAGTCATTTGACTTCTGGGGTGAGTGTCTGGGCTCTTCCATGAGCATGTAGCTGCTTTTCTATTGTGTTTCATGAAAATCTGAATTCAAAAATACCCCCGTTGTGCTGGATGCATGCAGTCTAGTCTGATATCTTAAGTATTTGAAGTTCAGTAAAGTTATTGAAATAAATGGTTTATAAACAGACATGCTAAGGGAAATTTCACCAGGAAGATACCAATGACAAAACTCCTACTGATTTTTGTTAGGACCAGATTTTAAGTTGTGAGCTCTTGCTATCAATGTAGCTTAGCTTGGGAGGAGATAGACCAGTTAGCCATGGTAGTGCTTATGTGTTTTTGTTATATGCCGTCTTGAATTCTTCCAGCGGCAAATACGGCAAAGGAATGCTTGTGTAAAAAACCACTGCTGCCATTTCTTGGCTTTCCAGCATGTGTTGTCCTTGTTATTTATTAATACATATTACAAAATCTATGTCCTTTGATAAGTTTACCTAAACCATATCCATTTAAACTAATATTTTAATAGACAATAATATAAATCACAATGATGTTATTCATTTTACTCTCCAAATTTTATACATTTATCTGTAATATCACTAGTGTAGAGTTGCATCACTACATCCTAACATTCAGCGAATGATGCAAAGTGAAGAAAACCCCACATTAAAATAACGGGATGTAGTAGTAGACAGTGCACTGTAATATATGAAGATTTTCTTCTGAAGTCTTCTATTAAACACCATAAATAGACTACTTAGGTTGTCAAAATTCTACTTGTTAACATCAGTGATATTAAAGACGTAATGTTCACTGTAGATTAGGATTGATACCTTTTATTTCAAGATCTTGGACCTACAGAAGATACTAAGGCACCTCCTATTCAGAACGTGAGTTGATTTTCTAAGTGAATTTTTACAAACAGTTTTGGGGACAGGTCACTTGACTGGAATTTGTACATACTTATTAATAGACATATTATTACATGTCAAAAGAGAAATCTGGAATCATATTAGGAAATTTTCTACTGAATATCTTATTGTTTAATGATGGATGTAATCACTGAATGCTGTGAAGTCTGAAATCCCTGGAGCTCCTTACTCAATGCAATTGAAAAAAGCAGTCTGAACTTTGTGTTGAAAATTACCTGTGCTGAATAAACCTCAGAAGAAAACATCCATGAGAAGTTAATGGTCACGTGAAAGAAAGTCATAACGTACTTGATTCTATGTTTTCTATTGTTTTTCTTTAATAAATGAAACAAAATAATTGATGAAACAGAAGAAGCAAGTCTCAAAGCAATGAGTCAAATCTTTAATTTATGATAGAAGAGAATAGTTTTACTAAACCAATAAAATCCAGTGGATTATGAAACTAACTGGAAGCCAAGCAATTTTTCTTTTCTTTCTTTCTTTCTTTCTTTCTTTCTTTCTTTCTTTCTTTCTTTCTTTCTTTCTTTCTTTCTTTCTTTCTTTCNTCCTCTCCTCTCCTCTCCTCTCCTCTCCTCTCCTCTCTTCCTCTCCCTCTCTTTTCCTCTCTTTTGCTGCTTTTTGGACTAAAGAAAAACTGGTTGATTGAACATTATTTTATAGCAAATAGGATATGAAAAAGTAAAACTGAAACAGATTACTGCAAGCTTTTAAAAGCCCTTCTTCCTTCTGCATTCTCTCAGATCTCTAATAGCTATTTCTTATTTTTAGCAAGTAAGTCTGAACAAATGCTGCCTTACATAAACTGTCTTATATGCACTTCAGTATCCTCTGCCACTATTGTGAGTTTTAATTCTTAGACTGTGATCTTATGATGATTGTAGTATGCATTTAATTTTGTATGTTGGGACACGAATGAAATCTCGGGAAGCTGAAGTCAAAACTAGCTACTGAGTGGAGCCAGGACTTAACAGCTGAAGTAGTCATAGTACTTTGATATGAACACTGCTGAAGTTAAGTGTACGTTTACACATTTTGGTGAATTGAGGGCATTAGTCATTTAAATTTACCAAGCGGAAAAAACTGTTTCCCACTTTGGTCCTTCTAAAAATAGATGCAAAAAAAATCTGTTGGACATATGTGGACTGACAATATAGCTCTGAAGAGAGTTGAACGAACTGTGGGGTTTTCTACCTGCCAAGCAAAAAATGGCATATTCTAGGTGCATGCAATATATCCTGAGTGTGCATGGAGGCTTCTTTGGAAGGGGGTGTTTTGACACAGGGAATGAGGCTCCTCAGGCACATTGGTCTCAGTAGCTTTTCAAGCCTTTCATTTTCTTTCATCTGGTGGAGAATACCAGAATGCTGTAGGCTTCACAGAATATGTGCACAAGTAAAAACGACTTATTAAAATGTGCTTATTACTGTAAAAAGAATTGTAGGAGCAGTGACTAGATGTCTCCTAAATTTGTGAAAAAATTGGTTTGGTTTAATGAAGAAAAATGAATTCAAGTCGGATGTGTCAATAAACTGTATGACAACATATTTTGTGAGGCTTCGGTACACTGAATTGCTAAAAATGGTGTGAATGGAAGCTGGGTAGCTACAGCAATGCTGACCACTCGAAGATTTCTTGTAAAACTGTGCTTAGAATGCCAAATAGTATTTTCTGCTAGAAGAAAGCAGCAGTCGAATAGGCGCTTAAGCACATTCACGCCTTTCAAATTTGTATTTTCAGAACTAGACATTAAAACCTAGTAAAGTCTGCAATTCATACCCTCCTTACGTAGGGCTTAGGAAGAGAACGTTACAAGTTCTTTGCAGTTTGGTTTGATTGACTCAGGATTGACATAGTAATATTAAGCTCTTTTTTTTCCTGTTCCTATATTCTTGTTTTGGGAGTACCACAATGACCTCAAGCTGCAGCTGTGTATTAAGTCTTTGCGTTCCTGAGGACATTAGAACAATACACACTAATGGTCTCGCTCCTGGCTCCCTCTCCCTCTCCCTCTCTCCCTCCCTCCCTCCCTATTTCTTTTTTCACACAAGTTTATTTCTGAAGGAGTGCGTGCCTATATATCCTTTCAATTTCCATTCATCCATGCAAAATGAGCACTCTCTTAATTTCAAAACAAAAAATATGACCCTTTACCTTAATCAGATATCCATTAGATGTAACCTACAATAACTTAAGAATTGCAGTGATCTGCTAAATAAGGTAATGTTAGTCTATTAAGCAATGCAAGATGAAACAGTTATGAGTCAGATAAAAATAGAAGGCTTCATTAGCAGTTGTTCATGGGGCATCTTGAATTTGCAGAATTATCTTTTTTTTGTATTGTTACCACTTTAATTTACATGATTTTTTTATACCTTATTGGGTCAATAAAGAGAGTGACAATTCTGTCTGTATTATTTGTTTTTATGAAATAGTATTTTGTTATTAAAAGTCGTAAACGCAACATCTGAAATTCTAAATTTAAAAAAAATTATGTGAACATGCACAGGAGAAAAAGCTGGAGACAAGAGTGAAAATAATTTTGATTGTTCTATACTAAGAGGAAATAGTCTGCCAAACTTTCCTGTAGTTTGGCTTAGCTTTGTATTTTAATTTTTACTCCACTCATTCTGACTCCTTTGCTTTTACAATTCAGTACATTGCTACAACTTTATGAGGCAAATGTCTTTATTATTTTAATATGGGGGTATGTACAGAAATATAACAGTATTCAAACCCTATAAAGCTATCTTTATTTCACTGATTCCAAACTGAAATGTAGACAAAGACAGAAGATGCCAATTGAGTTTGCAGTCTGCCGGCATGAGAAATATCAGAGATTTCATATTTTTGTATTTGCAAACATATTGGGGATGCTTTGCCAGACATGACACCCAAGCAAACACTCTTTTTGGATAGAGGCTGTGTGTTTCAAGTGCAATGGCTAAACATGTCCAGTCATTTTTAAGTATGTTTGGTGAAACGTAACTTAGAGAATGACTCAGTCTGTCAAAGTTCTCAGGAAAGCCATTTCCTTTCCTCCTGCAATAGTCACTCATCTTTGCCAGTCTATGTACTGATGCTCTAATTCTGTCAAAGCCTAGGTTACTGTGTATAATTCTTCTGGAGTTAACAGTATAATGCTGGCAAAGTTAAGCACAGTTACTACTCGGTTGTTGGTTCCTTCAGCTCGATGCTGTGAGGATAAGAAATGTTAGTAGTTCCACCACATGTGGGTAGATACCATGAAAATATTATTTATGGAGGCTCTGGCTTACCTTGTGTATTTCAAGCATGTTTCCACAGCTAATTGATAGTCTTAATTCACACACAAAATGAAAGATGCATCCATGTTAACCGGGAAACATTTCGTTGGCTTTCTTATATAGATAACTGTAAAGCTTGGTGCTACCCATATAGTAGAGTCTGACTACATCTTATTGCTGGCCTCTTAATTAAAAGGACTTTGTTAACCTAACAGCAAAGTCCTGTTACGAAAGACAGACCTGAAATCTTCAGTGAGCTGGAAATGCAGGAAGTACTGCTCCTAACCAAGGTGTTAATACAAACCAACATGGAGCCTTTCTAGTTCAGAAGATATTTGGAGGGGAGTACATATTGCCTAAGTACCTCAGGAAGAGTATTTCTATGAATTTTGGAACTGAAACAAGTCCAGGGAATATGTGTATCTTGTTGCACAACAAGGACAAAAAAGAAGGTCTCACTAGTCAGCCTTTGCACCTTCCCTGCCTTGTCATTTAATGGCTCATATATCTCTGCCCTCCATAAAGCCAAACTTTATGCAATAAAGGTTGGTTTCTTTATAAAACCAGATAGCATTTCCTTTCCTTCCAGGGCAAGAACGCACAGATGTAGGAAAAAAATGCTTACAAAAGAGACCTAGGGTGAGCACAAAGCATCTTTTACAGGTATAAAACAACTTTGTCCTTGGTTTCCCCAGTGCAAGGCCATGGGCTGCTGCTTGTTCTGAACAGGTTGAGAGCTATGGTTTAGAAGATCTTATTTTGCTGTGAGACTTTTCAAGCTGCTTTTTTGTCTTCTCTCTCTCCAACATGTTTTCAGGCTGTTTTGCAAATGACTTTTACACCACTCAGCAGAAATTGAATCCTGTTTTTCTGCCCTGGCCCTCTCCTGGCTCTTGTTTTAACCTTGACAAAACCAAAGCTGATGAAATGATCATACCTTTCAATCACATCCTTTTGAAACTTCCTTCCTAGAATCATTCTTCTGGTTCCACCTTATATTCTCAGAGTTAAAATAATTTCACTGTGAGGCATTTCCCAGTGCCTCAGCCAATGTTTTGGATCCTGTTTCTTATCTACCTCAATATTTTCTCCACGCTGTCTTAAGTGTATTCTTCCTTTTCCCATTCACACTTTTCTCTGCCTTCAGTATGGCTCACATACCTGCAGGAAACATCTAAAAACAATATTCTGTCACTACCCATTGTCATCAAGCTATCATCTCTTTCACCATGAACTTCTTTTTTGGTAACTGTAGGTCACACATGGCTCTTCTGTGGACTTATGGTCTGTAAGAAAGGTGTGCAAGACAGGAGGTGAACAGAGAAAAATTAAAAAAGAAAAGAAAAAAGGTCCTTCATATGTCCTCTCTTCTCTCGAGGTTTTAACTCCATAGCGGTGTGCACCACAGAGCAGATTCTGTAAACAGCTACAGCAAAAATCAAGCATGACCCAGAGTGACAATACTGATATTTAGTATCTAATAACAGTGATGTACCCCGTGTTGAGCAGAGCTGTGTGTAAAAAGGAAGTACTTGAAACTAAGCCAAACGTGTGAAAAAAAAAAAATTAATCTAACTTTCTTAAAATGCACTCTTTTAACTCCAAGAATTTGGGTAATTACTTGTGGCAGAAGGAATGTGGTTCAAAGACAGTAAAGTCTCATTTTGAAGGGGCCTGTAAACTCTTTAAATAGTACTGGCAAATTTTTCTTTTATGCCAGTTTTCTGTAAGAAGAATTTTGAAAACAGTGAAATATTTTTATGTGATCCCATTTCACTGATATAGTAGACATGAACACATATTTGGGGCATGTGTATGTATGCATGTATATATCCAGCCTAAAATAAGAGTAGATAGGGACCTGGATAGTCCATATGATTTGACTGGACTACTACTTGGTTGTACTGAGTTATTTTATTCCTAAAAAAGTTTTAGAACCATTTTGGGAAGGATGAGAAAGCTTCAGGAAGGAAGAGAAAAGCAAAGTTCTGAGGATAGCTTTTGAATGCTTGGGATTGGCAGTTTTGCAGTTATTCTCGATGTCTAGAGTTTTTCAGTGTAATATCAGCAAATATAGTGCATGGTAAAATTACAGAATATATCAAATCTGAACTCTGGAGACATAAATACACGTGAGGATCAGCTCACAAGATTGGCTGTTTTGTGGCTTGTCTGCAGTGGGCTTTTTTCCATATCAAAAAAATCACCATACAGTTTGGCTCAACCTTCATGCTCAGCGAAGACAGTTTTATTCCAGGACTGAAATAGACAAAGGCAGTAGATGCCAGAATTGAGGTGCATTTGCAGAGTGGGATGGAGAGAATTTTGCAGCTTTTGTCTCAACTCTTCTCTCCTGTTGCTAGGAGTAAGTGTCTGTGTTTTTGGTAAGAGCTCTATCAACTTTCTAGAGGAGGAAGGGAGGAGATGCTAACAAAAACCTGTAAGTGCATTGTTGTCAGTAACTCACATTTCTGCAGTACACATTAGAATCTAACTATTAGAGAATATTTTTTTTAAAAAGGTAAACATACTTTTCTGATCAAAATTTAGAAAAAAATAGGAAAGTTATAGAATTCTGACAGTGATGGAGTCCTTCTCCCTTCCCCCACCTCTCATCAGCAGGCTGATGTTTCCAGCAACTTCAAAAACAGAAGACTTCTCTGTAATCCTACATGTGCATAAGGAACAGATTAAAATCCTGATTTGTGAAAAAAATTGAGCATATGCTTAAGAGCCATTGACTTCAATGAGAGTTAAATATGTCCTCACACACGCTTCTTGAACTAGAGACTAATAAGGATATTAAAAAGGATCAAGAGGCTGTCCCTCTTCAGGAAATGCTGCAAAACTGTCATAGCTGAAAAGTATTTTGGTCATAATCATACTGACTCTTATCACCCCTCACCTCACTTCCAATCTTCATAGAGGTGAAAAAACTCTTCTCTCCATCTCTTCCACTCTCTTTTCCTTTTTTCTCCATGCTGTTCTATGCCAGGCTAAGCTCAGTCTGGTTCCAAAGAAGAATTACAGACTGCAGTGTCCATTAGGGATGACATTATTTCCAGTGTAATGAATGTGGATGATGGTCAGATAGTACAGTGGATGATGGTTGAATAACGCTCCTGAGAGAATTAATTATAAGATAATTAATTACACTGCTATATAGCTGATTTATCTGGAGGAATCCTATGTACAGGGGAAAAAGGTACCCCCTGCCAAACAGCAATCCATATTAATATTCTTTTATTAGACGAGTGACAGATGGAGTGAAATAGTGATGACTAAAAAGCTTGAGTGTGGGTTGATTCCTTCCAATTCAGTATGACAAAATGGATTATATATATGGGTTTTGAGTGTGGTACTCATTTATTAAATACTCATTTGGATTTTAAAAAATAACTTGCCTTCATTAGCCATCTCGGGAATCAGACTCCATGGTGTAATAAATCTCAGTTGCAGGAATTTTGGCCTGCTACTCATCTCAGAGAACTCTGAATTTTCTTTTTCTGAGCCTTGTCTCACACTCTACTACAATCCTAAGCAACTTATCCCTTTTCTTTGTTATCCAGATTTAAAAGGCAGTTCTCATCCTTATAGACAGGAGTAGCCAGTTTGGGGAGGAGTATTTGTTCTCTCCTTCAAGTCACTAATTCCAATTTTGTTTTGTTTATTTTCTTAACAAAAACTCTTTCTACAACTGAAGCTCAGAGTAAACTTTGGCATAATGGCCGTTTAGCATAGCATCACTTAGAGAATGTAATTTTTGTAAAAATTATAGAGCAGTAGAAACTTTAAATCTGCATATAGTTTGGAAAAGAAAAACTTATGAGACGGTTTCTTGTTCAGTATAGGAAAAGCTGAAAATGGACTGTATGTTTCTTTCATATTTTATTAAATTAGCTCATGTAAATTACTAAAGATGTTTCCTGCTAACTCTGTTTATGTTCTTTTTGAAGCAGCTTTCTTTCATTCGAGTCAGAAAAAAACCCAGATTTACATTCATACTTTAGTGTGTTCACTACTTGCTCTGTCCTTTGCTGCTGTGTGTGCTGTAAAAATCAAGTGAGATATTCAGGTGTTATTTCCTTTTGTCCAGTCATGAACTTGCTTAAAAATGTTGAATATTTCAGTATTCTCTGTAACAAGCCTGCAAAATTTCTGGTTTTTTAATCAGAGATTTTCTTAATATGTTTGAATTCACACTTTTCTGCAGACCAGGTTTCCCACAGTGGGAAGAGGACTGGAAATGGACTTTTACTCCCCCCCGGGTTAGTATCAGGTAATGCTGTGCATTTCCTATGTGATCTGTTTGAGTTGCAGAGGTGAGGTACCACCACAATTCCTGTCTGTCTCAATAGTTGCCCTCTAACATTTAAATACACGGTCTTATGATTACTTAGTACAGATTTTAAACATCCTAGGACATATCAGGGTCTAGGCACAATGGTGTATCCTGGACTCTTGCAGAGAATTGCAGCTGCTGTATCAGGATCCATGCCACTGTAGGTTGGCCATAGCTGCCCTGAGCAGCAGGAATTCTGTACGTTTAAAACTTCCCTTAGCAGGGTGTGCCGAAGCACACATAAACTTATATTCTACTTCCACATCATGACGTGATCTTTTTGTTTCCTTGTGTAACTTGGTAATTTTCTGACTGTTTCTGCTGCTGTGTTTTGCTTTATGCTGATTTTCAGTCTGTTGCATCTTCAAATCGGTGAGTTAATCTTTGACCACTTTTGGATAGCCAATTAAGATGGATTCATATTTTTTTAAATGTATTAGACAAAAAAATTTTGTTCCAAAAGTTATTGTTTTGAAAGATACAGTTTTACAATGACTTTACACAAAATTTATATCCACTACTAATAAAAATAAAATATGGCAAATAGTTTTTAATTGGGTATTTTGCAAAGTTAGTGTTTTATTCATCTCACTATACTAAGGAATTTAAAAGCTAGAAAAGCTGGCATTAAACTTAAAGGGCAATGGAAAGTTGGTAGCCTAAACATTTGTTTTTATTCATATGGAGGGAAAGAATTTGGACCAGATGCTTGAAAGAGCTCAGAACCCAGAAGCCCCCATTGTTCTTCATTTAGGTGCCTAAATGGTAACAGTTGGGTGTGCAGCTTTCTTGAAAGCTGATCCTTTTGTGTTAGGCAGCTTTCAGGTTTTAGCCTCTCTTCCTGGCTATAGAACTTAACTGTAAACATTTTATTCCAGAATTGTCCCTCATCTATATCCTTCAAGCATTTGCTTACTGTTAGGAGATCAGTTGTTAATATTGCAAGGCTGCAACCCCTTCGGCATGTCCTGAGTTTTTAAAATATGTGTCCCTCACGTTGCTTTCATCCTGGGGACATTCATCCTCTGCATCTAATGCTTTGGTAACACATTTGCAAGGAGTTCAAGCAGAATGTGGACTCTTAAAATGCTGTACATTCATATGCTTTTGTTTGCTTTAGGCTGGCAATCCTGTAAAATACAAAATATTTTTAGAGAAAGCAGGGCTGTGCACTTTCTTCCATGAAGTAAGCTTCCAGTCCTAGAAAACTTCTCAACTGAGCCTAGTGCATAGCTGGTTGCATATCAGTGTGCTTATATTTTAGGGTTGATAATATACAGATGATCATTAAATACGTAATTGCAGGATTGGGTTAAACCAAGATCAAACAAAGCATCTGCCGTGCCCTCTTATAGTTAAGGAAAGGATAGTAAAGATTAGCTCTTATTTTCACCTAAGTTCTGTATGCACGCACGCGCACACAATGCACAAACACAATACAAAGTACCTTTTGAAAGTTGTCTGTGCTGAGGGGTGTTTAAGATGTTGTATATGATTCAAAAGCACCTTTGGGCTTCATTCTCGGGTTATAAATTTTAAAAATTTTGATGCAATTAGTAAAAGGGTGAGGCTATTAGTAGGCTTAAAAGATGAAGACTAAATTTTAATAAAAAAGCCCTCATGATACCCTGCAACCCGAAAGTAGAGAAAAAAAGGTTGCTTTGAACTAAGACAATGTCAAGAAAACAAGGAGAAAAAGTTTAGTTTCCAAAAAGTTAGCATTAGGATTTTGCCAGACAAACTGCCCCTGCAGAGAAACAAGTACATTACTTTGGGCAAATCTCCATGACTGTGCTCCCTGCAGGAATTACTGAGTAGACCTTCTAGTTTCATTTCCTTCAATAATCTTGACACAGTGCTGTAGTTACTCCATACTTCAGATCTTCAGTCTGTAGAGTGGACAAAACCAGCTTGCAGTTCCTTATGTATAAACAGAGATAAAACATTCAGGATGTCAAACTGGACTGGGGAATAGGAGGACTCAAAATGCAATGACAATTCCAGTTACTAAATGCTGGGTAGATTACCTATCAAGGTATTTATGAGCAGGTATGTGCCTCCAAAGAATAAATAGCACTCTTTACCATCTTAAATAGAGGCATTTTTAACATTTTGATGACTTTTTGAGCCAATTATTGGCAGATGTGCTTTAGCCAACCATATGTCTCGAGGTGATGTACAGATATATTTCTCTGCCTCAACAAATATTCCAGCTTCTTTCCAAATGGTATGTTTGTTTGGCTGATGCACGACCTCAGCTATTTTTCTGAAATTGAATCCAGATCAAATGGAATGCCCTGCTGGTTGTATCTCAGTGCCTTGCCTTGACCAGTGTTCTTCACCCTTACAGAGAACAAGGAGCTCTGGTTGCCTGGGATTTTCAAAACAGATTCCTGTATGTTATTCGTAAATCTATTTTACCGTCTTTGATAGGTGCAATTATCACAACCAGTTAGCATCGGAAGACTATAGCAACATAAGTCTGGTAGTACCTCTCTCTGCTGTGTTTTCATTTACTTATTTTTAACATTGAAATTACGCAATTCTCAGAATAATCCTTCGTGCGCTGCAAACCTACCAACTGCTGAAACCCCTTTTCCTCTTGTTGTACTGTTTGATCAACTATATAGTACAATTTATATTGGGTCTCAATAACTTTCATATCAATTTTCATATTAAATTGTTCCAATGTAAATTTCTCATCCAGCAACACACTAGGAGCTATTATGAATTGCCATATTGTGAATTGTCTCTCCAGAACTAAGAAATTCTCTTCTGTCCTGAGATTTACTTGGAAGAGATTGGGCACCCATTTTTTCTTGCCTGTCACTGTCTGACTCGTTGCCAGGAGAAATTCAACAGCCTGGTTCCTTTTGCTGCATTTTCAAGTCTAAATGTAGGCCATCAATATACCTGGATATGTTTCAGTACAGTGGTTATTACATTTCTGTATAGAGCTCTAGGAAATTGTGTGAGAGGTGTTATATAAATGTACAGATTAGAGTGGAGTGGATTAAATAGGACTGGACTTCTGGAATGCACATCACCCCTTACTATGAGTTCTCATAGTGTGGTTAGAGCCAGCCTGTGCTTCATGAAATTTTTTTTGTGATGTCCATTTAACCAATAAATCTGTCATCACTGACTGGTCTCCATTTCCTCTGAAATAAACAAATCACTATAAGGTTCTTTGAAGCAGCAGACTGCCAGGAAACACAAAAGTCACTTTTGCTTCATCCACGGAGATAAAGTAGTTAGAAAGTGGAAATGAGCTGCAACTGAAGGAGCCTCAGTGTTCTCACACCTGCTAGAAAGTACAGTAGATTTCCACAGAGCAGGAATTCAAACAAACCTCAGATCACTGTATTCAGTGAAAGTGAGCTTGCCTGGCCAAGAAATGAATTGCAGGCCCTTGGAAACTGCTTAAAGCAAGCCAGTTTCACAGGGACAGAGGAAATTTGAAAGAGTCCAGGAAACTCTTCTAGATCTGTGATATTCATTGCATTAGCTGTTGTTTTCCTGGTCCATATTTCTGACCTCCACACTTCTCGGGCTCCATTTTTCAACTAGATGGTCCTCTGCTTGCTGCATTTCATGTCTCATTCCACAGATCACCCCTCTGGGCCATGACTGCCTTTAATGTCAAGTGTTCTCATGTGTAAGTTTGCATCTGCTTTTTCTTTGCTCTTGAGCTGGGATTTATTTCATTGCAGTCTGTTTCCAACAACCTATGGCTTAAGTGTTATCTTCTAACTCTTTTCAATGTGAAAAATTAGTCTCAGAAAGCTAGTAAAGTCTTTAATTCATTCTGGTTGTTCTCTGTTGTTCTATTTCTGCTGCTGAAAAAGGTTGTGGAAGTTAAGCTTCTGACAGGTGAGCATGGTCATTGTGAAAGGAAAAAAAGTATTGATTTTTGCTTCTGTAACTCATTTTTAGGTTAACTTACCTAGCACAGTTTACTTCTTTATAAAATTGAAGGAAAATGCTCCTTTAAAAGTTTGCAATTACTTTCAGCAAAGTAGCTTTAAGCTTTCTTCCCAATAAAAAACCTGACTCTTTACTTGTACAAATGTCTGTGAATATAAACACCACAAGCAGCTTCTAATTGAAGGTGAAATCATGGAAGTAAAAATCAGTAAGAGAAGAAAGCCAACATTTTTTTTGAAAATCTAATGAATCTTTGTTAGGAGTGGACCCCTGGCACAGAAGAAGCTGAGAATTTTTAAATGGGACAGTTTTACAATGTAGTTTATAAATAGTGTTGAAAAACCTTTCACATTTCTTTATCCATTCCATTTTTATGCTTGTTTCTAAATAATTTAATTCTTATTAAGAGTTTTGACATCAGTATTTCCGATGACTTATTTTCTTTGTTGGACTACTGTTATTGTTGGAAAACAGTGTCATTATATGCTCAGTAAAAGTTCTATCTTGGATTTGGATTCACAGCCAGTAATTTTTTTTTTTTTGTGTTAGTCCCATAAATAAAATATTAAGTTTGTTCTTATCCATACCCTTTTAAACAACTTATATTCAGACTTATGCTGACATTCCACTCTATTTTTTATTGCTAGCAAACTTAATATTTCACATTTTGAACTCGTGGTACGGTAGAAACTATTCTTGTAATTACTGCAAGTGTAACCACAGGCTTCAGTTGTATCCTGTCCAAAGCTTATTCTAAGCCCTGTAGTCAGATTGCCTTCTGATGCTCTGATATATAGTGATTTCTGTAAGTTAATATGGACTTTTAAAAAAAGTTACAAAAAAGTGACTCAAGGGAACATTCTGGTATCTGTCCCTTTCCTGCCATGGACAAAGTGTTGGCATTCTTCCAGCACAGTGCTGAAGTGTCTCTATCTTCCTTCTGGTAATATACTGAAGTACTGAAAGGAATTGAAGAGAAAATGCTGTGTGGAACCAGTGAGATGCGTGCCACCACATCCTGTCCTGACCCAAGATGAAATCCTGATCCCCATCACAAAACCTCATGTGGTGGTGGGATGGGGCTTCCCTTCCTCTATTCTTTCTTTTTCTCTGCATTAATAATGGATTCCATTAATGTTGGGGAGATGTAAACCAGACCCATAGTAAAATGGTGTAAACCTACACCAAAAGGAGTATGGCACTTGATATAGTGGCAGATGCTAAATCTGATTTTGGAAAAACCTTGGGTCTCCAGTTGACCATATATATTTCCTGGCTCATGCTTAATCCTATGTGGGTCTTTCTGTCAGTAACAGAACAAAAGCAAGGAAAAGAAAGGCATGTATATGTCTGCCATTTATATGACAGTTCAATTCCTACAAAACACACTACTTGTTTTAAAAAATGGGATTAGTTTCTGAACTGCAATTGCCAAAATATCCTGAAATGAATCCATGTGCAAACTGAAAATGTGCTTAGAGATGATTTTTCCAAAGTGATTTTGGTAGCTGTAAGTCCTGGAAAGGCATATTTCTGGAGGCTACACAACTCTTCAGCTCTTGATGTATCACAGACAAAATGTGTGATCAACACAAACGAATAATGAAATGGTGGGAATAATCAAAGAAAACAGGAGAGATTATAGAAGTTGAATTTGTTAAAAACACTATATTTTAAATCTAGTTTTTGGTTTTTTGTTTGTTTCCCAGAGGTTTCATTAACAATAAAGGCTGATGGCTGCTCACATGAGGAAACATCTGCACACCTGTATCTTTATAACAGTCAGGTAGCATGTAGCCTTCTGCATGAATGGGAATCCTGGTTTTGTCACTTTAAGCTGAACTATAAAAGAGGTGAAAACCCCCATAAGATTAAATAAACTCAGGTATAGCTAAAGGAGGTGTGAATAAAAATTGCATAAGGATTCTTTGATTATGTCCTTAGATGATTTATTTGTGTTACTGCTAAAGCACCTTGTTACAGGAAGAAAGAAAATTTGGGGGCCACTAAACACTTAGCTCTACATTACAGGCACTTCAAGGAATGTTAGTTATCTGACAACTGTAAAGAATGTTACTGCATTTTACTGAGCAAGTAAGGGATCACTTTTCGTATTGATTCATTTAATGTCTCTGAAGTTGTAATGAATGCAGTGAAGAAGCAAATTTTTTTCCAGATCAAAAATAGTTGGATGAAGTAGTGCTAAAGTGGGATCTTCAAGCCATTTCAAGTAATACTGAGTCAAAACTTTGAAACTTCTGGTTTTAGTTTGATAGCTAGATTTGTAACAGTTTGTTACAAATGCTTGTGAATTTCCTGTTTACTTTGTCTTCCAAAGAAAATTGACCTGAAAAATCTATCATGCAGACAGCATAAATCCAGTCAGAGTGACACATTCATTTAAGAGTTGGACTCATGACCCTTGTGGGTCCCTTCCAACTCAGATTATTCTGTGATTTTATGATTCTTTTCTAAGAATTACTCCAGTCACATAAAATAAGTTTGGAATGATTGAGCGAGCTCCATATAAACATCAAAAATTTTCAGGTGTTCAGAACAAAAACTGCAGTTGGTTTTTCAAGGCTGGTTTACTGTTTATATTTATGGTGGTTGAATACTTTTAGAATGAGATGAACTGAAATAATAAACCGTTTTTAAGATGCTTTATGAGAACTGAAAGGTGTCCCTTTCATGAATTCTATATACTAATATGGCAGGAACGAATTAACTTCTTCCAGTATGTAATACATAGACTTTTGTTTGTGTTGTGTATATGTGCATAACTTATTAAATCAGGGTTAAGAGAGCTGTTGGTTTGCTGCAGTAAACCATGAATTCTGAAGCCTCACTTTAATCGAAATGGAGATTCAGTGTTGGTGGAAAAAAAGACCTGGCTCTGCACTTATGAGTCTCTCACACTCCTAAGTTTTAGAACTGTTTCAGTAGAGCACAGTTGTCTTGGAAAAGCCTTATCTTGGAGAAAAAAAGCTGCCAGGTTGTTAAATATATTTCTGTTGGGGTCTTTAAGCAGCTGGAGAGAGACCTTGAGGCAGACTCCTTACTTCAAAGAGGAGCTGGTGTGCAGAGCAGGAAAGGAAAGTGGTCATGTGAATCTTCACACTAAGCAGACTACTTGAGTGTTTATGCAGCAACTCAATTTTTTTTTGAGGATGCATGACTTAATACCTGCATATGCATTACATCAGTTAGCAAATTCTGCTCATTGGTGCCTGCTTTGTTTCGGGTAGGACAGGGCATAATCTTCATCATCTGGAGAGAGAGTTAAGCAGGGTGAGCATCAGTCCAAGCAAACACACAGGGGCTAGACAGTGACAAGGGCATCTGCCCGCACGTCTTAACATCAGGAGGAGGGGGAGTGAGGTGGAAGAAATTCAGAGAGAGGGATGCATTTCAGACAAGTACTTTGGTCCTGTCTAGAGTCAGCTATGCTTTGCCCAAGTGATGATTTGTACTGGACAGAACATTGCCATTTCCTACATTTTTCTTAATATCAATTTAGAGCAAACAAGGTGCATTTTTGGCATTTCAACATTATTGCCCTACTGCTTCTTAACTACTTTTTTAGAAATATTGAATGCTTTGAGAAAGGAATGGTACAGATAGTCCAGGACATTGTACTCATAACAATTCACAATATTCTCTATCTGAGAGACAAGTCTGTAATAAGCAGTAAAAATGGGATAGGTACATTTGATGATCAATAGTGGCAGAAGATGTTGAGAAATTACTAAAATGGAATAACACCTTTTTTCATCAAAAGTAATTTTCCTTAGAAAAATAGGTACAGAAGGCAATGTACTTTTCTGAGTGCTTTCTACTACTTTCTTTTCTCACACACTGGGAGTTGTGGGACAACTTATTGTTCATATCCTGTATGAGTGCTCTGTGGGATCATGATTTGTAAACAGGTTTCCAGAACTGGATTTGAGCTAATGAATTTCATACACTACATGTGTTCTTTTACCAAGTTTTAAAAATTATTTTTATTCCCTTAAACATCTGCTGTGTGCAAAAGGAGTTTCAAAATATCTGTCTTCTCAATACACTTAGGAAGATGAAACCTTATCAGTGATTTTACTCTTTGGCAACTTGACACATGAATTGCCTAAAAATAAATGTCTGATTTTCTTAGTTATCTTGTTAAAAAATGGTTATCTTGCATTTGCAATGACACCTGTACAATTTCAGAAATTGCTGCCACCCTGGAACCATTTTTGGATAATTGTATTTCTGCCTTCTAAATATATTTTTGGTATTTTAAGTCAGATTTCAATCTATAAGGATCTCTTCGTCTGTTTAAATTCTTAGTCTATAAAAGGAATAGATCATACCCACATTGCGTATTACCAATTTTTCATGTAGAAGATACTCTTGATTTATACCTACAAAAACTGGTGCTTTCAGCTGTTAAATTATTATGTAGCTCAGCAGATCTGGGTACCTATTGACATATCTCTCACGAAAGGTTTGCACACCTTCTCAGAGATATCTACAAAGGTTTGCTAAGGACTATATATCATATTCACATTGCTTTTGTCCCCTTTCATTCCTGGCTTAGACCCTAGGATATTTCCTTTCCTTAGCCTTTTGCTGAACCTAAGTCTGAGGATCTTGCATAATTTGACCTTTTCCTATGATTATTTAATTTGCCTCAACCTTTGAGAAAAAATACACTCTTTTTTGATCATAAGCATATTGTAAGAAATTTCAGAATCAGACCACTTAAGAAAACCATTTTGACTTGGAGATACGACTGTGCTGCTGTTGCTTCTGCAGTTGTACCTTGGTGGGATGTGACATGAACATCATCTTATGCCCTGTCTGTACATCTTTGACTACATCATGCACAATCTGAATCCTCTTTGCCCTTCTTTTCCCCTGAACTGTTACTTAAAATGTGAATTTTGTCCAATACTATTTATATGTAAAACAGTCTGTAATTATACAAAATTGATCATTTCTTGTCACACATTACTTGAACAAGGATCAAAGTCTTTTCCAAGATGGGAACTGCTGTTGATGAATTGTGAGACTAAGTTGAAGGAGGTCACAACTGTGAGATTTTCCCTGTCTTTCCTTAAAACCTGCTCTGGTATAATGCCCAGGAGGATGACAGCTAGGATGCAGTGATGAACATTTTCACTCATTTGTTACCACCATGAAGAAGTGGGGTGCAGCATATGATAAATGTATCGTCAGATCTTGGGAGCATGGACTTTCCTTTGATAGCATGCAGCATCCAGTATAATGAGGAAGCCCTGTAAGCACCACTGCTGCACTGATGAAAAAGAATAATATATTTGGAACTTTCTTTGTCTCATACTTTTTGGGCATACACGTCTTTATTCAAGAAAAGAGCTTCTGGGCTCTTTCTACAGATTTTGAGCCAAAAAAATGCCCTCCTACCTAGGGAACTAGGATTTCTAGCTTCAGTCTTTGATTGAATTGCTGTCTTTTCCAAGTCATACAATAAAAATTTATTTATTTATTTACTTCCCTTTAAGTCTTAGGAGGGTCGTGCATGAGTGTCCTGATAATGTCCCTTCTCTGAGAATTAATGATGAATATTTTCAGGTAGTACCAACTGTCTGAAATGAGCTCCTCTTACCTCTCAGTGAAAATTAAAGCAAATTAAATAAAACCAAATCAGAATCAGGTGATAACTGATTAAAAGACACATTTGACATATTAAGATACTCAAAAGAAAGTGTGGATCTATTCAGTAGTTTGTGAGGGGCAGGTTCTATTTACAAACAGGACACCGTCCACACAAATAATCCTATTTGCCTGCGTGTTAAGATATGGGTGAATTAATACTCATTAATATGTTGAAGGATATTTAATTTGAACTTCTTATCTGGTCATTATTGATGCAATCCAAGAAGGAATGACTGGTGATTTTTTGATGTTCTCAGCCTTGTCTTAAAGACGTCTTCTCATTTTGTCCATGAAACTGAAGATTAGCTTACATGGCAGCTACTCAAGACAAATTTTGTTACATCAAGGGCTTGCTGGGCTAACATCATGAAAATGAGGGAAAAAAGGAGTTGATACTGAGTTTTTTAATAAGGACTAGAGCAGCTTTAAAGAGGCTAACCAGGAATAGAAGTAATCATTAAAAAATGGGTTCATTTGTGCATTTTTGAATAACACCACATAAGTAAGCGGTCCAAACCCCAAAGCAGAGTAACTAGATGATGTGACCAATGAGGTCTTTTAGGGTGACAGTAGACCCAACTCTCCCTTGGAAATACAGGAAAACACAAAAACCAAAACCAAAACCAAAACCAAGGAAAGAAAAACAAAACAACAACAAAAAAAAACACCAAAAGAAAAAAAGAGAGAAAAGTCAGACTTTAAAGTAAAACTGCAATTCTAGAAACAATGTACATAGTTTTTCTGGTTGGGTTAGTTGATACAAAATAATACATAATACAAAAATAATTGATTTTTTTGTTTGTTTACATTTTAAGGCATGAGAAGACACAGATTTCCTGCTTTCAAAAAGAAAGTGAAAATATATGAGAGTAGGAAGGCACCAAATTGTGTTTAGAAAAAGCTTAATGTTCAGCTAAATGCACAGATGCATAAACTAAACACATTTTATGCTTATACCACTGTTTATATAGTAATGAGGATTTTCCATCAGTTTTCATCAGTTAAACAGTAGCTGTCTTTTTGCTGTTTAATGGAAACAAGGCAGTCTTGCATAAAAACATCAGATGTATCAGCATGTTATGGTCTTTGATTTTTCATATGAGTTCAGCATAGTTGTAACCATAACAGACCAACATTTTAACTTCCTCTCCTTCTGATTTTTGACTCAGATTTGTGAACTGAACTGGATCCAATCTTGCTTAAGGAGAAGGCTAGATTTTTGGATGATAGAGAAAGTCAATGTCCAGTTTTTGTTTCTGTTTTGAAAGATGGAGAAATCTTGTTTATGACTAGGAACATCTGCCAAATGCTCCAACACCAACAAAAATTAACTATTTACTCAAATTGATGTTTATATCTGTGAAAGTAGATATTGCTCCATGTTTCCAGTGCCCTAGAGGCCTATAAATCCCCTGGAAAACATCGCAACAATGTGAAACAACCCAGTGCAGTTATCCAACAAGGACCATTTTTGTAGGGCTGTGCTGTACCAGAGCATGCTCAGTCCAGCCTCTACGATAAATCCAAGCCTTAGTGACGTTTGTTCTACTGACCGGAGTCACTAGGGAATGCAGAAGGAAGGGAGATGCAAGTCATGCTAGTCGAACACTTTAAACAGCTGGACAGCAAGCAGATGAATCCTAAAAGTGCTGTGCTGCTAAGAAGCTCTAAGCAGAACAGTGGATAAGAGAGGGAATGAAGTCGTTTGACATTTTACAGCTGCCTCCTGACACTTTGTCATGCAACAGACAGACATTTCAGGTTTTGTTTTGCATCAATAGAAGCTATGAGCCAGTATATTGCACGGGTGGTTATGCGAAGCAAACAGTCCCTTGTTTGTGGGTGTCCCCTTCGCCTCCAGATCCTGAGCAGCAAAAGCAAGAGGGTGGTTATCGATGTGTAAAAAAAGACTGGAAATGGTCTTTCAAAGATGTGCAATTTTAAAATAAGACACCCTTCACAAAAATAGTATAATATCTAATAATTTTATTCAGTTGGGTGGAATTTCAGTGACTGAGTAGTTTAAAAGTAAATGAAATAAAGATTTTATATTGAAAGGAGTAACACTCCAGAGCTTGTGCCTGACTGCTATAACTTTTTTTTTGAAAGCTTCAGACCTTTATTCCACTTCTTTATATTCCTCTTGAATCTGAAAGCTGCTACATACTCCTTTTCAGAACTGCCAGACCAGAGTTCAGGAGGTGTTTTTTGAGGTTTAGAGGAAGATTTAACTACCTCCCCCCCTCACCACATTAGCATGGGCAAATGCAGCATTCATTGCTATTGCATGAAGTCCAGCCCTGGAATTGCTGGTTACCAGTATACATGCTGGGATTTCATTGCTGCTTCGAGCCTCTGCTTTTTACAGGGTATTCCTGCATCCTTCCATAGGTATGCTAATAATTTCATTGACATTTTTTCCCCTGTTTCTGGGATCTGATAATCTCAAGTATTGGGCCTACTCTTAGTGAAGAGATCCAATCCTAGATTATATGGATGGGAAGAAGAGCAAAGAAATAAAACACCAATTTTGATTTCCTAGAAAGATGTAGTTCAACGTTTATCAGAGTCAAAAGGCAGGACAATGTGTTACCTCCAGCTGCCAATTGTTACTGGAGGTGACAACTGATCACATTAGAGAATGTGGGCACTGATTTGAAATGTTTTAATAGTACAGTCAAATAACCTCTTAATTTGCTTTTGGTGTTACAACTTCTAGGATGAAGAAAAAAGTCGTACCTATCCAAATTTTATCTTCAATATTTATGAATGTTTTTTAATTTTCTTATCCCAGTAGAGGTAGGTATTTAAAATAAGCTTTTTAAAAAAGGGTAAACAAATACTGTCTAGGATTGCAAAACACGTATAGGATTTACTAGGCTTTGACATGCACTGTCAGAATGTTTCATTAGCACAATACTTTACCAGGAAGGCCTTTATTCTCCAGCTTGTAGGCAGCAAGCTGTGGGAGGTGAGCGATGGGAGAGTCAGGCCCTATTATTTAACATTTGTTTGCCAAATGTTATCTCTCTGATTGGAGGAAACAAAAGTTTTTACTTTTGGATGAGTTTAGTGATCACAGAAAGACTTTCCATTACCCAAAAGGAGTTAGAAATGAAGCTGGGGAAAAAATTACCTTTTAATTTGACTAAAATACTGTGGGCATGGGGTTTAATTATTGGATGCTTTTGGGTTGTAGGGGTTTCTTTTGTTTTCCTTTTTTTTTTTTAAATATGTTTGTTCTCAATGGGCTCACTTGAGACCAGAACTTTATGCACACACTGACATGTTTGCAAAATCAGTTCCTTGTTACTATACTTTCTAAATAAAAAATTAAGACTTTGTGAGGAATATCAACTCTTTTGGAAGTAACAGTCCATTTTTAAAGTGAAAAGACTGTTTATAATTTTCAGTTACTGTAACTATAGTCTCACTAGATCATATAAAAGGGAACAGTGTAAATACGGCACAAAAGTTTGCCATCTCAAAAGCTGTACTTGAACCCATACTTGAATTAACTTCTCCTTTTGGATATATAGTATTTTTTTGCACTCTAATCTTAAAATAATAGGAAGGTCTCCAAAAAAATTATGCTACATCTTTTTGCTCACATAAAAGTTAAAGGTTTTTTTTAATTGTACCATGCCAAAGGTTTTCATTATGAATCACAGGCTTTAACTGTGTAAGTTGATTGTTAGCAATCAAGAAAAATAAGTCATCAAAAAGCCCTCCCAGACTGTAAAATGAGTAGTAGATTAGATCTAGCAGAAAACTTAAACCTGCATTATTAGCTAGACTTTATTTCTTTTACAGATTTATTTCCTTCACCCAATATACTATTTAGAGAAATATTTTGCGTTTTCGGTTTAATTATCTGAGCATTTTTCCATCCTTTAACAATTGTTCCATAGGCTGAAAAGGAAGTTGTGTTAGCGTCAAACATGACAAATCCTTTGGGTGTTTTTAATGGATTCTGCCATTTATGACAATCATTTGAGAAAACAAAAAGGAAAATGTGGCATGGTGATAAATATGGGAATTTGTAAGTCAAAACCAGCTGATATTCAGGACTTGTAAAGCTATCATTAGGAGAATTTCTATCTCATATTAACAGACAGTAATAGTTTTAAGTGAAAAATGAAACTTTCATGGTTGGTCTGAAAGCCAATGGTACAAATAGTTAAAACATCTGAAAAATTTTGTTTTACAACCTTTTTTATTTTGGTTTCCCCTGAAAGACAGGTAATTCCATTTAATTGTATGTGGAAAAGTACTTTTCACTGTTTTTCCAGTTTTATAGACAGTGTTACACTTCAGTACAATGTTGTAAAGTAAACTGTGAATGAAACAGTAGAAGAAACCAAGAGCAGCAACCCTGTTGGGTACGAGAGCGTGCGCGTGTGCATTTTTCTGTTTTGAAGAAAGTCTGGATATCTGCTCAGGTAGGTTATGAGCACAGCTGGGCCTGTTGGCTTCATTTTAATGCTTTCTGAGGGATAATAAGATTTACAAAACATGTCACTAAAACATACGCAAGCAAATACATTTGCACAGAAATCTATATTTCTTGAAGACCCAGACAGAGATTACATTTGTGCCTCATGCTGAAAGCTGTAATGCCACACTAGCTGAGCCATGTCCAATAGGGACAGCAACTAAGGCAGAGAATGACCACATGGAATTGCTTGTGGGGGCTGTGACACTCATCAAGACTGTGAAATGGAAGGTGATTTGTGATCCTGCAGCTCTGCAAGGTGCTACATACACTTTAGAGGCCAGTTATGGGTGTTTAAAAAGGACGGGTTTTAGAAAGAGTAAAAACATTTCAAGCAGACTGAATTTAAAAAAAAAATGGAGAAAGGGCACAGTAACATAGGATTAAACAGAAATATTGGATGTTAGATTTGCTCCAGACACTGCTTTTTTTCTGTCATATGTTCAACATATATAAAATTTTCACTACATCACTAAGGGGTTCCAAATAAATCTGTTTCGTGATGAATGGGAAAAAAAATTAGCTAGCGTAACACACGTGGAAGAATTACATTAAAAATACCACTGTGAAATGGCTTCCTGTTTCCTGTAGCAGCAAAATAATTCTTAGAAAGAGTTAAAGTGGAATTGTTGGTACCCATTTATATTTTCCTTTGTGTAACTGTATCCTAAAGCTTTGAAAAGATGAGTGAGTTAGGCAATATGGAGCCCTCAAGAAACTGTATTAAACTGCTGTAAAGTGTTTCAACTTTTATTGCTAAGTATGGAAAGCTAAAATCCTTGATTCTTTGGCTTATGTGCAAAGTATTTAATTTTTTTTTTGTTCCGACAGGAGGTTATGCAGTTGCAATAAACTTTTTTTAAAAAGCAAACTTAGAAGTCAGCAAGATTTTGACTGTAAGTTCTGCCTGTATATTTTGAAAAAATATATATGAAGGACCCTAACGAAATACTCTTCTTTATTCAACTCAAGATTGCTCATGTTCCTACACAAAGTAAACTGGTACTTGTAATGGGAGCAAAATCAGCTCTCATACCCTTGTGGTTGCAAAGAGATTCCACTGACATTCTTGAGCTTCTCCAGTTTGCTCATGGTACTTTGGGGAAGACTTGTCCTATCCCAAGAAACCGGCCCAGATGGCACACTCTTTTCTAGGTCATTTGCTCTGGTGAAGGCACACGTTTTGGCGCAGTGAGGTGGTCTGTTGCAAGATGTACAAGAATTACTACAGATTCTGGCTTTTACTTTATTCTAATGTAAGGTCTTGTGTGTGAGGAGTGGAGGCAATAGCACTGCCTATCTGTAGCACACCAACTATAGAAGAAAGAGCTCTAGGCTACACACTTGGTGAAGTCTGTAACCAAATTATACCTTGATTTCTGCAAACTATGCATTATGTGAATAATGGGTTAAAAAAATTAAAGCCTAGTTGCTTATAGATAAAACAGAGTTGTTTATTAGAAGTATATTTGGAATTTCACAATGAAGATTTATTATCGTGATAGCAGAAAATTAAATTATTGACACCTTTTCATGGAGTAACTAAGTAACCACATTAAAAATGTTTTATTCACTGATTCAAAGAATAATATCGACAAGGTCTGCACTTTCCAAGCAACAGAATTATTACCAAGGGCTGACTGCCATTTGGGAAGCAAACATGGCTAGTTTTGCATAGGAAGGTACTGCTGCTTAAATACAAGGGACTTTGAATGTAAATGTGAAAGCACATAAAACTAATGGCCATTTATGTAAAGAAGTTAATATATAAAAAAGGTTTGTAAAATGTATCTCTTCATGTATGTTCCCATCCTGCTGTGATTTGGATTCTAATACACTAACAGTGGCAGTCTGGCTTTACAGAGGAAAAAATAATATATCTATTTTCATGATGTTTAAATTCTAGGTAGCACATGCAGGAAACATACTGGTATACTTTCATATATTACTGGTGACTTTCTTAGCAGCAAGTCACTGCAACATATTTTTTTGATTCCTTAGCCACATCTCAATTTTGCTGGCAATACCTTAAGCTAAATGTATAGCATACGTCATATAAAGTGGAGGAAGCGCAACTAAATTTTGCCTAAAGAGGCAAATCTACATATACTTGTGAGAAAGCATTCCCTCAAAAGGCTTACTGGCCAAAGGATTAGATCATCCATAGTGTATTCTTTATCACTTAAGTATTTTAGGTTTCCTGTTTTTTTTTTTTTAAGGTATGAATTGTATATGGCTTTTTTGTTAAACTTGAGTCCCAGAACACTGCCCAGTATTTTTGGCAGGACAAGAGTCTCTGATTTGCAAAGGTGAAGAGAAACACTACAACCTATCATTTTAGGGAGATAAGAGTTGTTGAGAGATGATTGTCTAAGTAAGTTCTGTGTGTCTTACACTCTTTTCTCTTCTCAAGCAACCACTTCCCTGCAGTTTGTAGTGCTTTTCAAATACCATCTTGACAGAGAAGATCTATTTTCCCAAGTATTTTTATACAATAATGTAGGGCGAAAAGGAATATTTTAATGCCTCCTTGGAGTTCTGATACAGCTGCTCTCCAGGGAAGAGCTTTCACCAGAATAATGATGACGATGATGACTGAGGCATGCACTGTGTTTGGGGTGGGTTTGGTTGCTCTTCACTTTTATTCTCTTCCTCTTGGTTGGAAAGAGTCTCTGTGGGAGATGTCTAGGAGGTGAGACTCAAAAAAAGAGAAATGATATAAACTTCTATCTCAACTAGTGTTTTCTTCACTTGTTGGTCTTTGTTCTAAGAGGCTTCTGCATGGAAAATCTTTTGGTTTAATTTCATAGGTTAACATTTACTATGGAAGATTCACTCTTAATCACTGGGGAGATGGTCCTGGCAGGTCTCAACATCATTTAATGAAGCTCCTCTACATGAAAGCGAGTATAAAACTCATTTGGTAAAAAGGCAAAAAACAGCACACATGTTATTCAATGCTGCATGTAAGAGATGTATCTGCAGAAGTCCAAATGGGAATTGTCAATCCCAGTGGATAAAAATTTGTATTAAAATGCAGCCTGTAAAGATATTTTCAGAGAAATCCTGTGTCTCTTTTCCTATAATAAGCTTTGATTATACACACACTGTGGACAGAGAATAGTGTCTTCCACATGAAGATCTACTCACTAGGGTAATTACTCACATGAGAGAATACATGTTGTCTTCCATATCTGCATGGTTTGAAGAAGAAGTGACCTGTACATGCTATAGAGTTACAAGGTAGAAGAACATCTTTTTAAGCAGAGGTATCTCCAAAAACCTGCAGCATTAGCTGCTACAGTGTCATGAATCAATGTTTCCGATACTGCAGTATAATTCCTAGACTTTTACTTTCAGAAGGCAGTAATAACAAAATGTTGGCAGCAACAGCTACTAGGTAATGGTTTAGGACAGTATACAGTGTGTTTCAGAATACCCACAGGTTTTGCTGTGCCAGTTCAGTGGTTTTTTTGGGTGCGGATATGAGGCTGTTTTAAATTGTTAATTGTCACAGACTGTTAGAAAGAATTAACTCAATAAGCAAACAAAAGTATGCTTTCATTAGACTGAAAAGAAGGATTCATGTAATTTTGACGTCGTACTCGAGCTACTGTGCAGTTTTGCCCATTTGCACATGCAGAGTTGTGAATTATGGAAATGATGATGTTATCTGTTCCAATATTTAGTGCATTGCAGCTCCAGAAATACTTTTAATGACATTCTCAAAAGAGGCACTCAGACTGAATGTGTTCAGTGATTTGGAAGTATACTTTTTCACTAGGCAAAGTCTCTTAAGAACATTATTTAAATGACTGTGAAGAGAAGGAAAATTATGAAACAAAAATAGATTAATAAAATCTGCAAAATTTGCTGCAAATAAGAGTAGGTGCATCAAAGTAAACATAGATATGTAGACTTAAAGTTTTCTTTTGTACAAAGATCATATGCAAAAATAGGGAGCAAGGATGTAAATTATGATCCTGCAAAGCAAAGAGCAGTGTTTTGGATATCGGGTAACTCTTCACACTAATTCTGAGCAACTTTGAATTGAAAATTTAGAAAAAAAGTGATATAAAATCTTCATAATATTCTGTATTAAATGTCAAAAATGTCTGAAAGTTACTATTTCTGGGTAAATCTTGCTCTCACATGTAGGTTCTGGCAAAAAAATAGGAACCATATGGAGACCTTTGCACCATCTCCTTGCTACTTTTCCCGTAGTTTACATTGCTCATATCTCAAAAGAAAAAAGCAAGCAAGCATTTTGAATTGAATCACACACTGTGTTCTATTGATTTCTAGAAGCTTTTGTTTACATGTTAGTGATTTAAACAAATGTCAAAGATTTATGTTTGAAAAAAATTTTCTTTCACACGATAAACTACTCAGAAGTAGCAAGATTTTTGCTTTTATTACTTTGTATAGATTGCCTCATGTTTAAGTAGGTACCTGTGTAGTAGTTGTTTTCTGCAAACACTTGATCATCATTTATAGGAAGGTAGGCAATCAAGAACATTTAATTTATCCAACTTCACTATAAATTAATAGTGAAATAAATTTATAAATACTTTGGTAATGGTAGGGGCTTTTCGAGGAGGGTAAGTGTCGGAAACTGTTAGTGGAAGTTGAAAACCTGAAGACTGAGCAATGGGGTGAAATTCTGATGGCCTTTTTCTCACAAATCCTTAGTGGTTATTGTCACTACTCACACTCAGTATGGGTGTCAGGATCCGAAAACCTTCTGTAATTGCCAGTAGAACACTAGCAATATGATTTATTTTTGAAAATCTTTGTCTGGGGT
Source organism: Edolisoma coerulescens (assembly GCA_013397115.1). Lineage (NCBI taxonomy): Eukaryota > Metazoa > Chordata > Aves > Passeriformes > Campephagidae > Edolisoma > Edolisoma coerulescens. Next base: position 2,387,414 of record VWZW01013751.1, on the reverse strand, counting down.
TTTACATTACTGGTATTAACTGAATGTTCATTTCTGTCTGAGAAATGAAGGTATGTCAACTCTTGAACTAATCTAAGAAAAAAATAATAGGTGCTTCTTGCATATTTTGCCTTTGATTCTGACCCTACCTGGTTACTAGCAGATCTTTGTACCATGGATATCCCCACCAGTCTTTCCATGTTCTGTGATCAGTCTTTTTTTTTCCTGGGCATGCATCATAAGTAAAAACACTAAAATTATCACTTTTCATAGTCTACACATAGGAGTTTGATCCTGTGTTTGCTTGGCATGTTTCATCTCTTGATGTAGAGAGAAGGAAATAGGAACTCTGATGGGAGAATACAAATGTTGGGATTAAAAACAAACCTTTCCTTAAAGTAAAGCAGAAGTAACTTTTGAGGGTGGGGAATAGTGTGATTAGGAATGATTTTTTTTTAAATAAATCTTGAGCTGTTATTGAACTTGGCAAAAATCTAAGTCTTCAAAGATTTGTGGAACAGCCATTTATAACTTTGAATGTCTTTCTAAAAGGTACCTTCTTACCTCAGTTACCAACAAGCATTTCTGTCTAACAGGAGGCATTAAAGATGCTGCCTGGAGTTTTTGAAAAGTGATAAAAATGGTTCTAAGAAAGAGGCATGACCTGCATCCCTCAAAGCAGTGTTTAACTGCCTACGTTACTTGATATCCAAAGAACAAAGGTTTCCAAAAGAGAGACTGATAAGGTACAAATACCTGCATGTAGGCTACATCTTCTGAAAGTGTGCCAGAATTTGTCTGGCAGAAGGTGGAAGACAGACAATATAGATTACTGTATTTTTCATCAAGTGGTTTGTACCGTCTGTATGTATTTCATGTGTGCCTTTTGAGAGGCAAGTAGTCTAACTTAGTTCCCCCTAGGCTTTGTTCTCTGCCTCTACACCTACCACTTGGCATAAGACTTAGCCAGTAGAAGAAAACTAAGGTTCTTGGGACCTTTTTCTTCTCTTAGTTGCAACAGCTGCAAAACAGATGTAGGATGATGTGAGTTCTGCCAAGAATCTCTTCCAAGTCTCCCACCCATTTTCCACCAAAGAGAAGCTAGTCAGGTGATATGAATAGAGTCCTGAAGGTCAGAAAGAGATGGGAGTTCCCAATCTTGGCTTTATAGAGACTGTTACAAAAAACAACTGATTAGTAAACCTAGATTCTTTCTCGGAAATTAAAACAACTCAAAGTTTCAAAACTACAATTCCAAACAGTACGACATCAATAGGACATAAAAGGCAACCTGTACATGAACCAGAGCAACACTGCAGCGAGCAGGTCAGGTGACAGCAAGAGTTCATAACTCTTGATCACCTAACTGGTATCCATTTAAGTCTCTTTTTAGATATAGTTTCAATATCTCAAATGCATTAAGCAAAATACTGTTGTCTTGCTGGCCATATCTTTGTTGAAACAAATTTCCTGGGATTCCAGTTGCTCTGTTGCATTAACCTCAGTATCGAGAGGGAGCTTTTTGTACCTGTCCCAGGTTTCTGCGTACCTCTCCAACTTCTGCTTTCAGCAGTGTTCGAATATACCATGTGGGTTTTAGTGTATCTCAACTATCACAAATCCAATCAATGATATTCTCAAAACCAAAAAAAACCCTGCAACTTTTCCACTGTGTCAGTCTGCTGATGGAATCATACTGCTGACAAAACTATAGCTGTCAGGCACTTGGAATCCAGCATTGAATTAAAGGTAGTATCCAGCAATGGCAGAAATGTCTAAATAACCAATAGTCCAAGAATGCTTATATTTGCACAGGATCTGTGTGGGCTAACACTGACAGCGGTTCTGAATCCTCTCTGTTGGCAAAGATGGAAGACATATGCTACTCATGCAGTTATATTTCCCTTTCCTTGTCCAGTATTCCTCCCTTTCCCTTTTCAGTATCCCAAGAACCATTGGCTCTGAATATTACAAAAAAACATTTGTTGTAGTACAGCAAAGCTGTTTTCCTCATGGAACCATCTGCTTGCAAAAATTGCTCATGCTACAAGTCTCAGTCACTGACAGAGATCAGTATCTTCCTGGGAAATGTTTGGATGGGTACTCCTGAAGTTTTTCCCTACAAATATTCACAATAGAAGTAGCTACCAAGGCTTTAAAGCCTTGACCCCTCTTTCTGTTGTGTATCCAGGCTTATGTCTTCATTTCTAGTGTTTAGTTTTCAATATGGTATCAGTGTCATATGTAGGTACAAGAATTTCATTTAAGGTCACAACATTTAGTCTGGAAACCAGTCAGCCTCGGATCTTTCTTACAGCAAGTACTGACACGGGAAGACTTCTTGGCTCATGGCCTCACACAGGTGCAGGATGACCAGGACAGTTACAAGAGGACTTTAGAAATTACTTGCATGAAATTAATTTCTGTGTCATATTGCATATAAGGACTTTGCACACCAACCTGCTTTCAAACCTGTATGAAACACCTGTGGTGGTACAAGAATGGTAAGCCCAAATGCCAAGAATAATGATTTAGGTATCTCTCTTCAGTGGTTCAGTGGAATGGGGATACAGGGATTTAAGTATTTAAATTCAGGTGATCTACTAGTATTTGGACCTTATAATAGGATGGTAGACAAGGAGATTTTAAGGAAAAAAGCAATGTGCATGTTCCTGAAACAGAAAAACACGGAGGGAAACTATAGTGACTCTAGTTTGTCTACTAGTATAAAGGAAGAAATGTGAATTTCTAGGTGTAAGCTGGTTTTGATATGACAAGTTTTCTAAGTTGAGTTCGGATAACGGACCTTGGCTCCACACAACTGTCAATGGGCCTGCCATCTTATGTGGTCCTACCCTAGGAAATCTCTATTCCACTTGTGGCTGAACAACTCCCAGACCCACTCAACAACTTTGGTGGATACCCTCAGTCATACAGCCAGCAGTACACTGCACATTTGAGGCAAAGTGCTGTGTGTCATGCCAGCAAAAGTAGAGCTTTGGTGATATGCAGCCATTCGCTTTAAAACATTTTAAATTAATGACTGTAGAATTCAGTCAAGCATCAACAGCTGTCATTAAAAAAAAAAAAAACAAAACCAAAAAACCCACCAAAGTTCCCTTCCAAGCAACTGAGTGACTGAGAAAAAGTGAAAACATTCTTATACCTTTATAAAATGTAGATTTGAAACCAGACTCACTGGCCAGTTGGACAGGCTCAGGCATGCCGATGATTCATCTGACACAGAGTCCCAGGGAGTGATTTTTTTGTGAGCCAGTTCATTTGGATGTTGATGCACGTTTCTATTTAAATCAGCAGCTGAAGTGTGAATTAATCTCTGACATTTTTAAGATGGTTCGTGAGGCCAGAATTTGACTAATGATACTCATACTGATCTCCTGCTAATTTTGGATTTATAGGTGTTGTATCATACCCAAAATTACAAACGTCTGGTCTTTTTTATTTTTTTCTTCCTTCTTTTGCCTTTCCACTCTCTCTCCTTTTTTTTCCTTACAGTTTGAACTTTCATTTATTTAAACTGACTTCACTGACAGCAACAGAATGACTGCCACTGAGTTATTGAGTTCAGTAGTTTGGGTCAGGAACAAATGTACCTGCTTCTGAGAGTAAAAGGAATCATGAGGGTGATAATTTAACTTTCAGCAAAGCTCCTCTGATTGTGGCCGAAGTGTTCCTTAGATAATGAGCTTTAGTGGTAGCAAATTTCCTATACTGATACCAGCCGTGGCAAAAAGCTCCTACCTGCACCGTAGCATGAGTAGAAGAAGATCCCATGGGACACACTCACCAATTTCTTTTTGACGTGTGTTCAGTTTCCTATGCTTTGTCTGTTAGCTTCCCCTGAAAGTGTAACTGGACTAAACCTTAAAGTGTATGCTGTAAAACAGCTTTGGCTTAAGGTATTAGTGAAATGATAGGAGAGAGAGATTCTTGAAGTATTACTCATTATACACTAATCAAATGATACATATCCTGTACTGGCTGGATGCACTGAGAGTTGCCAACAGTGGGAAGGAGTTGAAGCTTTGCAGAAATTCTTCAGAGAATTGTTAGAAAATGAAACACTGCAAGGTTTTAAGCTAAAGTTTGATGTGTGTGAATGGAAGCAGCAGCTCAAGTCTGCCAGAATTACTTCTGCTTTCCTGATTTACAGTGAAGGATCCACAGGAATCAAAGCAAGGGCGCGTTTCAGAGACAAGAAAGTTTGAATAATGTAGCTTCAGCTTGTTGTTGTCTTTGGGCTTGTTTCCTATTTAGCTGTACACTTGTCATTACACCCATTTTTGCCTTTTTTTTTTTTTTCAGATTCCCAAGAAGGAAACTACAAGACAGAGGTCAACAGTAAACCCAGGAAGGAAAGGACAGCTTTCACCAAGGAGCAAATTAGAGAACTAGAAGCAGAATTTGCTCATCATAACTATTTGACCAGGCTGAGACGATATGAGATAGCAGTAAACCTTGACCTCACTGAAAGACAGGTACTGATGAAAAATAATGGAGTTCAAATGCCTGCCCAATATGTACCAGTGGTTAGGAGCTCCTCACAGTAGAGCTGCTGTTTATAATTTTAATATTTATGTTGATACGTCAGACTGAACGCTTTTAGGAAAATTATATACAGTTATTATCTCTCTGCTGTGCAAGTAATTTATACTTTTATATGTAACACTTACAGATTAATTTCATGTATTAGGCAGAGATGGAAGATAAAAGCATGAGTCATAGATCTGTTAGATGAGTGCATGTCTTTTCTAATCTGCCCAAACTGATGTCGTTGAAGACACTGGATGTACAAGTAGTTGGTTTGTCTGCATGCAACAAATGAGAGCATCTTGGTTCAGTCTATTAAGTATACGCAATGGCCATTAATCCTGAGTTTCTGAACATCCTGTTTCCAGATGGCAGCAAATATAGGAACGCCAGCAAAAATGGGATACAGGCATTTTAAACCCCTTTATCTTACCCTGCTCTGTGAAAGCAGAGGAGATGATGGAATTTCTTATCACTGTTATTGGTTTCCTGCTCACCAAACCCTGGTCCAGGAAACACTTCTGCATGTGCTTAAGTTTCATCATGCATGTTGTCACATTGATTTCTAATGGAAATATCCATGTTACACATGTATTGAAGTGTTTCAGGATCTCATCTCTATACACTAAATAGGTAGTGAAGTCACATTTCAAATAATAATTACATCAACGTACACATTTTGAAAATGTGTTTTAGTACAGAAGTTTAGAATACTGGCCTCAAGTACACAAAATATGATGAAATATTTCCTACAGTTATATTATTCAAATGGAAAGCTTTTTGCCTACTGATAGACAGTCATTCTTTTTTCAGGAATCAATATGAGATTGAGGGATTGCTTTAGATGCAATCAGTAAGATGATGATATAGTTAAAAGCAGGTATCAAAATAGCATAATGATCTGTGAAATCTACATACAAGAAGATATGCAATTTTCTTGAGTTTCATTAACACCTGCCATAAGTAGACACATCAGCAAAAATCCAGCCTTTTCTAAAAATAAAAGAACATGTTTACTCAGAAAAGCAAATGCAACAGCTTTTTTCTTTGAAAGCTTCTAGAGAATGGCTGTACCTTCCAGCTTGTCAGGAAAAACACAGCAATTTCTTGTTTGATTTGACCACATTGCCAGGTTCCACTGGGGTAATTTTCAGTTACTTAAATATGGTTGTTATGTTTGTGAATCACATCATTTTGTATCAAACAATGGATAAAATGTTGCCTTTTTCATTTCCACTGCCTATTCGATTTAGACTCACACCTGATTTTGACAGCTAAGGGGAGGAGGAATGAATTCTTGTCTTGGTGACAAAGGTAGAGTCAGCCTGAAAGTGAACAATGAGAAATAAATTTTAAAAAATATCTACTGACCAATTTGACAGGAATCAGTCAGCTGGATATGCCTCTATATTTAATAACGGTGAATTTGGCCTAGAATTTAACTGTTCTTCCCAGTAAATTCTATATTCTTTTCTTCAAATATCAGGGTGAGTAGTACAACTAAATGAAGAGACAGGTCACTATCCTGAAGGAAATAGTTAATCTAAAAGTATTTAACGTACTGAAAAGGGACAGATAAATAATGAATACTGTCTCTGGACGAGAAAAGGCAGCCTATCTACATAAGTGCAGAGAATTCATTTAAGTCATGGCAGTACTTGCTGTTTTCCAGCTGTCACAAAACATCAGTTTTAAGCATTCTGCTGATTATTGTGATAATTTCTATAGAATTCTCATTAGTCTATTAAATTGTGTAATCTAATCCTTCTCTGCTTCCCCAGATTATCAGAGAGTGACAACTGAGCTTCTAGAGATAACTCCCTTCCTTCCTTCCTTCCTGCCTTCCTATTTACCACCACCTTAGAAAAGGAAAGCATTAAGATTTTTAGTTTGATAGAATCCAGCTCTGTATCTTGCCACAGCAAAATGGTCTGAAAAAAGGAGAAGAAGAAACAATAAAAAGCATAAAAACTGTATTGTTAATCAAAAAACAAAAATTGAGAGGAAATTCTGGACCTATTTTTCAGTTTCTGAATCACACTAAGCCAAGTAATGCTGTAAACTAGAAATGACTCTTAAATCAAATATACTTCTTTGATAGAAAAATGGTGTAAATAGCATGGATCTGGGAGTGGGTTTCCATGGTATATGGCAGACTTCAGAAGCTGAATTCCATAAACTGAAAGACTTGGCTCTTCTTGCATACTTGTTTTACATTAGTATTCCTCCAGTGACTTAAAAAAGTACTTCAGGGTGAGCGTGGTGTGACACTAATATTTCTTTTCTCTCCAGTTAAGAGAGGGTACTCTCCTTCAGGACCTGTCTTTCCATCATTACCAAAATTAATCATTACTCTTGAGTGAGATAACAGCACTTATTTTCATCTTACTAGTGTTACTACTTTTTTCTAAAGTAGCTGTCCCAACAGAGGAGATCATATTTGGTACCTACCTTAAACAGGTGCAAAGAAATTATCTAAAATATATTGATGGAATTATCCACACCCCCCCCCCCCCATCTTTCCCGTGAGGTAGCATTTTTAGAAAATTGCTGTTTGTAGAACCGTTTTTCTTTAGTATTTTTCCCCAAAGCTGCGTTGCAGAAAATGCAGTAGTTGATAGTTCCTTTGTTTGAAAGTACTAGTAGCTCCTTTGTTTGAAATAAGTGAACACAAAAGTGATAGTCTTGATCTTATCACATTCTGTAGACCTCTTAGTGCTGGGAGATTTCTTGATTGCTCATGAAACACTGAATTTGCATACAGAGAACTGAAACTTGCTTGAGATAGTACAATGACAAAAAAGGAGCGGTGGGTATTAGGTGAACTAACGCATCTGCTCAGAAAATAGGTTTGAGAGCAGACCTAACCCCTGATGCAATTATTTGTTTAGCATTATTTTTTCACTAGGATTTTAAAAAAAATGAGAAGTGCATTATACAGACACAGAAGAACAACAAAATAATCTGGGGAAAGTATTGTTGGGTCATCCTAAAGCTACGACTTTCAGTTATTTCCCAAGATGTGAGATAAACCACAGAACCTATTATCTTAAGAAATCTCTATCTTCCTCTCAACTATAGTGATAATTTCTACCATACCCCACAGATTTAAAGAGGCACTGACCAACTAACACTTCATAATTACCTTCCTGGCATTTAAACAAGCTGTAGAAAAAAACATATGTCTGATCATATTTTAAAAGTTATATAAGGGTATTAAAGTTCTCTGCAGTCATCAAAGTAAGGCTCCATTTGACTTTTGAAATAACTTATGAGATCAGTTCAAACATAAATGACTCATGGAAGGCCATTTCACAAAAATAATAATGAAAAAAAATAACCCTAACAGCATATGGCTCAGGAGAAGGAAGTAATCCTATCACTCCCTTAAAAGGAAGCCTGAGTTACAAGACAGGAGGATGAAATGAAATAAGTGCCTCAATTGCCTAGGTATTAAGAGAGCACTTTGAGAGCATTTTAAGCACATCTGGTGGTAGGATGGCTCTATTATGGTATTGTAAGAATTCCAGAAATATAGGTATATATAATTCCTGCTCCCTCTCCTATAGAGTGCACTCGCAATCCCAGCTCAGGCAGCAGTTAATAATTTTCAGCTGGCAAGCCTCTATTATATTTTGAAGAGCTAGTTAGACTAAAAACTATCTGAGCTCCCTAGATATTTGTAACCTTGACAAGCGCATGCTTGGCTTTTTTTTGTACCTCCAGATAAACTTGGAGAAGGTTCCATGCAGACTTTTTAATATCTCACTATGGGATGAGAGGAGGAAGCAGCTGCATTGCGGTATCAGAGGAGTGGCAAAATGGACATTTTTATGGAGTTGATCCTGCCAAATATAGAAAGAGTAGGAGATCTTTCCATCTCGCAAGATCTTTTTGCATGGAGCTAATCAAAAGAGTAATGTTGCAGTTCTTCAGGCTAGCTAAGGTTACCGGAATAAACAGTCCAAATATGTAATGCTTCTGTTTGCCAACACAAACGGAAAATCCCACCTAGTCAGATTAAATTCTGCTGATGGCAACTAGAAGGTTTATTTCTTCTCAACTTTAACTTCCAGTATCTGCCTAGAAGCTACCAAAGGCCTAAAGCCACTGATTTTGCTTAGGCAAAGGACAAAATCGTGTCCAAGTGAGGAACGACTTTGCGTCAGTGTTTGACTTCCATGCATGTGGTAGCAACATGGAATGAGTCACAAAGAAAGAAGCTTTGTGATGCCTTTTTCTGCCAGAAATGGAAGCAAGCAGCACTATTATTTAAATTATACTTTGATATAGTACCATAACCCACACTGTAGCACGGCATTGTTCAGACCATGCAAAAACTACAGGAAGTTTACCACTAGAAAATTTTTCTCCAGACCTGGTTACCTCAAAGCTTCATCACAAGTGACATCAATAAAATACTTCTCAGCATTACAAAGTTCCAGGGAGGCTAATCACTGCATTTTTTAGGCTTCACTAGTAAGGTAAGAATGGCTTCACTTGGTCACCCAGGCAAGAGAACAGGGAGTTCAATATTCCTCCATCATGCGTTTGTTCTGCACAGCCTCTGTCTGTTCATGCATCACACTGCATGACTAGTTTTCTACTTTAGGAATCTAGTTTTCAGACGTTAGGAGGTGAATATTTTCAAACAAAAATCAAACAAAATCAAACGGGATTGATAGGACAGGCTTGACCATATCTGTCTGATTTGTCATGCTGTCACATCTTCTCTGAAAGGCAGCTGCTCATTCCACACTTCCATGTGTTAAGCACTCTATCCACACTATAATAATGAGACTGTGTGTCTTGAAATCCTTTAGATTTTTTGTTTATTTAAAGTAACACTCTTAATAAAATCAAACTTTGATATTTGTCTTGAGCGTTATAAATACCAGCAGTAAGAGTTACTCTGCTACTTCTTTCTCAGGAAAGAATGCAGCTAGAACACTTAGTTATAACTTTGGCATAATTTTGATTTGTACAATAATTCTTTTAAAAAAATCATATGGCAAAAATTCAATCGGTATATTTAATTTGCAGTATTGATTGAATTCAAACATGCAATTCATATGCAAAGATCCAAATGCCTCAAGCAGTTAGTTGTGAATGGACCCTACACCTGCAGAGAAACCCTGTGAGGGTCTGGGTGGGGAGAAACCTCTGCCTGTGCCAAGAAGCATATGTGATACAGACAGAAATATTAGCAGCTCACACAGCTGCTTTTACAAAGTGTCTGAGGCTCTGCCATTACCTACGCCTGCTCTTTCTTAGACTCAGGTTGAGAAAGATGTGGCTTCTTCTGTCACCTGTTTAGGGAAAGAGGAGCTTTAAAAATTTGTCTTTTGTAGTCACTTTAGGAAATAGAAGAAAACAGTGGAGAACAAATTATTTTGGAGAGTTAAAAATGAACATGAAGAATAAAGGAGATATTTTTTATGTAGGCCACTGAGAAATATAGAATCTCTTTCTGGTTTCACTAGTTTCTACTCCTCAAGGGTCTTGGCTTTCTTCATAGTAAACCAGTAGCAGAAAGAAGCATCGACATACTCATCCAAATCTAGTCTTGGTTACCTACCACATTTTAACTTTCACATTCAATTGATCTGTGCAAAATGGGTGTAGAGTGATGCACATTACAATTTTTTTATCATGAAGTAAAATATTCTACATGTGACTAATCCACGGAGATAAATGGCTACACAAAGAAGAGGAAAGTTTAGCTAAAGGTCGTCTTCCCCACAAATTAGTTTTCCACCATTTGTTTATTTTGTTGATTTGGAATCACACAATCATAGAATCATGGAATTGTTTGGGTTAAAGGACCTTAAAGATCACCTAGTTCCAACTGCCTTGCCATGGGCAGGGAACATTTCACTACACCAAGTTGCTCAGATCCTCATCCTTTCTGGACTTGAACACTGGCAGGGATGGAGAGTTCGCAACCTCTCTGGGCAACCTCACCCTCACAGTAGAGAATTTCTTCCTAATATCTAATCTATACCTACCCTCCTTCATCTTAAGACCACTCCCCCTTGTCCTATCACTACATGCCCTTATCAGAAGTCCTTCTCCGTCCTTGTAAGCCCCCTTTAGATACTATACATATGTGAAGAAATGGAAGAAAGTAGACTCTAAAAGGATGTATTACAAGAGAATAAGACAGAGGGAGATTTAGAAGCAGCCCCACAGATTGCCTTTCTTTGCCTTTAACCAAAAAAAGAAAGACTAATTGAAAAAAACCCAACTTCCTTAGACTATGTAAAACAAGTCAGTAGGAGGAAGGAACCTGAGATAGTGTGCCTCTTTCTGCTTCAATGTGTCAACTGCAAAATCTACTTCAGAGAGGTTTTGATTCAGATGTATTAGCTGTTTGATCATTAAATTAGTTTTGAAGACTATTGGTGGAGAAGGTTACTGTCCTTTGGATGGAGTAGAGGGAGGTAAACTGAGCACTCCCAAAGATTTCTGAAACTGGAATGAAGAACTGCTATCACTGTTGTCCTCTGAAATATAATGTCTATTCCATCCCCGTCTAAATGTGGGAGGTAGAAAAGAGAATGTATCACCCAAGCCGTACCAAAATCTCAACTGACTTTCATGTAACGATAAACCAGAACACACTCCTACACCTTCCTGGGTGCCAAAAGATCCAGCTGTCCTTTGTGCACCTGCCAAAACCTCCCCCTTTTCTCAACAGCTGCTGCAAAGTACTTGTACACATTCAGTGCAATGTTCTGTAATGAAACACGGAGCAGATCATTTTAAATAAGTGAGCAGGTGACTTAAGTAATTTTAATCAGGAGGTTCTGGTATCACTCATTAATTTCCAAAGAGAAGTCAATTTTCTTCAAGTGACAGATTTTGGAAATATTTTCTAATAACTAAGAAGACATTCAATACTAAGATTTATATAAACTAGTCTTAATCTCTAAAATATATTTGAGATTTTAATGAGAATTTCTTTGGAATAGAAAATGGAAATCCTTCAAGTCATATTCTATGAACATTTATATTTATTTGTAGGAAACTTTCTGGTTGTACATTTCTATTTACTTTTATAAGTTTCTGAATAAACGATCATGAAAATACTATCTCTATACATGCAAAAAAGGTAAGCTTCAGCTGTAGAACACCAGGGATTTCTGTAAAGTTCAGGAGTTTGACTTTCCTTAAACTTGGCAGCATAAGTGTACTATCTAAAAATAACAGGACTGTTTTCAAGGCCAAAGAAAGTTGAGAAGTAAACCTCATTTTTTTTCTAATTTCAAAGGCTCAGGGTTATTTTTTGTTATTCACAAGTTTGTCTGTATTAGAGGAAAGTAAATTGACAGATTTAAAAATAATAAAAGCAAAAGAAAATGGACAGTGGTTGACTGGGGCAGAATGCTTTAAAGGCTTGATGCTTTGGTCTTCATGACATAATATTTAGGTGTATTAAAACATGGCATTTAGGATACTGACTGCAAAGACTCTTGCTTAGAAATATGGATGCCTTAAAGCAAAAGAAGAGTTAAAACTGGCACAGCACTCTTGTTTCTAATTTTTAAGGCTCTCCAGATATCAGGCCTCAAATTTTAATTTTCTTGGGACTCATGCCATTAAAACCTGGAATAGAAAATCTGATTTTAGGAAAGAATCTTTCATTTCCAGAAAATAGCTTTTATAAAGAGAAAGAATTTTTTCTTAAAAGAAGAAAGGGAGCAGATAGTGCAACTAAGGTAGTTTGAATTCAGTCATTAATTTTTCAGTCAATTATTCTTAAAGTTAACATGACTGAAAGGCTCTGCTGAAGAAGGAGCATTAAATCAGAAGTTTAGGAGCTATTCACATTTTGAATCAAAGGATGTGTTGATGTCCACATGGGGAAGTTGTATTAAAGATACACATGCAACACAGCACATCATGTGGCCCTTAAGACAGCTAAGGACCCATATATATCAGAAGTATGTCATGATTATTTTGGCAATGTAGACACTAACAATGTCAACCTCCTTGTTTTGACTCCCCTCCTATGATTCCTACAGAGTAGACCTTAAAATAAATTGGTCGCAGCAAAAACATTTATCTGGTACATCAGGAGATATGCGATGAGAAATAATTTACTCTTATCTCAAATAACAGTCTAATCATCAGATGTGGAGATGCAGATGCTAAACAACTTGTTGACTAAGGGAAAAGAAACAGGGCTTTCGTGCCAGTAAGCAGATGTGCTCAATAGACTGGCTCATAAGTGCTGATTTAGAAACAGCTGTTAATGCTACCATCATCTTTAATATAGCTCATTTCCCGCCACTTCCTTTGTTTTCTGTGCGTACATATGCTTGCTCTCTACAGTCAAGTTGTGCTAGTCAAAGGGTGGAGAAGAGGGAGTGCATTTCAATAAACAGTAGGCAATCAGGACCTGATTCTGGGAGGTGGTGAGCACACTCAGGTCCTGTTGGAGCTAACTCAGACTTGAAAAATAGCATTAAAAGGTTTGTAAATCTTATTAAGGTTGTCACAGTAGATCTTTAAACTACTTTAGAAGGATATAACTTTTTGCAAAAGTTGTAAATGTCACCTCTAGTTTTTTCACTGGGAGAAATTTCAAGAGTTTTTCAAGCCCACGTCAGTAAGGATTTTTTCTCTCTACTTTACTTTTATTTCAATTTTCCTTTATTTTTCTTTCAGTCATTCAGTCACTCTCTGTCACTCTTGATCTTTCTGATTCTATTCTATTCTATTCTATTCTATTCTATTCTATTCTATTCTATTCTATTCTATTCTAATTTCTTTTGGTTTTTATTTTCTTTCTTTGTCCTTTCTCCTTTATGTTTCTCTGGATGTTTTGTTTTGATTCATGTTTTATGGAAGACCTGTAAGATTTAAGTGAGTTGTGTGTTTAAAAAGCCTGTTTTTCCATGAACCAAGACAAACTGATACTCTGTATTACCTCACACAAAGTTTGCTTCACTTCCTTTCCATTACTAAAATATCAATGGATCACGTATCAGTAACAATTATACCTTCCATAACTGGCTCTTCAGCTCCAAAGGAAGTTCAGAATTCCAATATCTAAATTTGATCTCTAGAGGAAATAACAAGTGAAGTACCTGTCTCATATTATTAGCACACGAGCATTAAAGTCTTCATTTAGAGTCTATTGAGCTGCATGAAAAAACTCACATTGACATTAGTGTACTTTGTAATCAGGTCAAAAGTGGACTTCAATACTTCATGATGGGGGACATAAAGAAATATGTATTAAAAAATACCTAATGTATTCCCGCATGTAAGAGCCCTGCTGTACATTAACACAGCAAATGACATCAAAATAAACTCACAATATTTTCAATTATAAACTTCACTATAAACAATTTCTAGCTTTTGAAAATAATCTTATACATACCAAATAAGGAAATTCCTTATTTAATATTCTCTAAGTAAATCAGATGCAGTTTATCTAAAGTCATGAAAAAAGAAGCCCTTTTTTTTGCCTTTTTAACATTGTTACCATTTTCTCTTTATGGGAAGGCTATCTGCCCGTCAGTAGTATATCTCCTCCTACGAGATTGTCAGGGTTACTCTCTTCCTTCTACACTCAAGAGAGTGCATGCAAAGGTAGCTGGAGTAATTTCAGCCCAACTTTGCCCAAATGCCATGTTTCCCATACCGTGGGCCATGTGCAGACATGGCGTTGCATGCTGAATCCTCTGAGGAATATGCAAATGTATCTTGTGCTTATTCTTGAAAAGGGAAGTCATCATCCCTTAATTGATTTATATCAACTAATATGCAGATGCTCACCTCTTCTAATTCCATGGTGGAGGCGCTCTGAGGCTCTTATGAGCTGATCTGAGGGTTGGTGATCTGAGTGAAGAAGTACTCCCCAGCCTGGATTCAGCTACGCATTACCAGGGAGCTGGTGTCAATCTTTTGGGTTTAATGCTCTGCTGTTGTGAAGTGGCCTGAATTATAAAAAGCAGAATCAAAATGTATTGTCATAAAAAATGAAAACCAGAATAATTTATTAAATTACAGTAGAAAACAGTCAAAAAGTGTCAGCTCAGCAGATGTGAGAATTAGCTTTGTCTGTGAGAGAACAGAAATGAGCACCTGTAACAGAAGCCAGGCAGTAATCATCGTGCTCACTCCTGTCCCATCCAGGACAGTTTCTGATGGGCCATAGGAGTATTAGCTTCAGTTTCTCAAGTACCCACAAAAGAACTGGCTGCATCCTGAAGGCTCTTTGCCTGGATGTCTCCTGTTCCAGTAAGTTAAAGCAGGTTGCATCCAGGCTGTGCACCAAAACTTTTACTTCAAATGTATCATTGTCATTTTTCTTGAAACCGTGTTTTGTATATATTACTACTTTGTTTTAGGCTTTCAGTGCTGTGAATTATTCTGTGAATGGTCAAGGACATAAAAATATCCAGAGAATTGCTTGGACCTCTTAGGAATTACTCCAATCCTGTAATTTCTTCTTACCAAAGAAAATTCTCTTGGCCGTTATTTCATAAGTGTGATAACATCCTGTGATAATGAGTCCAATCCAAAGTGTATTATTTTTGATGTTTAGAGTATGACTGCAGTTGCATCTACTGCGCTATCTGGCACAAGCAGAGCAGTGCCTTTTGCAAGGGAAACTTCACTGTTAAAAAAAAACCCCAAAACTAAACAAATAACATTATCACTTCTCCCAGAAAGTTGCCAGTTCTGTACCCTTTTGAAGACATTGTTTCCAAGGACACTTCTGATACCAGTCCTGAGTATGGTAATTTCCAGCCAGTAATAAATACTTTCCCTTTTACACTTTTTTCACTTTGCAAGCTAGAATTTTTGGCTCTGATGATTTGACTAAACGAAAGGATGTGCTGTGCTTTAAGGCTCTTAACTAACCTGGAATCATTTTGCTCTGTTCCCAAGTGATTTTCTTTAACAGCTCACTTTGGCTTTAACAGGAATAGAGAGTATTAAAAAAATAAATAACCTCTTTTCCTTCCTATATACATACACAAAGATAGTGATGTTATCTATCAGGTCAATTGTAGTAAAATTCTAATGTAAAATTCAAAGTGATAGTAAAGGTTAAAAACTGAGATGTTTCCTGGATGTGTAAGACAGATTCAGCAAAACAGCATTTTTGTGGCTCTATTACTCATGTTGTACAATATGTCCTGCTGTGCCTCTTGCTTGCTGATTCTTTTAAAACTCTGAAACACATTCTGCTAAACACAGCAGAGGATATACCAACATTGCAAGCTTTCGTGGTTTTTTTCCAAGTTAAATGTTGCAGGCATTGTTTATTTTTCTGCGGAACCTTCATCTGAAGAGCTGCACACACACGCATGAGATTTTTCAGCAACATTAACTCTAAATGAATCAAACCGAACAATATTCTATTCATACTGTTTCCAGTGACAGTACTTTAAGTTGATCTGAAATCAGCCTTTAATCTGGTCTAAGATATTTGACAGCTGCTATGCACATCTTTTCTTTTCTTTACTTTTCTTTTGGCTATTGAAAAATATTGTGGTTTGCAGTGTAAATAATTTAGGTTTACTTCTCCCTCATATATTTCCATACAGAGAAGGGGAGGAGGGGAAATGAGTTTCAGCTGGAGTAAAATCTTGGGGTTTAATGTGACTTAAACACAGATATATTTTTAGTCTTCCATATTATAAATTTGTTTTTCATTCTTACCTGATATCATTTGCTAATTTTGACTCAAATTTATAAATGCCTTGCCTTCTGGCTTTGGGGGTATTTGTTCGTCTGAAAAATTTGACCAGGTTCTATGGCTAAATGTGGCAGAATAAAGGATTAATTGACCAGAATAATTGGAATACGTTTGTGAAATAGACAGGGAAGTCTTAAGTTCTGATGGTAAGAAATGCTCTTTCAGATACTTCAGCAAGTTAAAAAAAAAAAGCACTTTTAAATTGCTGCACCTGAAACTCATCACCAGTTTACAGAAACAAAGCAGAAAGCAACGCCAACTTTTCAGGGAACTTTTCCTTTGCAGAGTAACTACCCTCCTATGAAGGGTTCTCTGTTACTCACAATGAATGTTCTTTTGCACAGTCCCGTGATGGGAAACATTTTGCCTTCATTTCTCTCCCTGACAAATGGCATTAATATGTTTTTCAAAAGTATGTGAACTTTTTAATGTTTTCTAAAGGGCTCTGAGATGTTCCTATGGAGCTGTCTGCACCAGATAGCCCAGCTGTCTTCTTAGAGTAACCCATTTTCCTCCCTTGCAGTCATTATCCCCAGTGTTCACATCCTATCCAAAACTGAATTGCCTGATCTTCAGGGAAAGCTTGCTAAGCTCTTTACCATTCAGACAGAAAGGCACATTAGAAAAATACAATCCCCAAATGCTGCGCTACAGCTAGAAATCTCATTTTCACCTTCAGTGACCCCATCTTTCTTTTCTTGTTTTTTCTTTCTTATGTGAAGGTAAAAGTTTGGTTCCAGAACAGACGGATGAAGTGGAAGCGTGTAAAAGGGGGCCAGCAAGGGGCAGCAGCCCGGGAGAAGGAACTGGTGAATGTGAAAAAGGGCACGCTGCTCCCCTCTGAGCTCTCTGGCATCGGTGCCGCTGGGCTCCAGCACACGGGGGACTCACTAGCCAACGACGACAGCCACGACAGCGACCACAGCTCTGAGCACGCACACTTATGATACACAGAGAGAGTCCCAGCTCCGTTCTCAGGAAAGATGCTTTGCTGGCAAGCCTTACACAGGCA
Source organism: Edolisoma coerulescens (assembly GCA_013397115.1). Taxonomy (NCBI): domain Eukaryota; kingdom Metazoa; phylum Chordata; class Aves; order Passeriformes; family Campephagidae; genus Edolisoma; species Edolisoma coerulescens. The sequence continues at coordinate 2,370,150 of VWZW01013751.1, read as the reverse complement.
TCGTTTACTTATGCAAGTGACTCTGGCAGTGATCTTTAAAGTTGTTATGGGAAATTCAGGCTTATTGTGTCTGCTTTTCTCTATTCTTAGATGGTTTACAGTAAGTGCCATGTCTTAAAGGTGCCTCAAGAGTGGAGAAGTGGAAGACAAACTTACTTTGAACATTCCAGATTTGTTTGTCGTGTTTATGACAGCGGGCAGGTATTTTTGCTTAAGCTTGCACTGAAAATTACATTGCTCTCAAAAGACGTTATATTCTGAAAACCACAGTGCCACAAAATCACTATCTAGTGGATATGAAATGTATTTTAACTCTGTATATATTTACCTTACAGCATTTTCCTGTCTTCACTAATTTTTAGCAATGCATTCATATTAGCTGATGGCAATAGTCACTCATGACAATAAATGGCTTTTTGTCTCTATAACTTTGTTTTGTTTTTCCAAAGACATACAACACATGCAGATACTTTTGTTCAAGTAGAGAACAATACAATAGTGTCTGCTAGGACACATCCTTGTATGACAGACAAAACAAACCTTATGTTGCATTTACTATCAACTGCTGCTAATAGGGTATTATTAAATTTACCTAGCTCCTCAATTCTTCCTATCTTATAACTGCAAAAAGTGATTTTTACAATCATAAGGATAGTCCAGTAACCTGCCAAAAATGTCATGTTCCACTCATGCTCAGTGGAAACTTTTCAAAGGATTATTCATTTCTACTTTGTCATAATTGAGTACATTGATAAATACTGACACTCTGCAGAAATGTTGTTGCTTCATGTTCAGTTTAAAAAAACAGCAGATAAACTGAAAGTTATTATCAACTGATTATGTTGGTAGAAATCAAAATATGATGGTAACTCTATATTGTGTCCCATTGTAAAATCAAGACACATTTTCTGTTATAAGCTTTTGTGTACATACAGGCAAATACCAAACCCCAAAATTTAATGCAAACTATTGATTGTACTTTGTAAAGAAATATGTTTAATAAATAATCCTTTTTAAATAATTCTGGTCTCTACAATAATTTCATAGGATTCTAAAAGTAATTTTTGCCTAAGGAGCTCTTTCTCTATTTGTGTCTTATGGAACTGTATCTGGGGACAACACAAAGCTGTTTTCAAATTTAGGCTTTGAATCTTGGATAAACCTTCTACCTTGATCCATTTGGGAAACTCTTTCCTTTAGCAGGAAAACTTTTACTAGAAGCTAATGATGTCTTCAGCCAAAACCAACAAGAGTGTATTCAACCATTTTTCCAGGTTTAGAGCAAATGTAAAGGGTTATTTTGTTGAAGCTTGTTGACTTGGATGAAAGGGAATAAATACAAGGAAGGGATGCATACTTATATTAATCATGCCTTTGTTCAATAAAGTTGTTCAGTAGAAAACCCTCAAAGTATCTCCCCAGAAATCCAGAGATTAATTGGACTGGGTAGTGTGATAGAAGGAGATGAATGAAAAAAAGAGGGAGCAAGAAATGTGCACATCCTAGCAAATGCTTGTGAGCATTCACTGAAACTCTGCTATGTGGAGCGGTAGAGCATCATAAAAGTTCAAGGCAATCAAGAAATCTGTGTCTATTTTCCAAATCCTTTTGGCTGTAAGTTTGATCTTTCTTGCACATTAATTGTTGTCATGACCATTTTAGTTTAAAATATCCAAGCACTGGGTAATGAATTTCTTAAAAGCCTTCAGAGCATTTTATTGATTCCAGCAGTAAGGGCCTTTGCATTTTTTTCTCAGTTCCTTTTCAAATGCCTTTGTCATACAAAAGTGCTGAGAACAGGAATGGGATAAGAGAAGTCAGCTAACTATTGTGAATACTTGATATTTTTGATTTTATGTCTGGATGGGAAAGGTTTTTTGGGTTTTGCAGGGATTATCAGAACAGAAAAAAATTACAGTGATTCAGACTGAAGCTTTTTATTCTTGGCTATTTTTTCCTCCCTCTTAAATGAAATGTAACTACACTTCGAAATGAAAAATTTGAATGGTAAGTTGAAAATAAGTATCTTTAATTTTCAAATAACACTTTTTAACCACAGATATTTAGTCAAATATAATGTGACTTGTTTTGCTAGTAAAAGGGAGAGAAGATGTCTTCCAAATACTCTGTTGGCCAAAAATGCCCTTTCAGGTTTGCAGAATTGTCTATTGCTGTCATTCATGAAGAAATTACAACTGCATCTGAAAACAGATCAACCAAGTTTGAGCTAACACTTTACAAAACAAATGGAATTGCTTTATTTACGTCACCCGAAATGCACCAATGCGTTCCTAGTCCAAGGCATTTTGCGAGCTGCGTTACTCTGTTAGTGGCACAGGGATTGGACTGGGTTACTTGCTGTGGGGAAGCAGCCAGCTTTTCCTACTGAGAAAGATAGTATTTTTCATTTTTCCTAGTTTTAACTGCATCTGCTGAGATTCAGAGCACAGGCTGAAGAAAGAGAAAGGGGCAAGTAGATTTACAGTGCTAGATTTATTTTTTTGTTTAGGTAAGTGAACGAACCTTGAAACAAAGGACCAAACGATGTAACTTTATATTACAGAACAAAAAGACGACTAAAAAAAATTGAACCTCTCCTATGCTTTAAAAGCAGCTCAGACTTTGAAAATGGCTGTAAGGTGCTAACTAATTTCTCAGATTGCTCTGGTAAGAACCAGAACGGCCTCTGGTAGCTTTAAACAACTGTTTGTTGGTACACCACTGGTGTGCGCGCTGTGGTGCAGAGATGCTACACTGGCAGCAGTTGAAGCTATGAAGTTGAGGCACGGTGAGCTCCCTACCACAGTCTTGAAGGAATTTCCTTGCATGCTCAGTCCCACAGAAATACAGAAATGCTTCTTCCAGATTTCAGCTATCTCATATTCAAGCCACACAGAGCAGCAAAAAATGCCCCACACATTAGCACCACTTTGTGGGTCAGCCAGTCTGCTCAGGACTCATCAATGCAGATGGTGTCTCATCTTCTTCCAAATACTCCAATTACCAAAAAACTCTCTTATGGAAGCTCCTGGGATTAATCACATGCAGTAAGATGCTGTGACTTTGTATCAAAGTTGTAGCACAATTTTGTTGTTGAAAACAGATATGGGTAAAGGCTTTTGAACTATAACTTAAGGGTTTGCTTTATCTTTGTTGTTTTATATCTGTCTGCAGACTGTTAAGTCTTCTACCAGTCTAGCCATGTGGTATAGCTAGACTATACCATTTAACAGATGGACAAAATCAAGCCCTAAGATTGTGACTTGCCCAAAGTTGAGCAGGCACTTTGTTACAGAGCGAAATGTAAATGTGATGAAACCTATTCAGGTTGGTTTATCTTTAATATTTCCTGTTATTAATAGTGGATTATCACTTTTCATGACTTGTTGTCAGTGGTCCGGCTTCTGATGAATAATGAGGTTTTTGAGTTACCGTAACTTTGATACTGTGTTTCTCCAGAGTCAACCTCTCTTTGATGTTCTGTTGGTGTATCGATGAGCCAGACAAAGAAATGCACTTAGGAAATATACACAGAAAATACAATTGACTGTAAAAAGACAGTGAAGTTTAATAGTTTAATTTTCAACGTGATGGATGGTAAGAACTCATTTTTCTCAGGTATAAAGCTATATATTAATTACAGGGTTTCTTTCTCTTCCTTTATGACTGTTGGTTTTTTTATTTATGATTTTGTTTAGTATAGTTTCATTGTTTTAGATTTATTTTGACAACAGCAGTTCAAGAGGTATTGTTAAAATAATACCATTGCAAGCTGGCTGAATTTATTTAATCACACACTGAAAGTAGTATCTTTTCTTGACTTTTCATTGGATCCAAAAGTAGTCAAAATAAAAGGTAGCACAAGAAGAGACTCTATACCTATATCTTTCCACCATAGGCCAAGTTTGAAGGTAGTTTATATTTTCTGCTTTCTTAAGTGAAGGCTATGACTGCTGCAATAATATTATTTGTACCAATAAAGAAAGAAGGACATGTACTCTTAGTAGCTATGAAGAAACATATCAGTTAGAGACAAAATGTCGGCTTGAGCCTTCATTTAGAATTTCCTGGCTTCAGTCAGTGGATGTCGCTTGGGTGAGCTTGTGTTTAATAGAGTACATGCATTACTTAAGATCAACTACAAGATTCAAGAAATTTTAGAAAATAACATTTAACTAATTATGAACTGTAATTTAATACCATTATGTGATGCGTGTGGATTGAAAGGGAGACTTCTGTATACAACCTGATGTCTATATCCCTTTTAAAAAGGCAGTGTAGCAGATAACCTGCAGTAACTGGCATAGGGCTTCAGTGGTGATGGACACTATAACCTCAGATTAATAATGACTCACTGGAGCTCATTTTCTTTTATATACTTCTTTCCATTTTAATTTTAAGCCCATGGTCTTTTGGCATCACTTACAGCTTAAAGCTGTGGTGTAGGAATCAATTTCAACGTAATTTAAGGCCCCTGGCTGTTAGTCAGGGCCTCCATATGGCATAATAAGAGGTTATCACATTCATCTGTAAAAACTGCAAATGTCTTCGAAGTTTCTCAGTCCTTTATTACCTCTGTCCAAGTCGTGCATGCAGGACTATCACGTGAACAGTAGACTTGGTTGAGATCAATAAATGGAGAAGACCTCACAAAGCATTGTAAATGAAGAGTTTGTTAAATAGTAGCTGTAGTAGGAAATAATCATAGTTCCCTTTTTTTTTTGTTCAGTGCTTTTCTTTGGAAAAACTCCAAGGATTTTAAAAGAAAGGGCACTCAAGAAATTTTTATTGGCCACCTTGTATGACAGGCCAAGTAAGCCTTTTGGGATTAGGTTCAGGGCTCTAGTAAATGTGCTGTGATGGTTCTGTCCTTTTTTAATATTATTTGTCCCTTAAATGACTTCTATGACAACCTATTCCAACTCTTGTAACCCTCACTCCTTCCCTTAACAGGATTCACAAAAGAAAGAGCAAATATGTGGTTCTTCAAAGAAGAACTGAAAAATATAGTTAAGATAAGGCATAAGAATGTGATTCAGGACATTAAATAATAATTAAAATGGTACTAGTTTTTTTCGAAGGACTAATTGACAGGAATAAAGTGTACTGCCACATTCCTGGTCATTCCAGAATTGATTTTTTATTCCTGTTTGTAATTTGTGAACTAAAACTTTAGAAATCTTTGTGTATTATGTTTATTAAGGTTATATACTTGAACTGAAATATTCAATTCTGATATCTAACAAAATAAGATTACTAGCTCACAGATTGATGTCACTCAAGAGAGAAAAAATTTGGACACAAGTACTTTTCTGCTAATGTTTGGAAATTTTTTGGCAAATTTTGAATATTTAGCATCCATTAAGAGAAATTTTGTAAAATGTTATTTTACATTGGTGACCAACAAATTAATGAGATTCACTTACCCTTTAAGTAAACATCACAGTAATTTATTTCTGTAGGAGCTTTACTGTCTTTTAACCACATGATAATATAATGAAATTTGTATTATAAAAGCATGCTCCAAAACCATATGAAGACAACTAATTTGGCAGATATCTGTAAGAATGGGATAGATTCTTATCCTTAGTGTCACCATGAACATACAGACACTATATATGTAGCTTGTGTTTGCTTATGGACTTCGGGGTTTTTAGAGATATGTCTATTCTGAATGCTTAACACATTATTTGCCAAGAAAGTCACATGCGCAGCTGAGAAAATACTGAAATGAGCATTTGCCCAAATTAAAAATGTGTCTTGAAAAGTGTGCTTAGAAAAATTTTATGAAATTATCACAGAAATGCATTTAAGGGAGTAAAATCTATCAGGGGAGAAAAATTTGGAATTACAACACATTGTAAATAACTTTGTATACATATTTCTGTAATTCTTATGCAGATACTCATTCACTGCAACTGTGGAAATAAAATACACAACTTTTCTTGCGTAAGTGATACTAAGTACAGCATAGAGCTGTCACTTTTCTAATTTTAGCATATTTGTGTAAGACATTTGATTCTGATGACAGTATTATGATGAGATCTCAGGATTCCTTTTATATGGAATATTTTTGCAAGAAAGAAGTAAAGGTTCTTCTAAGGCAGCAAAGGACCTCATCTAAAGCCTAGAGATGGCAATGGAAAGATTACGATTGATTTCACAAGGATTTGGACTTAGCCCAAAGTACACACAAAAGTTCATACAAATCAGTGAACAGTCCAGGATTAAGACATTAGCCAATAATTTCCAAAGTGACTGTTGACTTTGTGCCTCCATTATGACACACAGTATCCTGATTTCAACAAAGTTTTGAGTACACAGTGAAAATTAGGACCACTTTATGGAAATGTGAGTTGAGAACCCCATATTATGGGGTTATGAAAATTCTCTTCTTGGTTCTAACAGGAGTCATAATACAGGATTTGTATAGCTGGCAAATCATCACATTATATTATTAAATTGTAGGTTTCATAAGCAGTATGAAAGAAACTTGCTGCTTTCTTTCTGCAATTTGTGGTTATTAGTAGATAAGAAAAATAAAGTGCATTATATAGAAAGGTAGGTCTGAACAGATGTTCCCAAATGGTGCGGGGGTAGGGGTGGTGAGGAAGGTAAAACTTTCCTTCCATTCAGATGCCTGTCTTGAATTTCTCACAGTTTTTGCAGACAGTTTGGCTCACTTCCAACATACATCGTTGCCTGTCTGGTATGAAAAATGCCATCTGTGGTGTATGGAAGTTCTTTCTTTAAAAGTGGCCTGCTAATTATTCTTCAGGCAGGTGTTACTAAAGTGAAGTCAGGTGTCAGGCATAGCATAAACTTCAAATTGACTAAAATTGCTCTGTTCTTCTATACAGTTCTTTCCCAAAAGAATAGAACAGAATATCAGAGAGAATTGAAATGTTGGTTCATACAGGACTGAGATGACTCACGCAGCATTATATATTGTGGTGACACTCAAAAACCGAAAGTTAAAGGATGTGGGTTGAATGAAGTGTATAAATTTTCCAAAACAAATATCCTTCTGATTCTTACAAACTGACTTGCTGGTCCTTTATGCTTGCACTGCCATGTTGCAAAATGTTAAAAATCCTGATGTTCTCAGAAATTTCAGACAGGGTAAAAGGTGGTGGAAAGAATTTCCTTCTGTGCTCTGAAAGACTGTTTGATGAAAAGAGCGTGGAAGATGGCTGTTTTGTGTGAATGACACCTGCAAATTCTCACCTATATTCACTCTCCAAACCACTCATGCATTAAAGCTTTTTGAAGATTAATAGGATGGTTAATGGGCCAGAATCAACACATGAGGGCTGCAGGCAGCCATTCAGCTGATCCATGAGCCCCAGCTCCCAGGATAAGCACTGCTGCTGCCTCTCATTTGCAGCAGTTAGTGTGCTGCTCTGTTCCTTACATGACATCAGCCCTCCCAACTGAAGATGAAAACTCACCACACTGAGCCAGATGTTACAACACTTTTCTCTCCCTAACAGATGAGTGTTGTTAGGACATGACAGATTACCAGTATAAATGCAAGACTTCCTATTTTCTATGCCGTTTTCAGAAGATTTTTTGACTAAACAGTCCTTTTTCTCTTTGTAATCTTGGTGTTCAGACTGACTGACATTGTTCGTGGTTTAAAAAATGAGGATAAGGAAAGCACAGGCATATTTACTCCTTTTGACAGTAAGACTTTGCATTGTTTTCTTTACCAGTGATGAAAGTAATCCAACTTTCTCTCCCACCTTGAGCAGACCCTTGACAAAATAGATTGATATGATGCTGAGATAAAGACCAGTCCTGTAAGTAACTGAGAATGTAGTGCTGTTACATTTTTGGTCAGTCCTAAGACGTCTGGATGATTTTGAACTACTAGTCTTCTACTACGAATAACAGTTTTACCTCCATAAGGACTTCCTCTCGTGTTTTCAATATCAAGCTTAGCCTCTAACGGCCTTAGCATATTGCGATAATAACATGTACACAAAGCACTGGCATGCAGCATTATTGAGATGATTTCCTTTTTGGCTCAGCCAGATTCCTGTTAAAAGTTATACGGACTCTTAAGAGACTAACAAAAGAAGAATTAAAGATCCAGCAATGGCACGAAGATAAGCCTGATGAAGCTGGAGTTAGGCTCTCATGAAATTAAAACCAGATTTTGTATGAATACATTTATGAAATATACCATTGCAACTTCATTACACAACAAAGCCACAAAGCCCTAAACCCGTTTTTTGGCCCAGGTTGAATACCTATCAAAATCTCAGAATTTACTTTGTAGAGAGGGTTCTTCATTAACATTCTTCATTGCAGAATAGAGGCTTGAATAAACACATTGCAATTAGAAAAAAAGGAAAACAAAGCTGAAATCTGCACTAAAATTGTTTGTGTGCTGTATTGCATTAATGGCTAAAACCCATCCCATACCTGTTCACGGTACAGATTAAATGAGGATGAAGCCATAAATCTGTGATCGAACCCATCCTACAATGGCATTTTAAATGATTTTGAGAATAGAGCATTTGACAGTTCAATACAAAGCTTTATTTTCATTCTAGAAGGAGACTATAATCTCCTAACACATTTGCAAATATGTGCAAACACCTTCCACTGCCTCACAATAGCATAAAATCATCATGGTTTAAAAAAATGGCTTCTTCACTGAGTACTCTTTATGGAGTCAACTTTGATGAGTCTGACAAAACTCTGAGGATGAAGGCAGATACAAGTTTCTTAGAAATTTTGCCAGAAAAAGATTATATTGTCATCATGATATTTAAATTGGCACCTAAGGAATTATGCTGAAAGGTACATGCAGCTTTAACCAAACCATAGGCACCTCTTATTCCTATTTTTGCCTACCACTGCTGTGCAGCTCTTTCTGAGGAGAAACTGCACAGCTGTATAACAATTCAGAGAATGGCAATGGAAGAAGTGAACATGAATGATGACATATCTACCCACAACTGCACTTTGTTAGAATGCTACTTGCACATTTCATTTTTTGTTCCAATCGGGAAATTGATAAAATTTTGGTCTGTTTCCACACTAACGCAGTGGCTTAGGCATCTTGCATAGGTGTGATTCAGAAAAACAAAGTTAGATTAAGTACTTACATGAGAAAGGATTTTCTGAAAGCAATTCAGAGAATTTCAGTTGCCCAAAATAGCCAACAAAAATATTGCAGAGATCATTGCCCTTATACTTTGAAAAAATAAAATGAAAACTCTCAGCTTCTGAAATGCCAGATGGCATAAGGTCAAAGACATTATTAATATGATAGTGTCAGTAAAACAAGATGCCTGTGGAAGAAATTGACATAAGAATGTGCTTCGGTGGAGCAGCGTAACTGAATGTGATGGATAACAACATTTTACACACTATTTGTATACGTGGTAGTTTACAATTACACACCAAACATCTTGTTGAAAATCCTAATATCAGGATGTTATAATGCTTAAGCAAATACAGATCTGTATGTAACCATTACATCTAGCATCTAGCAGAGAATAAAATGGAAAAAAACCACATTAAAAAGGGAAAGATTTCTTTTAGAAGGCCTTACATTGACAGCTTTATTTGCTCCTTACATTAGACCAAAATCTGGGGTTTGTTCAGTTAAAAAAGCTGAAAAAGCAAAAAAGTATTGCGAACTAAATTGGAGATGTAGATTTACATGTTTCAAATTCCTTTAGCTTTGTGACAATACCTGGACTCAAATGGCACACCCATATTCAGTGGAACTTTCAAAATGAGCCTGATGTTAATATTAACTTTCTTCTCTGAATTCTGAAGAGTTGATAGAGGCAAGCCTGTGTTTATTCTCTGCTTCCTGCTTCCCATCCCTTCCACTCACTGCATTCCAAATTCAGACTTACCTATCCATGGCCCAAAGGAAAGGACTAAGGAGGCTACAAAAGTGGCTAAAATATGTCAACAGCAGTTTTACTGAGCAAGAACCATGGTCTAAAAGCTGCACATGTTTACAGGTAACCATAGCAAGTTGAGAGGTCAATGTACATTTTTTTAATTGAAAAATATTTTTTAAATACAATGTATTTAAAACATTTTATTGGTTGATTCAGTCGGACTATTCAGATTATGGTAGATTTTGTAGTCTTTTAACAATGAACACATTCCCCAGATACCTCATCAGTCCCTTAAAAGCTAGAGAGATGATTCATGTCAAAATTACAGAGTTGATTCATTGCAAACCTACTCTAAGTAGACAAAACTAACCTTGACAGTTGCATATGGATTCTTGATGATCTTTTTCTAATTTTCGTCTATTTTGTATCTTGCCACAAAAAGCCCACAAGCCCCTAAGCATTCCCCAAACACTATGCATACAAATCTTACTGTTCTGGTTGGGCTTTGGCTCAGATATTGAAACGGTAAGTATTTCAGAACAGGTAAACAACACAGCAAGGAAAATCTTACAAACATCTTGATCACAGCTGCTGTAGAAGTTACTCTGTAACACAGGAAGGATTCCCCACAACTAAATATCAGGGAACACATTCCATACTTATGACATATGAATTTGAAGCCTATTTCATTCCCCAAACATAAAAAGAGATTAGAAACATTCATGAATATATGGGAAACTAGAATAAAAGGGGGGAGGGGGGGAAGTAGGCATTTTCTAAGTGAATTTTGTAGTGGATAGTCTTTTTTTTCCCTCAAAATGATGTGCATCCATAAATGAAATTTCATATTGCTTTCCACTTACATTCATCATATAAAAAAGAGAACAAAAAAAAGTAAGAAAAAAGCTTTTGCTATGGTGAAATGTGACATATATATTACTTGTAATTTGATTGATCATACTAATTTCAATCATTTGTTTTATTAAATAACTTTTATAGTTATTATTGCTTTTCATACTATATTAGAGTGTGTGGCATGAAACGAACTTCAGGCTTGCAAAATGAAATGCACTCAAAGATTGAAAATATTTATCTTTAAGTTTAACAGAAGTTTCCAGCACTTATATATTACAGTAGTCTTTAAGTCAGCTAGTATGCTATCTTTTACTGGGACCTCTAACTAGATTACTGGTCTAGATTTCAAAAACTTTGGGGTATTAATGAATTTTCACTTGCTTGCTTTCCTTTAATTTTTTTTCCTTCCCTCTTTTTCTCCTAACAGTTATTTGCAGATTTTGGTGTATTTATTAATTAGTTTTTGCTCTTGTTTTAATTCCTTTTCAGTCCACATTTCAGCATTTAGTTCTTTCCGTGAGCTTCCAGGGCCTTCTGGAACTACAGCTTCAGCTAGTTACTTTCTGAAAGGAATCCTGTTGATTAAAAAAGGCCTCCAGTTTCTGTCTTTATCTAATGGCTGATTAAGAAAGAACGTATTTAGGTCAGCAGGACTTAGTTAGCAGATAACAGATATTTAGTTAGCAGATATTTGGGCAATTAAAGAGTCAGCTGAGCTGTGGAGAGTGTGCTGGACTATCTCCAGGTAGGATGCAATTGCACAATAGTGCAAGGTTTGGTTCTCAACATATTACATATAAATTGCTTGGAGTGTCAAAAGAACTGGAGCAATGAAGCATGCCCTTATTCAGGTTTAGGCTGCAGGGAGCACCTGGTACTTCTTTCTGGGGTGGTCTCACAGTGGGAGGTGGGCTTTGGCACTGGGTCAAAGGAGTAGTAGGAGGATGTGTGTGACAACGTGGCTTCAAGGATGGCAGGCAGGTGATGGGCAGTGTCTTCACAGTGCCCCTGGTGCAGTGTGAAACAAATGAAGGAGAGCAAGAGGCTACTTGTGGATGAGTGGTGGATGGAGAGCTCTGGGGTGGAGAAGGTTGTCAGCTTGAGTCTGTGGGCAGCAGGAGAAATGCACTTTCTTTGCCCTCAGACCTGAATTTGTGGTATTGATACACTGACGTAAAGGTGAGGAAGGAGCACAAACTCCGCTAAACAGGAGCACAAAGGCAGCTGGACCAGAAGGGAGCACTTGCTCTGGAATGGTAGGGGGCAGCGGCTGCAGATTCGCTGAGCGGATGGGGAGCTGGCAGTGTTCATCTCCTAACAGCCCTACTGGCACAGGAGGCTTGTTGCCTGCCAGAGGCCCTGGTAACTTATTCCTTGGAAGTAAAGGGGATTTTCACCTTTCCAAAAGCGTTCTACTGCGTTTGGTAGCTAAGCTTTGTAGTCTTTTTATTTTGTTCAAACACTTTAATTGCACTCAGCATGTATAAATCATTGTAATTTATTTAAAGGAGTCATCCACAGAAAACAATCTCTTTCTCAAGGACTAGGGATTTGCAGGCTAGAAAGAAGTAGAAACTACGTGGTTTTCCTAGGAAAGAAAAATTATTCTCTGTTCCTTATAACATAGAAAAACAGCTGATTTAAGGCCAAATGATTCTTGAAGATCTCAAGCTTTAAAATATTACCCAATGACTTTTATAAAGTCCATCTGCTGCTGATACTAGAGTAGATCTTTAAAACATGTTCAGTGTTAACAGACAACAGTTTTTCTGTTGAAGTTCATGTATATGGGCATACTTTTCATAATTCTTTATGACTGTTCTTTGAAAAAAAAAAAAATCAGCATTTTGGTTAGCCTTGCTTGAAAGTTGTACTTTCTATGCGTCCACTCAGAAATTACTCAAATGATTCCTGCTTGTGGACATGCAGTAAAGTGTTAGCACGTGCTATAATCTCATGTGTGCCTCTCATGTCATGAGATGTTTTATAATTTTGGATCAACCTAGTGTTGATATTCATCTGTTCCTAATTCAAAAACATGAGACTGTTCTGGTGAAAACAAATAGTAACAATCACTGGCCACATGGCACAAAGACCTATTAAATAGGTTATAACACATCTGATCAAATGATCTTGATGTATAAGCTATCTGTCCTGAAGCTGAGGTTGTAAGCTACATAATGCTGGCCGAACATGTAGTTTACAGCACACAGCAGCCTGAACCCTGGTGTTCCTAAAAAATTAAACTATAACAAAGTTTTTAAAACTAAAAGTGCAAAAAATCGCACAGCAGAGCATGTCAGATAAAATTTGGAAACACTCACAACAGGTGGGCAGGCTGTTCTTCTACAGTTACTTATTTGATAGGTCTGCCTTGAAGATGGAATTTATTTTTCCAGTAACTCCCATCCCATCCCCTCTCACACAAAAAAACCAAAACACATTTTTCCTCAGTAAGAACAAAAGGTTAAATTATTTCAAGTGCATACAATGACGGAAAATATTACAAAGATATCCCACAATAGTGTCTGCCTTATTCTTCAGCCTTCCTGAGTATCCCAATGACTGCTCCCTGACTCATTAGGTAGCTGGGTTGTCTGCATCAGAACTGGGCATGAGCATGTCAGCTGGTGTGGGGCTGCTCATGGCTTAAAAGCATCTTCTTGGACCTGTTTCAGGTTCTGTAGAGATAAGAAGCCAACTTTGAGGAGTGCCAGTAACTGACCTTGTTCAGAGCTCACCTCTCCAGCAGATGGGTAGTTGAATGCCCAATAGATGTGGCAGATGAAGAGCTCACCCGTGGGTACTGAACCAGAAGATGAGGCATGCAGGCAAAGGATGAACAAGCATTTAGTCAGAGCGCATGCTGGCTCATTGACAAGCCTTCCTACAGAGCTCAGGCATGAGAGAGACAAGTCTGGAGGTCTGAAATTCTCAAGTTTTCCTCAGCAGGGTAGACTTCAGACCACCATGTTGTCCTGTCGTTCTTTCTGTTGTGCATGTCTGTCATCTTCAGTCCAGAACAACTCAAGCCAGTTTAGTGCTTTGTTGGGCCATTTTTCATGCTGATGGAGCATGTTAGAATGGTTCGGTGCAGTGTCTAATGACCGCCAGGGTCTTCACAAGTGAAGCACCAAGAGTGCACAACATGTAGCTGAAGTGGAGAGGGCTCAAACAACTACACAGGCTCTCTTGGGAGCTTCTTGCCATTACAGCACTGTTCAAGAAGGCTAACACGCAAACATGATGCAGGGCTTTCTGCTTGTGGTTGGTGTCCAAAATCGGAGTTTCAGGACGTACCGCTTTGTCTGTGTTCCTTGCAGTCAGCATAGCAATCACACCAAAAGGATTTTCTCTCTAACATCGTTCTATTAGAATAGAAACTGAAACCAAAGCTTCTGAAATAGAGAAAACTGAGGTGCTTTTTTGCTGTTTGAGGACTTATAAAAATACAGAGTATGAATACCAATTCCTGCTGCTCACTGTATCCTAATAGGTTGACCCATACTTTCAGTGTATATCTCAGCTTGCAACCTCAGCTGCTTTTCCGAATTGCAGCAATCTCTGTAAAGCTCCTCTGGTCTCCAGGAGAATTTCCCTCCTGCAACTCTGAGCCACTCTTGTTCTTTTCCTTATCATGCCTTTGCCTCCTCATCTCCTGCTATATCTTTCATCTGCAACACGCCTTGAGCTATCCCCTCCTGGCTTCCTAGCAGCCTGACGGGTCCTTGTGAGATCCATGGAGAGCACCATACTCCTCTCCTTCCAGAAGATGTCCCATAAACCCATCCATCCTGATAAAGACTGACCTCACAGAAAAAAAAAAAAAAAAAAAAAAGGATAACTTCGAAACAAAGGCACTGAAGCACTCATGCGAAGGAAGTGCCGACTATTTGGGTGTGGCTGCCTGCTGACATGATAGCCTGCCACAGCCATTTTTATGACAAATGTACATGAGGCGGTCACTCCATGAGGTGTTCGGCAGTGACTTCATGAGGTGTTCAGCAGCTCTAATAACTTGCTGCTGCTGAAATGAGGAAGTCCTATTTCCATTTTGTTCTCCCATCTCTGGTTTGTAGCTGTGTGGTCCTGCACTTTCTCCTGAGCCTTCATGCCAACTCTTGCTCTCTCTGGGCACTCTCTTGAGCTATTTAGCTCGCTAAAGCAGTACAAAGAGGTAAAACTATTTCTTTTCTGGCTTAATTTCTTGCTATGTGAGTTTGTGAAGTAAACTGATGGAGCAATCCTGTAAGTCTCAGTGCCAGGGCAAAGCAAATGACAGAGGAAGCCTGTTAGAAGCAAAGGATAGAGTAGTGTTTCCCACACATTTTCTAGAAGAAAGTCAGCATCTAGCTCAGCTAAGTAGGGAACAAGAGTCTAAGGTGCAAATGATTCCTGAGGACACAAAAAGGAAGAAAAAGCATTTTATAAATAAAGAAAAATAAAAAGTATTTTCTCCATATGAGAAAGGAGGATTTCAGAACTATCACTATGCAGAAAAAAACCCCAAACAACAACCAAAAAACCCAACAAAAACAAACTAATGAGCAATAACCTTCTATAGGATCAGGAAGAGATGCTAATAAACAAACAGAAGAGGATAAAGTTCTGAGATTAGTATATACATTTATCACTGTAAGGTTTCCCCAAGAGACTCCCTAAAGGGTTTATTATTTTCCCTGCACATCTTGGAAACCCTTGAACAAATTGATTTTGCTAACAAGTTGTGTTGAATTAAATAACTTAGAATGATCCTATAGGAACACTGTTCTATGGCTACCAGTTCTGTGTAGAAGAAATGGAAGGATACTACTACATAAACAGAGCATACTAAGCCCAGCTTGTTTCTGGATATGATTTAATTTACTGTGAATGACTGCCAAGGCAGACTATATGGCCCATCCCAATTTCAACCTGCCCTAATTCCCTTTATGACTTTATTATTTAGTGCTGTTTTACTGCTTAGAGAGACCTAAACAGGAAGACTCTGGGCGTTCTCTGCTAATGAAGTGGGTGGGATGAAGTTCTTTAGAGAAAACAAAATATGATCCACCTACAGATCATGTTAGGCCAGCTCCTCAGTTTCCTCTAAGCAGAACAGAGGCCTTTGTTGCCTTAGTTACTGGAACGATCTACTAGTCAACAGCAGAATCCCAGTCTCCATACAGAACATCCTCCTGCATTTGATGGCAGTGTAGGATGGGAAATAGATACTTTTCTGTTCATTGTTTTTGTTCTAATGAGGAAAAAAGCAGATTATTTAAGTTTTTGCAGAAAATAAAGTAATAAAAAAAATCAACTCTCATGAAAAACCCTGCAAGGTGACTGAATGGAGGGACCACTGTCTGGGAGAGGGTTAGTGCCTCCAATGAAGCAACATTCCTTTATTTTCCATTCCTTTCTTAACAACAGAAAGAAGGAGCACTGAAAGCTGCATGCTAAGTTTCAAGGCACAGGTAGACAACAGCAGCTACATTGGTAGAGCCAGACCACTGAAGCTTGTGAAACACTCATAAATGCTCCAGATAAGATTTCAAACTGTCCTCCTCACCAGCAGTGCAGGTATTGTACTGCTATCACCTATTTCTCTTTGGACTCAGAAGCTGGAAAACATAACCCATTATTTTCCCCTGTGAAGCATGATCAAGTCCAATTTTCTTCCTTCCCGTTTGAAAGCAAGAGCTTCAGTACAGTCATATTTGGGTGACAATTTACAATGAAATGGAGGTCCAAGATAATAATCGTTAAGAAAGTAGAAAGTCCTAAAAACTTGATGGATTCTCTTCTTTCCCAGAATGGTGTGATAGGATGTAGTGGTTCCATGGTACCTAAAATGCATCTTACCTGGTGTGAACATGGGCTCCCTTGCCCTGCTGATAGATCTTACCCCCGAGTGGTCCCCAGGTGCGGTTCACTGATAACAATTTTAGTGGGATTAAGTTTAGGCCATTTTAACTCTGAAGGCTGATGATGGAGCAAGATGAACACCAGCACAAGAGTAATGAAGGGCTCAGGGTGGCCGACTGAGATGGTATGGCCGAGGTGAGGCTGAGTTAAAGGAGCTCAAATGTGAGAGTAATGTCATAGAAATACTGAGGCGAATCTAAATGAACAAGCAAATGTTTTCTGTCATTGCCTGCAATGAAGATCTGGTCAGAATGCTGTTGATTTGTGTGATTCTGAGTAAATTTGGAATTTTCAATTTAGATTAACTTAGATTTCAGAAGTTAACAACCAGAGTTTTAAAAGAACCTCAGATTAGCATAAATCACCAATGAAGATGAGAACACTAGGATGCAATTTTAAAGCATTTAAATAAATGTATTGTTCTTTTTACTTATAGTACTAGTATAAACTATACATATTAAGAGTGTCCAACTCTACTTCATCATTAATGCCATTTTACAATACTCCTGCTTTGTTCAGCTAAAAGTAAAATATTTTATTGGTATTTTCAGTAATTTTCTGGCAGCCATTCTCTACAGTATTATAACACTATTCAAACTGCAAAATATTGTTCAAGTCGACCTTCCATGCTGTTGTTTAAATGGCAACTTATTTAACGCAAACATCACAAATGTGTAATACTTCAGGTTTTTTAATGTCAATTTCTCTGCATGGCACTTTTTCTAAACAGAAACTTCAGCTGAAATTACCCAGCATGGTTCCTTTCTGAAACTCAACGTTGATTCAAAGTAATTTTTTTTTTTTTAATGAGTGTCAGAAATTAAATTGTGGTACAATTGTGGTACAATCCTTTACAGCAGGATTTGCAGTCCGTTTCTTCTGCAAAGATTGCTAGTGGAACTGTACATTTGAGATGAAGGGATTGTTGAGACATTGTGTTATTTTATTTCTGGCTAATCTCTTTCATCAGAAATCTTATTATTTGTATTAACACCAAATATCAAGTGTGACTGACAAACATTTGACATGCTCCTGAGCTTCAGACTGAAGGTCTCGTATGCACAAAGCCTGTCCTTACTCGCATTTCTAGAAGTAATTTTCTACAAGGATCTAGCACACATTTCACCATTTCTTTGTATTTCCTTACTTTTCATTCCTTTGTAATTGAAAGCATAACAGATGGCTTCCAGAGGCTCCCTTCAATGCAATTATGTTAATTAAAGCTATATAAAATGATAAACCCTACTAAAAAATAAAAACTTTTAATGGGAAGAATGCTGGACTGACCCATACAGCTGAACAGAGGAGTCAACGAGCACACCTTGGCTTGTTTCTCAAAACCCTTAACATTTTATTTTTAAGGAAGTCCAAACCTGAGCAATAATTTTTATTTTTGTGTGGAAATCTGTCTAAAAATGAGAAAGGGTGGCTTGAGCTCTGCTGATTTTTTGAGGTTCTGAGATTTTTGAGGGTGAGAAGGGAGCTAGGGTGCACAAGAGCTTTCTCGCAGCTTCCAGAAGTGGGCCAGGCAGTGACGACACCTACGACAAAAGAGCCCCCAAACCGAAGCACACTTCCAAAACAGCACGATGCAGGGAAACCAGAAATTGCAAGCTTTCCCCACGGAAGCCGTGAAGCCCTCGGGCCCGTGGGGTAACGAGGCGAGGCNGCGGTCGCAGCGCGGCCGGGCCATGGGCGCTGAGGCGGGCGGCCCGCGGGACACCGCGCCGGGCCAGCAGCTCCGCGCCCTCTTCTACGCGCTGCCGCCCGGAGAGAGCTCCTTCCGCACGGTGGAGGAGGTGCCTGACTACGTGGAGAAGGTGAGTGTCCCCTCCTTTCCCACCCTGGCTGCATCCCTCGCTCTCCCCTCCGCCCACCTGCGCCTGCTTTCAAAAGCCACAAGCGCCTCACAGAAACCATCCGCGAAAGGCCACCTAAATTAAGATTAAATCCTCCTTCTTTTCTGGGCTGTAGCTGCCAGTGTAACCGTGACCTCTGTTTTCATGTATTTAAATGATGATTTCTCCTGGTACCAAGAGCCAGAGTTTTCAGAGAAGCACCCCAAATATCTGAGGGTTGGTGCTAACGTTATATCCAGCAGCACTGACAAGATGAACAGTGATAGCAAACTGAACTGAGGAAACCAGAAAATATGATACTGTGTTTGGCTGTTATGGTTCTTAAAGCAAGCAAAAAGTCAGGTCTCTCTGTGCCCTTAAGTCAAGCTCAGTCAAAGGCAGAAAAATAAAAGGTTTCTAATAAAAATAAAAAACAAAGATTGTTTCGGAGAATTTAGAACAAATATTTGTGTTGGGACAGTGCTGTGTCCTAAATATCCAAGGCAAGAGTACAGAGGTCAAGGGTGAGAACTCCCTGGTCAGCAGCATATCCTTCCCTCCCCTCCCGCCCTGCCAGTTTACTCACTTCCAAGAAGATACCTTTGCTCCCTTCTGTCCTACCTACTGCACGTATCTTGATTGTCAGCTCCTTCTAAACGCAGATCAGTGGCAGCTGTTCACAGAGACAGCAGATAAACACGATTTTTCCCTCGTCAAAGTAAATTTAGCCCAGATTCACTAAAAAGCTGCACTTCTTACACGGGTCTTGGTAGTTCTGACTAGCTCCTCTGCCAGGTATACCTTGGACTGCTGTGCAGGAGCTGCTGTCAGGCTGCAGTGGGGGTGTCACGGGCTGTGCAGAGCAGTGCAGCGCCGTCAGCAGCTTTCTGGGAATTGTAGTATGCAGCAGTCCCTTGCTGAGGGATGTTATCAGCAAAGGTTGCCCTTTTGCATAAGGTAAGCAGAAAGCTGCTGCAAGCCCAGACTGTGTGTGCAGTGTCTGGTCAATGGACTGCTGTCCTCAGAGGTGTTTTGCAACTAAGCTGTAGTGTCATGATTGAGGAAGGTCGATGGTTTTGCCTAGCCAGCTGATCTCTCCCTCCAGCTCTGTCTACTATCTCAGACCCTTTTACTGTTCCCACATTTCCAACTGAATATCATTCACTTTCTTGCCCACAGCATTCCTTAACATCCTTGGACTTTCTTCTCCCATGTGCAATATTCAGCTCAGACATTACCCAAACCTGGAATTTTTTTTACTAGGCACACAGATGTAAGTCTGTGAAAGGATTCTTAATACTTTGAATTATGAAAGTGCGTGCAGACTTCTGCTGTTGTAGAGTACTGTTGTGATAAGTTTGTAAAGGAATATTTCTCACCAAAAAAACCACTTAAAAAAAGGTTTCCCACTACAGTTATACTTTCCTTAAATTCTTATGTCAGGTTAGCTGCACTAGATTTCCCTCCTGACAGTGCATTTGTTGCTAGAACAGATCTTTTGCTGCTTGCCTAGGTGAGCATATAGAAGTATTTTAGTGGCATAACTGTTTCAACTCTTTGGCTTTGGTCTGAGCTTCGGCTAAGTTCATCTGTCCTCTTCTGGCCATGTTTATGGGCAGATGGCAGCTATCTACAGTCCCTCTCCAGCTGCCACTCTTGACTGTTTAGAGAACAATTACAAGAGCAATATATCCATTGGATTCATCAGCAATAGATGTAATAGTGACCTGATGAGCCTTTCAAGGAGGTCTTGGAGTGGTGACCCCTTTAGTTGGTACAGATACAGAAGTGGATGTCTGAGCTCAATTCAAGACAGAACAAAAAAAATTCTAGTGTAGAGCTGGTAACAAATGAAGGCCTCGGCTTAAGTAATTAGCTCTAAAAGACAATAATGATGATGCGTGTGTGTAAACTGATTACATTAGTGTCTCCTAAATAGTGTGGGATTTTTTTTTTTTTCCTGAGACACTGTAGTGGAATTTGCATCTCAGATCTGTGATCTATTGGGTATCAGACGGATGAAATTATTTCTAGGACAGTAGATGACATGGCTACAGCTGTGGAGATACGCACCTTCCAACATTAGACAGGTGGCAGAACCTCCAAATTCACTCAAATAAATATTCATGGGTTTAGCGATCTGCAAACTTGAGCTGGTTGGTTTACAAAATATCTGCTCTTCACAGGAGTGGCACCTTTGAGCTAGAGTCACTGTGCTGTTACGTATGGGTAGGAAATGACAGCAGTGGGTGAAGCAGCTCTGGTTTTGAGAACAGAATAGTTAGCATAACTTGTGCAGTGTAGTTTCTGTCTCTGGTTACACTGCTTCCATTTTCAGAAGCAATGGTCCCTGCACTGTTGCTCTGTATGTTGGCAGAGCTGTATGCAAAGGCCCCAAGTCCTGTTTAAAACATGAGCTGATCAGCTGCTACCAGTGACAAGTAGCAAAGTTCTGCAGCAGTGCCCAGGGAAAAGTTACCATTCAAATCTCCAAAATTCTGGGAAAAGGGGTCTGAATCTTGGATAATCATCATAGAATTTGTTTTTGTAAGAGTTTTTGTCGTGTAGAATTCAAACCCCTTGATTTTTCCCTTATTTCTGGGAAGTATGTCCATTTTCTTTCTCCAGGACAGAACATCCTGACTTTTAAAATCTATACTGATGCTTGGCCATTCCTTTTAAGAGAATCCTCTTTCCAATAAGTATAAGGATTAGGCTCTGCATGCTTTGTTAGTTGTTTTTTCGTTGGTGTTTTTTTTTTTTTTTTTAGTTCTCTCACAATCTACAGATGGGCAGATGGAATGATTCTTTTTGTTTGCCAAACATAGTTTTCATAAACCATAAATTCACTTTGTACCTTGCTAGGGTCTGAAATTATCACTCGTGCTCAGTGAGGACTTCTGTGAGTCAGACTTCAGAAGAGAGAGTCCTTCTGCTGGGAACCCCAAAATGAAAGCTTTAAATTTAATAATCACTGTTTTTCTTTTCTATTTACTCTCTTGAGAGCCTAAAGAACAAGTTCATATTTAAACTCAATTCACGTTTTAGGGTTTGCTTCTAAATAATGAGGCACAGAACCTTCATATTTAGTTTTTCTTGAAAGTTGAGATTCTTATGTTATAAGGATCTGGGACTTTAAGAAAACAGAAACTGTTTCACGAATTGCAATAAAACTATGAATATATGCTGAGTTTCAACTAGAATATTATTCTTTGCAACAGTATAAACCAGAAACTGATTTTAAATGGTCCTTTGCATTCTGTAGAGTTGGTTACTTGTAATGGAACCCTCTTACACAGTACTCAGAGTAAGGCTTTCAAGTTGTGGATCAGTTATTCAAGTAAACCACAAGCTAATGCAAATCTCCATTGAGTATTTCTGCTGATGGGTGAAGAGAAAAAACCTGGAAACAGAGGGAGAGTAAAACATTTATTAACCAGAAGATACCAAAAGGATCTGGCTTGTCTCTGACCTGTGATGCCAACAGTGGCTATTTCTTAACTTTGTGTTATTTTGTTTGTCGGGACGAACCCTTGAAAACAGTTGTAGAGATAGCCATCCTCAAAGGGTTCCTTAAATGTCTTCATTGTCCTTTTAACTTAAGCAAAAAAAACCCCACCACAACAACAAAAAAACCCAAACCAAAACAAACAAACCACCCCCCCCCCAAAAAAAAAAAAAAAAACAAAACCAAACAAAAAAAAACAACCAGAGGAAAAAAAGTGGTGGCTTGGCTAGTGAGGCTGTTTTCTCTTACTGTCTCCTTTTTTCCTGAATTATTTGCATTCTCCTTCTGTTGCATTACATCTCATCCTTACACTGTAGGCTGTTTGGGACAGGGAATGCCTTTTCATCCCCCAAGACAATAGCTGTGATGGTCACATAAATAATACATACTATTCTTGACGTAGTTGATCCCATTGATCTGCTTTGGACCAAGCTTAATGTAGGTGTGTGACAGAGATGTAGTAATTTCTTAGATAGTAAGGGGTATGCCATAAATCTTTCCTTTTACAATCTCCTTGATGAGCAGTAGGTTAAGGATGTCTGGATGTTTCTTTATCCTCCTTGCTATGACACTCCCCATTTGTGACCAAATGGTGTCAAATGCTTGGCTGTTTCACGGCTTCACAGTGGGAGGAAAATATTTAATGAAGTCAATAAGAAAGAAGTTATAATAGTGTACATTAGTATAAGGTCAAGTATTTAAACTATTTCAGAGGTTGCTAGGTAAAATGAATCACCACATGGAATACAGACATCATACATTTCCTATTAACTGTTTTTATTTCATGAATAAAGCACCCCACTTTCTCTGTTCTGAGCCCATTCAATTTGCTGTGCATGTTCTGCTGTTCCAGACCTTGAAACTGCTTGTAGTCTGTACTAGAACTGCCTCCTAATATTGTCATCAGGTGTTTTGTAATTTTTCTTGTTAAACCTCTTTTTTCTCTGCTGGAGTGTACAGCTGTGATCATCAACCTTTATTGAGTTAGGAATATGGTTTTTTATTATATCACTTAGGAAAAGTATGTTAAAAGTCTTTTCTACTTATAAATGAAGCAGCTGTAGAGAGCAAAACAAGGAGTATTTATATTTTTCTAGAATGTTTCATTGATTTCAAATGGAAGGTTGTAGGGTTTTATTATTCTTTTATTATTTTCTTTTAGAATATATTTTATTATTATATTATTTATTATTTATTTCAAATATTGAAAGATTTACTACATTGGTTTTCTTGGATGCTGTTTAGGCTTTATGGATAGGTCTTCCTTTGCTTTCTAGTTTTTTATATCATCAGTTGGTACATATCGCAAACGGGCTTTTAGATGCTCAAAATGCTGTTACAGAGCAAGCTAGGCACCTAAATTAAAAAGTGTCATGTTGATATTAATCTCTGTTCATCTGTTATTGTAACCTAACCCTGTGCTGCTGAAGTTTATGAACTTTCACATTTTCTAGACACTATAAATCTCTTGCTGTTTGCATGGTTTGAATCATCCAATTCTTCTTCGGCTGAGCAATCTGGTCTATATCCATCTTAGTCTCTTTAGTGTCCCAGCCTAGTAGGAATTCCCAGATCATATCTCACTTGGCAACAAAAATGAGCACCCTCCAAAATGCAATGGCTTTTGCAGAGACAACTTGCTTCTGTTAAAATGTTGTGTGGGCAGAAGCAGCCTCTCTTCTACAGCAGTGCAGTCTGGAGGGTTTCAGGCAGTGAAGCTGTACGTGTTTGCAGGTCAGCTGAAGGGAGCAGAAGCAGCAGAAAACTAACAGGGCAAGGATGGCAGTGTGGTGCCTCCCAGAATGGTGCAGAACTGGTCTTGCATTTCTCTTGCCCTGAAAAACATGGTGGGAATTTTATGCCTTAATATAACCAAAAAGCAGTTGTCTAAATGTCTCAAAGGTCACCTGAAAGTTTTCTACAGAGCAAGGGAGGCAGTTGAAGGAACATTTGCATTCACAGAGATCTGATAACTCCTTCCCATTTTCCTTGCCACAGCTGTTCTAGATTTGGTGGTGATGGCTAAAATGCTGCTGCTGCCTAATTCCTTCCACACGTGAAGTGCAAGGACTGTTAGGACTCCAGTGTCAGTAAAAAAAATATGCTCTACCAATTACTGTTACTCAAGCCTTTTTTTTTGTTGCCTGAGATGATAAAAATTAGAGAACAGGTCTGACAGTCTTTGCTGATGAAAAATGATGTTGTCACTAAAATGTTACCAGTCCTACCACCAGTTCTAGCCACACCTTTCACTAATGGGTGCTATTGCTGTGCATCTTTGGCTTGGCAGTTGATCTGGGATACAAGATGGATGGTGAGAATTGAATCTTAGGCTGAAGCAGTGTTGCGAGTGAGAAATGTTTCAATCTTGCTCATCATTACACTTTTCTGCAGAAAGGCAGAAAATTATTTTACAGTCAATACAATCCAAAAGAAAAAAGGGGAACATTGTATCATTGCTACTTTTTCTGGAAAGAGAACATGGTGTATGGCCCAAATTTGAATGGGCTGCATAGTTACTGGGTTCACTGATGAAAACATATACAGAAGAGCTGTTGTTGTCTGCAGTGAAAAGCATGGCAACAGAAATGCCAAGTAGAAAGAAACTCACTCTTCTATATCTTTCAGATAATAATGTTGGATGCCAAATTCAGTGGCTGAAAACACTAAAAAAACTCCATACAATATCAAATCAAAACCAGATTCTGTTCTGCCATGTGGTTGGAGGAGTCCACAAATACTGCTGCTCTCACTGATTTTTTTAAATACGAGAAATATAAGTTTGGAAAGACTTCTGCATTTTCTTCTGATAATGTTTCAGTTTATGTGCAGAAGATACAAAAGAAAACATTGTGGGAGGATGTTACTGCAATGGATTTATGCTGGTGGTGTGGGTTAAATTGTAGCCTTGGTTGTTCTGATTTGTAAGGTCCATGTGGAGCTTTATCACAGTAGTAGCTATTAATGTGCCGTCCAATCTGAGAAACATCTCACTGCATAAAATGCTATTAGGAAAAATGAAGTAATTTTGTGTTGTGACTTTCTTTTTTTTTGCAAACTATTTTTAGAGTATTCCATTCTTCATTACTTTTATTGGCCTGGAGTTTGCTGTCAGCTGGATTCAGAAGCGCAAGCTACCGGGTCGGATCAATGATGGCATAAGTTCTCTTTCCTTAGGTATCCTGTCCCGACTACCAGAGTAAGTAGATGTGTACAATATTGGGATTGTTTGGGTTTTAATCACTAAGAAGCAAAAAAAGAGAATTAAATATTGAAGTTATTGCTAATCCGAAATTATTAAACAAGGCATCTGGACCTTTCTTTATGAAATTTAATTTTAGCAAAGTGTATAAAATCTTTCTGATCTGTAAGGCTAAATGTGATTCTTACAGGATATCATTCAGCTCCACATTATCAATTTATCATCAATTATCTCCATCTGTACTGGATCTTGCTGTCACCTTTTGCTGTTTCTGGGACTTCACCTGACTTGACTATATCTTATGTTAGACTAGATTTTAGAATCTGGGTTTTCTTTCATTAAAATACAGAAAGAAGATAACAAAATAAAACCGACAAACCAAGTCAATTATTTTTGTTAGCCTTTAAAAATAAAACTGTGTGCATATAACCAGATCAATACAATTGTGAATATGCATGTGATCCAAAGTTCTTTGAACACAGTCATAATCCTATGTTTGACTTCAATGAATTTTAATTCCTGAGAGAATTGTTGCAAACTTGATCATATAATTCACTCTCCAACGTAAAGGCCATAAGATGTACCTGAATGAGTTTGGTGAGCAGAGTTCTATTTTAAAGAAATAGCCACTGTGGATTAACTGTGAATTCCAGTGACAAGAAATCCAGCAAATTCTTTATATAAATTGCTCTAAGTGTTTTCCAGAAGCTTTAGTTACTTTTAAGTAATATCATGTTTTAGATATTCCTTTGCATGATATGGGCTTCCAGATGATCCAGATTTTATTGCATTTTTTCTTTTCAAATGGGATTGTATTTCTATTCCCCATGTATGAATTTGCAGATGACCATCAAATTGTATTCATTATAAGAAGAAAAGTTTTTATTATTTGAGTTTGACTATATGGTGTATTTGCAAGTCTTTAAATTATTCCCACAGTTCTTTTTCTGAATCCTCTGCAGTTTTTCAGCCTTCTTAGTGTTGATGTCTCAAGTGCACTCCATATTTCAGAAATTACTACATCAGTGCCAAATAATGAAGTCATTTGTTCTCTATTTCTACTTGTTGTTCCTCCGTTTATATATCCCAGATCCTTTGAGCCGTCCTTCATCCCTGAATACTTTCTTGGATTCTGTGGCTTACATTCCTCATTCATAGGCAATATGTTCTTATATTTGGCCACATAGAAATACATGGATTGTACATTTGGTCCTCCTGAAGTAGCCTGAATCCATGAAAAGTTGTCTTTGTTACTTAGAGATCCCTGGTTTATGTCACTGCAAATTTTACTAGAAATCTTTTCTTTCAATCCAGATTCTTGATCAAATACATTAAAAGAGCATAGCAACAGCAACAAAAAATTATTCTTTCTGGCTAGTAAAAAGAATCTCACTCGTTTTGTGAAATGTGTAAATCACCCACTTTGTACTCTATTGATCAATTGACATTTAGTTGATTTTTTTTAAGCTTTCTAATCAATGCAATCTTTGACAAGGTCCATTAGGTACAAATACAATTTCTGATGGATTATGTTAATTATCAGTAGTTAATATCCAAGATGAAATTAAAAGGTTTCTTTAAAAGAGACACGCTCCAAAACTCTTCAAATATCTGAAAATAAGAGGCATGAGCTTTCAACATGAGAAATACTCAACCATAAAGTTGTATCTTCAGAAAAAGTAATGTCTAAGTTATTTGAGAATTTCATGAAGTTATTTTTGCAGCTAGTGTACTACCTATATTCAAACCATTTTTAATGACTTGTGAGCGTGATCTTGAAGGAGCAACATTCAACTTTTCAATATGTTTTATGAATTAATTGAATATTTATCAACACATTAGATTTGTGTGCAGCAACACACAACCCTGATAACAGGTTACTGTAGTCAGCATGAAGTTAATATTGAAATAGAACAAATGTCGCTTCTTCAACTTAAACCCAAATTTTCTAAACTTGACAGGCTTACCATGCTAAATATTTTCCTTTATTAGTCTGAAATATTCAGAACTGATTAAGTTAAACAAAGGGCCTGTGATACACGTAAAATAAGTTTGAATGGTTTTGCAAGTCCTTTTGGCTTTATTTTAAGAATACTGAAACACTTCAGATACACTCATTCCTGGAAGAAATGCTTGCTAAGAAAACTAGTGTTGTGTGTGTGGAATGCGGCTTTGCAAGGTGCTGAGTACTTTTATTATTTTGGCACTCGGTCCTCTGCTGCAGAATTTGGCTTGCAGGCTGTGCAGTTTTCTTTTGCAAGATTGTTTCAATTGAGTGAACCGAATGCTCCTTAGGGACTCAAAGTTTGCAGGGTCAGGCAAACCTGCAAGATTGGTACACCTATTTATTGCTTCACCAGCACAAGAAGTCTCTTCCAGGTTGCTTGTGCAGCTCTCATGACTGGAAATACCAGACCCTCCTCAGCAGTTCTTTCCAAAAACGAGTCCTGTAAAACTTTCAGCTTTTTGGCTGAATGTGAAAGAAGCAGGCAAAATAGAGACATCCTAAATTATTTAATCTCATGTTAATATCACAATTCTAATGGTGACTGCTTAGTTTTAGAAGTAAGAGGAGTTGTGAATAACAGACTGGCTAAAAAGGCTTGAACTGAAAAAACCAGAACACTTTACCCTTCTGTCTTGTGCTTCCATGGTGTGGAAGAACTGGGTCAGACAAAAAAGGAGGAAAAAATAGCACAGGCAAAAATCTGTTGCTAAGATTTTCACTCCAATCTTTCCCTTTCAGGCAGAAAAAAGGTAGGGAAAGTTGACAGAAACTGCTAAAACAATATTTCAGCAGAACCCACAGCATCAGGGGAAATAGTAGTGCAAATCATTAACAGCTGAAGGTTAGATTAACACGCCATTGATTGTATCCTCTCCCAGGGACTAATTTTCATTTTCTCAACTAGCAGCAATGGTTTGCCACTTCCTTAAAAAAACCTGTGGTTGGGTCTAAAATGGTGGCTTCAGTCTCTTAGTTAAAATGAAGCTTCAAATGTGTCATTGCAAAGAGGTCTTTACATTTAATGAAAAATTAGGAGTCACTAACTATATTCAGCCTTAAAGTATTTTTTCCATTTCACAGTCTCTATAACAGAACTATTGCATGTCTTGAGGGCAAGTAGTATTTATTTAGGGTTTCATACTTCAAATTTCTGTTGAGAAAGTGGAAATCATAAATTGTTGATACTTGTATGCCAAATGTTAAAAATGTAGATGCAAGAGGAAAAGTCTAATCAGACAAGGCAATGTTTTTGTTTTCAGTCTTATTAGACTCAACAGCGTGTAGTGAGTTGAATGGTTTGTGCATACATATAATCTCTTGTCAAGTACCCCATACATTTCTTAAATATAATTTTCTCTGCATTAATGCATACTATGCATTCCTCTGCATGTATAAATACTGAATGTTGTATGCAATGAAAATTAATTCCGGAGAAAGGGATAAACTTGTATTTCTAAGTTTACTCCCAGCATCCTAAATGTTGGTAAAAAATTTCTGAGAACTTTTATTCTAAATAAATAAATAAATAACTTTTCTCGCTAACTATTGCCAAGAGACTTTCAATGCTGCTTTAAAAATATTCTCCCAAGAGAAAGTTTATTTTGGGTATGAATATCCATTATACAAGTATGTGCATTATTTCATATTGACCCATTTCTTCTTTTAAAGCAACAGAACATAAATCAAATCAAAAAGTGTTTGGGGGATAACTGAGGTAGGTACATTTTCAAACTAGTTGGGAAGGTATTTGTTCTTTATGGTCATGCTCAATTGCCAGTTTTTAGTGTTCTGCTCTGCAACACAGTCATACAGTGTATGAGTGTATATGTATATAATGTCTGACAGTTTGGTCAGTCAAGTCTGCAATGAACTCCTCCATTTCTAAAGAGAATATTACAGTCTGTATACATTATTTACTTTGATTTTTGAATCGGAGGAAGTTAGAGTTCTCTGAATTGTTGAACGTGAGAATGGAATGAGTAAATGCTTTTTGATTAGTTCATGCTATTAAGTATCTTAAGATATCTACACAGCAGCAATAATTAAATCAAAGGAGTACAAATCCTGTTCCTGCAGTAGACCAATGTATTCAGTTTTGTACATCATTTGGATTTTAAATAACCTTTTTTCAGAAGCAAGTTTGAAGAGGCAGTTTCATGTGCGCTTTAGACCAGCAGTGCTCCCAAATGAAGCACCTTTGATTGATACTTTTAGTTGCCGTTTCTCCCTATGTACCTTCACCCCTCTTTGGCCAGCATCAGCATTTGTGTTGCCCTGTGGTGTTGTGGCCTGGGAAGCAGGTCCAGCACCTTCCCATCACATTAACCTGCATCAATTCTTACTATGTCTGTGGAAAATCTTGTGCTAGAACTAGAAATGAGATTGGAAAAAAGCAGCCAGGGTTACATGACAAGAAACACTCAATGCTTTGGTAGCATTACTGTTAAAGTTATCTGCTTTATAACATATAAAATTGCAATCTGAAACCAAAGGTTTTCAATTTTTAAGAGTAACAAAATGCAGAGCTGATTAGAATACACTTGATTCAAGTTGGTGCAAGTTATTCACAACCCTGTGGAGCCAGGAGTGTCCTGACAGAACAGAAAAAAATTGCCTGCATGGGTTTAACCATTTGAAGTATGTGCTGGTTTCCTGAAGTATCTACTAGATACTCCGTGTGTGATTATAGAAAATTATAATCTCATAAATTACTGATTGCATTTCTCAGAAGAAAATTCGATACATGCAGTTTCTCGTAAATTATATTTTCACTTCAAAACTTATTAGGTACATTTTTTCTCCACATCTGTTTGACTAAGACTTTGGACAGATGTTTGTTTAGAACATGGTCAGATGTTGCTTCTGGTCCAGCTGCCCCCTCAGATCTGCCAACATAACTGCACATTTAATTGCTCCCTAACCTGGTTCTGACAAAGTGATCTCGCTAAAAGCAGAAACAAAAGCCCCCCAAGAACAATAAAAGAGGTGTTTAAGCTCAGCTGCATTCATTTTGACAGAGCCAGGTCAGGGAGCAGCTATGCATGCAATTATGGTGGCAGGTCTGAGGGCTGGTAACCACCACACTTAGGGCAGTGATGAGCACATGGGGCCAAACTGGAAAGGTAATCACTTAACCTGGTTAAATGGGAAGTGGAGCTGCTGTGCTATGCCATGCCCTTAAACCAACTGAACTTCTGACTACTGCACTTCTGTCTTTCTTGTACTCACTTACGTAGTCCTCCCTTTCTCTTATGTTGGTTCAGGTGCTCATCTGATCCCAAGTGGAGTTATTTCCGCTCACTCTGTGAGCAAAAAGGTATTTGCTTTAGGCAGAGAGACAAGCAAATTACCTGGGAGTGGAAGTGGGGCAGCCAAGAGCTGTCAGCTTGTAGGTTCAGTCTCTGCAGAACCGGCAGTCATGATCATGCCTGCAGCAGCTAGTTATGGCAATTTAAGGCACTGTCAGCAGATGTGTCCAAAAAATAGAATTTTTAATAAGTAACAGGCCTGAAGAGACAGAATCTACTCACCTCCCCTTTCTTTCACTCTCCAAGTAGCACTAGGTAGTCACATATTTCACAAGAGCACCCTCCTGGCTTCACTCTCCCATATACACTGTTGATTGTTCCCATATTTTGCCAAAGGTCAGAGCCCTCACAGCTCTGTCAAAGGAACAAGTTTTGAAATAACTCACTAATCTTCCGTAGGTAAAGCAGTCAGAGTAAGATAAACAATTTCAATAAGAGGGCAGTGCTGTGCAGCAGGATCTGATAGGATTTTCAGCAGAAAAGCCTGACTGTGGAAGGGGATTTTCAAAATCAGTTCCGTTAAGCTCGTGGCAGTAACTGTCTTACCTGAACAGTTTTTGTTTAATCTAATTAGTTTGTTGGTTTTGTTTTTTGGGTTTTTTTAATCTGGTTTGTATTGATGAACCAATTGAGGCTAAGTTAGTAAATTAGTTACTCCTGTGTGGAGTAATTATCCTATGTTCTTACTGTACCACTTTAACACAGTTTTATAAATTTAGTGTAAATCATCCTGTCTCCTCCAGTAAGTCCAAATCCAGCTGTGCCCAGTAAAAATGCTAGTGCTCCCTGCCTGCTCTCTGGTGTTCATCACTACATCCCTAATCCCCTTTTACCATCTGAACCCTTCCCAGGCATATCAGGAGCATTACCTTCAGAGGTTTAAACTGTAGAATTTTGGTACCCTGGTTCCATTTGTTTGAAGCAGGCTGGAGAGGACATGTGGGCATAGCTGCTGGCAGAACACAGAACTGCCAGTGAGCAGCTCTAGACAGTGCTACTTTTAGTGATGACTAAGGAAAGATCTGCGCCAGAATTTGAATCTCTGGAGTTTCTAATGAAATGATGTGTAGGCTGCCTTGCATTACAAGGAAGGATTTAGGAGAGTTTGGATATTCTCAAACTAATTGACCGAAACAACTGGTAGTCCCTATCTACCATAATGTTCTACAGATTGCTGTATTTCACACAAACCTGTTAGGGATCCAATTACTCTTTTAGGTTGTAACCTCTTACACCGATTGCATATTTTTCTACATATTTAGTATTGTATCACTGTCTTTTTCTGTACAGTGGGGCCAGTAAGTGGCTTGGTGATTGCCCATTCTTACTGTCAGAGCCCAGCTTTGCACCTGCCATATCTTTAGAAGCAAAGAGAAGCTGTCAGGGTACATTTTCAAATATACTTGTGCTCTTCTGTGAAAGTACATACTATGAACTGAATTTACCCTCATTGAAAATATGCTATTAATTTCAGTAGTCTCTGTAGCTCACAAAATATACCAATTTCTCAAATCCATTAAATGTTGTGCAGATTTTTTTATTCCATGTTTTTGTATTTTGCTTTAAGATAAATTGTGTCATTTTTCACACATTAAAAAAAAAAACTCTAAGAAACTGCTTCTGTGTAGAGTACTCTTCTGACTGAAGGACATCTCTGCTAAACAAGGAATTAATCTTAAATCAGGACTCCACTAGATGGAGCACAGGGGTAGCAGTTTTAGAGCTGGCCAATCTAGTTTCTTGGGTCAACAACTTAGAAGTTATGAAAATTGGGGAAAAATGTCTCTTAATGATTCTGTAAACAGATCTGAAAAGAATAGACTTTCACCACTGTGTATCATGGATGAAAGCAAACTATCTTTTAAAACATTCAGAAGTATGACCAAAGGAGTTCAATATAAATTCTCATGTAAATATTTTTCCTTATTTCATCATTTGATGTGCTATGATGTTTCACTCAAGCTATTTCACTGTATCTTTATAGACCATAGGTACTGTTACAAGTTCCTTTGGTTTTTCTGAATCTATCTAGAACAATATGGGTTGAATAGAATACCCTCTTCTCATTACTTGTTTATATGTTACCTTTGAGAATATTATAGGCTTGTTCCCGACCTAACTTAAACTATAATGCAGATTTGCTCATTTCAGTGGGACAACCAAGTAGGGCAGATCAAAATCAGACCCTCAATTGGAAAAAGGTCCTAATCAAGCATTTGTATTAAACTCACATGGTGATATTTGTACAAATGTTGAAAAATCAAGACCATTGCCTTGTAGAAGATGACATTGTAGAATTTTCCAGTCTTGTGTATCCTGAAGATACTGGAATAGAATTTACTGCCCAGTGCGCTAGGCAGGTATAAATAGGTATAAAGAAATATAACTTCCATTCTCATAAAAGGAATGCCAGAAGCTCAGTCATACTGAAGGTTTTAAACTAGGCTTTTTAGTCTTTTAAAGATACCATGTAATTAAAAGTATCTGAAGATCTTGCATAAACTTAGGGCATAATTAGTTACTACTGTGGATTATATCACTAAAGGCAGTGGAACTTCTCATGAAAATATTTGTGTTGAATTTTTTATGGATTGCTTTATTTATGTATAAATGAGCAAAGGTAAACAAGTGACTTGAATATTGTAGCAGGACTAGAACTTAATAATAAAAAAGTGTAACACTGTTGCTATTTTTCTTCCAACACCTGTTGTTTCATGTTTTATTCCACCCACTACTGTAAATCAATATTAGTGTCATAAATTAGAGGATAACATGTGAAGTACAACAGGAATAGGTTTGGTGAATAAAAGGGCAGCTCTGTCAGGCAAAATATTGTGCAATACTGTGTACAATACAGCTAGTAGGGATACCTGAGTCACCTCCCTTTTAATTCATTTTGAATTTGATATTTTCTTTTCTCCTTGAGGAATACTGGAGGTTTGTATTGTTTAAGCTAAAATGCCAGAGAAGAAAGCCATACTGAGGAAGAGGAGAGGCTTTGATTCAGCTTTTGTGTCTGGTGGGAACATTTTCTCAAAATGTAGGTGCTGTTTCCTGTAATCAAGGGCTTTCCAGAGCCTGATAATAATTTCCCAGCTGTATCATTTTGGTGAATTATTTTTTAGCCTTGGGTTATTTCATGACTGGTTTTGCATATTAAGAATGGGAGTGGAGATCATATTCATCTTGATGATAGAAAACAGGGAATAGAACTCCCACAGCTCCCTCTCCCTTTCCCTCCACCTTGTGGAAAGTTTGGCTTTGTGCTAAAGCGTGAAAAAAGCCTTGACTGCAGTGTGTCAGACATATTTCAGCTCGATTTGTGTCAACCCTAATAAGTCAGCTGACAAGGTAATAAATTGGGTGTCTGTTCAAGACCTGGCACCTGTACAGGAAATAAAAGGGGATTTCAGTTGCAGCAGATTTGCTTTGTATTACAAATGGATCTTTTCTTAAGGCTCCTTTACCTCCTTCCCCCTTTCTTCTCTTTACTAAAATCATGTTATCAAAATGTTTATTTCAATTGTCACTGGAGCCAGTTTTTCATTTGGAAAAGAAAGCTCCATGAGTATCCTTGGAAATGGAAATCCTTATGCTTTCCATTCTGAAATAAAACCTTACAGAGCATTTAATTATTCATGTATCCTGCTGTTACATAAATGGCCTGAATAATTTAAAATTATTGAGAAACTGCCTTTATTCAGCATTTTGAAACTTTACATTCTTATAGTTTGAATCAGGCTAGGAAAACAGAATTTATATAACCCAGGGAAACTGTATTAGTAATATCTCACTATTTTTAATGATAATATAACCTTGTGACCAGAGTGTCTTAACATGCTTCCCTCTGTGCCTGACCTCCAAGGATGCAAGTCTGTTACAGCCCTTGAGAGCAGACCTCTTGTAGGTCCAGCTGTAGGGTTGTGTTTTTAGCTCAGGGGCACCAGGTCAGTTCCCAGTGTGATGTGAGGTGGTGACTGCAATAGTGGTGAGAGCTGAGGCAGTTTCTTTGGAGTATTCACTTTTGGTACACACATCTTCCTCCATGCTTGGAAAAGAGACAACAGCTCCTGTCTCTGACCCTTTTCATTTTTGGTGACTGTCCTGGGCACCATGGAAGAAGTTTCCTAAAGGTGTGGTTTCAGGCTCTATAAATGGAGGAAGCAAAACAGGACCTTGTATTCTTTGAAATGGGCAGCTGCCTTTTCTTCCAATTGAATTTCTTCCACCTTTTCCCTCCTTCATTATCCCATAGGGATCTAGAATAAGTAGATCTTCATTTCCACATGGAGAGTTCATCTCCCATAATTTCCTTCTTGGACTTTTTTAATTAGAGGAAGTGATAATCTGACCCAGTGGAAGGTGAAGGGGGAAATGGTTTATTAAAAACAAATATTAGTGCCATTAATTAAAGTATGTACGACCTTTAGAAACAAGGAGACAAGAACTCTCAAGGTCATAACAGTTGCCTAAGTGCACTTTGCGCACAATGAGGAAGTTTTCAGCAGCAATGTTCAAAATCCAAGAAGATAAATCTATAGAATGTATATAGTAAAGTTTTCTATACAGTCTGTCTGTTTTAGGATTTATTACTCTTTATGCAGAGGATTGGACTAGATGACAAAACTCTTACCTATTCACTTCTGTCGCATTTATGGTTATCACATTTAAATGAGGAAAAAGTTTTTTTAAGTTCTCTTAGTATTTTCAAGGAGTGAAAAAGGAACTTGAGGGGCAAAAAAGGGGGAACATAAACCTTTAAAACTCCATGTGAACTTTCAGAATTGTAATTGAATGCAAGCTCTGGTCTTTCCTATCACACTGTAAATTTAAAAAAAAAAAAAAGTTAAGCAACTCTTTTTTCTCCAGCACTGCCTAGTAATATGATGGATTACTGTAAATTAATTACAGTAATCAGCTAACATTATGTGCTGTAGAGTTGTGATTCAAGCATGAAGGAAAGAATGTACAGCAAATTGCATATATAAAAAATGTGTTGCAGGGTTAGCTCAAGGTTTACACCTTGGCCTCAGCCTGTGGAAAAAGAAAAGGACTCTAGGGTGAAATACTGAAAGCTGATCAAAAATGGAGGAAATGTTCCAGGTCACATATCTTTGGATGTACTGCAAAGGCATTATATGTTAATAAAAGCAGAAGAATAAAGTAAGAAAACAGTACCTAATAATAACTGATACTCTATGTTGCAAGAGGTGTTTTAAATTTCCTGGTCATTGAAAAGATGTTAAGAAATGCCCATTTCTTTGTGTTTGAATAATATCAGCTCCCTTCTGACCTGTTGTGAAATGGATTGAGAATTTATACTGAACTTTACAGATTCCTCATGAGGTGAACTGCAAAAATCTGCTTAGACACATATAATCTTCTTTAAAAATATTTATAGAACACAGCTCTTATGAAAATTAAACATGTTCCAGGTGTGTATGGTCCACCTTCTGGGCATAGCCAAGTTGTTTTTGAAGTGGTAGATACACCTGTCCTTGCTAGTCAAGAGAAATCCTTCATGGTCGAGCTGCTGAAATGAAATGAAATTTCATGGGGTTTGTTGTGTCTCAGTATTATTTGAGAGAAAAACTGGTATGATTATAGTAAAGCTGGGAATGAGTTGTAGGTAAGATGTACACCTGGATGTGGAAAAAATATTAGTTCTTTTCTTCCTGAGCAACAACTACTTGGAGTGCTTCAGCTCTCAGGATAAAAGGGTGGATGTGATACTATTATGCTTGCAGGCTCTTACTGGGAGCTTGGGATTTTCAGATGATTTTTTTTTCATTAATAGTGAAACTAACACCCCAGAAGCTCAAGGTGTTTTCTTCTAGCTTTATTCAAAACACTTATGGGAAGAGGTGCTAATGCCAGGAATATAAAAGCTCTGAATGGATGTCTTTGCAAAAAGATGGAGGTGACCGCAATGTTCAGCTATAGCACGGGGGATGGCTTGCAAGCTGAAACAACCATGTTTGCTGAGCTTCCCTTCTGTTTCAGTGCAGCTACCCAGAAGGACAGGGCATGGCCAGACTGTTTTCAGGGATGTTTTCCAGATGTGTGAAAAAAGTCTTTAAAGGGGAACTAAAATCCTTTTTTAGTTTTGCAGATTCTAGTATTTTTGTGGCCATGCTGTAAACCAGATAAAAAATAATCTAGCTGAAAAAAAAAAGGCAAAAAAGGAAGGGTATTGAAAGAAGTACCTCTGAGAAGTGGTACTGAGACAAAAATGAGCAGATGTGGACAGAGTTGCAGAGAGAATCTTTCAGCTGCTTTCAATGTAAGGTGAAGTTCCAGATGAGACTGAAGTGAAAGAGGGATGTTGGTCTGTCCTTCAGCTGAGATTTTTCATGGCCGTGACACGTATGTGCAGTTTGTTACCACTTCCATTCAAGTAGTATCTGCAGGTGTACTATCTGCAGTGTTCTTTGGAAGCTCCCTGAATTTGTATCCCAGAGTCTTTCTTCAACTAGTAATATGTTTTACAGGTTTTTAAGGTCTTGCACAACTTCGTACAAAGCGGTTGCTGATAATTCTTCCACCTCCCACGCAAAAAATAGCAGCAGCTTAATATCTGAGAACTACATTTTTTTTTGTGTGTGTGTGATTTTCTTATTTCTTACTCTTAGGCCCTAAACTGAGGTGAATTTCATCCACTGATATATAAAAAAAGGGTATTTGTGACTTTTCTACAATTAGTATCTTTTCCCTACTTCTTTTTTTTCTGTTTGCTGCTTTTCAGGGGCTGATGCAGTTCAGTTCACCACAGTTTCACTACATTTTCAACATACAACAAAGGAGAGTAGCAGGAAGAGTTGAGAGGAATCCGCTATAAAGCCTGCTGTGGACTAGTTTCTTCTACAAAAATGCCAGTTTAAATATATATCCATCTGCAGCTGCAGCACCATTTCACATCTATTTAAGCCAATTGTCACCTGGCCCCCCCCAGTGCCTACAGCCTCTCGTCATTCATACCCGGGTTTAATGCTTCCTGATTCATCCAAAAACCCACCCAGCAAAATCAAAGCAATTTGTTTGGAGATGGCTCTAGGCCCCAGTTGGTGAAATGAGATGGTAGGGTATTGAGGGGAGGATGTGACCGTGGCAATCCAAATTTGTATTAATCTGAGCAGCTGTCGAGAGTTACTACTAGGTTTGGCCTGCCCGTTCCAGAGCTACTTTCTTTCTCCTTCTCCTGGTCTCGATGCTGAGCCTGTCTTAGGTCAGGGATAGCTACTCTGTCCCTGTAGTCCAGGAACTCAGCAGCAGTAAGAGCTGCTGTCTGGTGGCTTTCCTTGCTTTTGCAAGTTCACTATTTTTTCTACCGTTTTCTGGCAATTGTGCCATTTCTCTCTACCAATTGCCCTTCCACTTCTTTTCAAAGGCACTGGCCTTTGTCTCCTCCTGCTGCATTTATCCTCTTTTAAAGTGAAGCAATATGCTGAGCAGATCAAAGATTTCACTGCTCCCAGAAGTCTTGTCCCCTTCCGTGTTCTTTCTTATAATGGAAGCAGTCGAGGTCTTTTAATGTCATACATTAGTGTTCCAGCATAATTGCTGCTACACTTCAATCACTTCTGACTTACTAGTTAGCAAGTATGGGTTTCTTCCAGATTTGGGAAAACAGCAGGACCATAACACCTGCAGAGCACAGGAGTGCTTCAGCCTTTGAGCATGCTTAATACCACAACATGAGTGGTGAGTGGGTGAGAGTTGGTTTTAGAAAACTTGTAGACACTAAGCAAAGGTTCCACTGAAGTCAGTAGTAGTATTACTTGACAGAGGTTTAAGAACTTGGAGACTGGTTTTATGTGTTCTAAAAAGACTCCCATCTGGTAAATTGTAAATATATAAAAGGTTCTGAAATTAAAACTGACAGAATTACTGATAAAAATTTCTGGAACTCTATTTCAGCGTTTTATTCAGAAGTATTGACCTAATCAGTTACATATACGTATGGAATAACTACAGACTCTTTGAACTGCCCTGGGACTCGGCATGGACATGGTATTTGACACTTTTGGGAGTGGACTTTGCATACTACTGCTTTCATCGCATAAGCCATGGTAAGACTTAACGAGTTTTTCATGTTTGAAAATACAAAATACATTAGTTATCCATTAATAAAGTGAGGTATGTATTTTTGTTTCTATGCTTAATCTACTCTAAGCATATATAGCTGCTCTTCTTCCCAAAGGTTAGCAAAGATAAACTTTAGGCATGGAAAACAGTTTATGCATCATACTCCGTACAGTAAACATGATTTTCTGAAAGAAAGGAGTATCATTTTGAAAGCAGTTCAACAGAGAAAATGAAGTATCATTAAAAAATGTAAGGAAAAAAATAGTAAGTACATAAAAATTTAGGTTCAATATTCCTATATGCCTGTATGAAAAATACAGCAAAGTACAGATAACTATTTCAAAAGAATCTGGTGGAGGTACAAAATACAGAGCAGTAAAAAGCAAGGTCGCCAAAATAATGGAGCCTGTTTAAATCATGTAAGTAATTTCTGTACATATATGTCTGTCTCTTAACAGATTTCTCTTCTCTAGGGACCAAAAATATCAGCTCTAGCCTTTTCTACCCTATCTGAAAATGCAATAACACTTTCTATCAATCCTAGTTCAAGGTCTGACCTAAAGTCTGTAGCAATGAAATAGCAATCTTCTTGTTCTTTAAGAGACTTTGGACTGGGCTCCTCAAAGCCGAGCGCCCACAGCTCGTAGAAGGTGTGGGATGTAGTAATGATACTTTATGTAATGTGCTTTCAGAAAGGGAAAATGCTCTGCTGCCAATAGGTCAGTGGAATATATGGAAGTAGGCAAGAAAGGAGCCTGACCTGCTGCGAGGAGTGGGAGAGAGGAAGGGTCCCTCCCATGTGGGGATGGCAGGCGGGTGTGAGAACAATGCAGGGTGGGTGTAAGGGGACAACAATGGTGGGGGGACGGGGCGGGAGGCGAGGAAGCAGGGGGAGCTGGAACAATGTGTCGAGGGGGACATCAGGGCCGGGAGCTGGGAGCCCTGCGTGGGTGTACGGAGACTGGGAATATGCTCCACAAACAATGACATTAACAGTGCTGGCAGGGCTACAGCCTCAGGCTGAGAACTGGACCAGAGCAGGAGGCTATTCCTGTGTTTTAAAATAAAAATAATTGCCTTCAAGTGTTAGAAAATCACTAGCTTGGCTGTGCTTTCTCTGGAGTCAGTGGTAAAATTCCCACTGGCAGAGAAGGGAACAGGGTCATCTCTACACTCTCTAAAGCAATGGATATATTTCTGTTCCTGCACCAACTTTACTCTTCTATGTTTTTCTATGTTTTTGATGGAATACTTTGAAATTAACCTCAATAAGTGTTTTAGAATTAAAATACAAACCAATTCTATATGTAGTGGAGTTGAAGAAACTGTAAGAAAATGCTGCTCTTCTCTTAAGAAGGTCAGTGCTGAACTATTCCATAAATGTTAATTTACTCTTCTTCAGGTTACAAAAATATTGTTTGCTGTTAGATCTTTGCTACTCAGCAGGGAACTGATGAAACATTGTAAAGAATCACTCTAACTGGAGATTTTAGTTTAACCAACACTCTTTTCTGGTCAAACAATGATGAAATCTGTAGCATGGCAACACAGCTGCAAAAGTCAGCTGCATTGGAAGTTGCTAAAGAAATTTAAGTGTAGGAGATGGTTTTAAAAAGTCATAAAAATATCTTTGCAAATTAAGAAGAAAGGGCACTGGAAAAGTCGCTGGTACAAGCAGACAAAACACACTTTTGTGCTAGAAAGTGACAGGGCCTGGTGATTCAGGCTTGGATCCTACAGCAAATTTAAAAATTAATAGCACATGTGTATCCCAGGAAATTCAAGCTGTGTGGGCTAGATGCATGGGGATGTAAATAATAGCACTAATTGCTTCAAACTGAAAAACTAAAATTCAGATATATTTTTCAATTGTTTCTTAGAACTTGATATAATTTTGATACAAAGAATTATCATCATCATGTAGCTTTTCCTGACTGCAAGCAATAATTTGGTAACTCAATCCCCTGGCCTTTTTGCTACTTTATTTCATGTTGTCCATGAATAACTAGATTTTTCATTCTACTATTTCATAAATTATCTTGAATCACTACAGATTTTAAAGTTTCTTCTGTAGCAGAAACCCTACTTTGCAATATAAAATTTTTACCCAGCATTTGAGGAGATATTTTTTCCTCTTCACTACATGCATGTAATAGCTATTATCCTAAATTGAAGTTATACAGCAACAAAAGGAAGTATTTTTAGGTGTGATCTCATTTTGCAAAGGATAGAGTTATTCTAAGTATGTACTTGTATTTTCCATTGTTTGCAGTAGCCACTGAAAGGTTAGAAAATAAAATGCTTCAGCACTTATTCCAGCATTCTTCTGGGTCTGATCCAAAAGCCATGGCAGCCAATGGGTCTACTTAGCCACTACTCTTTCTCATGGCATTTTAATGAATTTATAAATCAATGTAACTTTTCCCTTTGTTTCAGTAAAAACACCCGTTATGGCTGTACTACTAAGAAAAGTATGCTGTAAAGTCACAGGTTTTATTTTAAATATTTTTTGGGGGGGAAGGATATGTGTGGGTTTGAAGGATTTTTACCAGGTATTTTAATGTACCATATATGGATTACTCCTCAAGTTTCCTCTCCAGGTGCAGAGACCTTGTAGAGTTAGTCCTGCTAGTAAGGGGGATTTGGTGGTCCCAGAGCAGCGCTGAGCCCCAGTACACCCTCCCCACGCCCCGGCCTCACGGATACTCCTATTGCAGACTAATGACAACGGCAGTAAGGAATTTGGAGGCTTTGTAAACTGATTTCTTCAGCAGCCACACCTTTTAATCACGGGGGAAATCTAGAGAATTCCAGATCCATGCAAAAACACGGGTGCGGGTGCAGAGCCCAGGTCCCGGCTGCGGGTGCCTGGTGGTCAGCTCTGGTGTGGGGAGCTCTGCCGGATGCAGGGGCACCTCCGGCCCGAGCGGGTCCCTCAGCAGCAGCTGTGTGCTCAACCCTGTGCTCCAGTGGGGAACAGTGGGGAGTTGTAAGGCTCTGATGCTCTGTAAGGGAGTAGTTTTTAGTCTACACTTCCCGGGGGAGCACATCCTGCAGAACAGAGTGTGTTTCTGTCAGCTGGGGGAATCTCCTCTCCTCTTTCAGGCACTGGAAGAAACTGTCTCTTTTTAACAGCAGCTTCCAACACCTTTTCTTTTGTTCTCCTTTACTGCTGGGGAATTTCCATTGCTTCAGTGTCCCTCCCCTCAGACAACCTGGGAGAAGTGAGTTTCCTTCAGCAGGGCCAACCTCCGCAGCAGCTGCATTGTTCTGCCTGGGCCCTGGTGGCTGGTGTCAGCCGCTCACCCCATTGTCCGCCGGTGGCTTCCAGCCACCCTGCGGGATACGTGACATGGTCCCTGTCAGCAAAAGGCCGAGCCAATATGAGCTGATGGTTTGAGTTACATCGGAGGTCATAAAACAGACCTCAGCTGATGAGTATATCCTCAGCAGATTCCCCAGCTGCTACATAAAATTTTGAGTTAATGGTATGTCTCTTAATAATTCTGAATTTATTTATAGTGGATGAGAAACAAGCCTTCCACACCAGGTGTATAGTAGAGCAATAGACTCCAAGCTTCTCAGATTCTCCCGCTCCACAAGACTGACCTTTTCGCCAAGGCCAGCTTCTGAAGGGTCAGAGGACAAAGAAAGAAACCCTGAAAACTAACTTCAGCATTGTCCTTCGCAAGACCGTGCCTCAGACTCCAGCAAAATGTCTCAGCTGAGGATGTTGAGAAATTTTTGTTTCTGAGACTTCAAATAATTTGAAGTTTTGTGAACTTTTCATTTCCTGTTTTAAAGAACTTTTTTAAAAAGAGTGTTTCTCTTAGCCATGACTTACATTGCTCCTGCCTCTTCTCCCAGTGAGCATCTTTTGTTACAGTTCCTTCAGCAGCAGAACTGACTTCAGAAGTTTCTGGCTGCCCTTTCCTACACCACGCTGCAGTTCACAACCCACTCAGTCCTGAAAAAAATATCAGGCACAGAGACTGTGTGCATAAGATCACTGAAATAAACCATGTTAAAAAACAAGGTTGTGTTGCATTTCTTTCTTAACAATTCAACTCAGTAGTCATAGAGGTCAGTTTAGCCATGGAGCAGGACATAAGCCAGATGTGCTAGCTGAGAATCTATGGGATTAAGTAGAGACTTGAGAGAGAGCAGACAATTTTCTGACTCAGTAGTGCACAGGCAGGTAACTCATTGTTTTATAAGGAGCCAGAGTGGATAAATTGGCACAGGTAGGGTTTCAAGATTGATGCCATTAAAATAACTGAATGTGTAACAGTAAAAAAAAAAAAAAACAGTAAAAAAAGAAAGAACAGTCCTGTTCTTTCTGATAATTATATATGTATTGTGTAATGATAATCCTAATGTGTTACTGGACACCACTGCAATACTGTGCGTGTTGTTGCATGACGAGGTGGTTTTAACCTTGTTAGAGGAAAACACAGCATGGCTCAAAGTCACTTCACCATATATATTTGCTGTTAATTTTTGGAGGGTGTATTGAAATCATATGATTGCACTATCTTTATTTATCTGACCCATTCCTGCCTTTTAAGTGCTTCTTTCATCTGCTTTTATAATGTGCTTGTCTGAATTCAATGTATTAGCATGGACTTGTTACATAGATTTTATATTAACAATTGATCGTATATTGAAATAATTTTGCATTTATAAATTATAATTATATAAATTTGTATAAATCCAAAGAGTTTTGGATTTATGGGAAATTCATTACAATAAAATGATGTCTGACTTTTCTTACAAGGTTTGCTTTTCAGGAAAGTCTGTATTCCCCTAGAAATACAGCAAATTGCAATGCTCTTTTACATGCCAAGAGGGTTGGGTGGTGGTGGTATTTTTAGGCCTATTTTTGCATGTGGGAAAATGTCACTGTTTACCTGACTGGAAATTCAGTACCATATTGATTACCCAAAATGAAACAAATTTAATTTCACCCCAGTGAAAGACAGAAAATGTTGGGAACTGTCAAGTGACTGGATGAGGCTCTGCTCTTTTTCTTGTCACAGCTTGTGTTGATTGCAAAGGGAATTGATACACAATGACTACAAGAAAAATATTCTCTTCTTGTGAATTGTACAGAAAACATTTTTTTGCTGTTCTGTCAGTTGTTTTTTCTTATTTTTTAAACAGGCTTGTGAGAGCAGGATATTAAAATGCTGTCTTTACTAGCCTCACAAAAATAGCAAAAGCAATAGCTGGTTGTCATATTTTCCGTTCCATCTTCTGATTGATTCTAGTCTAATACCTGCAGGCAACACAACATGAATTGAAAATAAGTACATAGTTCAGGTGATTATGACTCATTCATTGCCATTCAAGTTGACTGTAAATAAACTACATAATTTGTAATTTTTATATGCTTGTTTTTGTAACTTGTCTTCTACCATTCTCTTATGTTTTTGCAGTAAGAAGTGCTCCTTTACGATGTGTCTTTTAATTTTTTGAGTGGACACTGAATTTGTAGAAGACCAAAGTCAATCTTGGCAAATCAAGATGTTGCCATTCCTTTTCATGTTTAAATGTACATTTTGTTGAGAAAGTTCACCTGAAAACTACATTAGCTGCAGTGAGGCTTCCTGATATGGAATGTCTAGGGTCCCATAAAATTATAGGAGCCTGCTTGTATTGTTTTCAGGTTGTTATTGTTCACAACAAGTTCCTGTTGTTTGAAAGACTGATTTCTTGTATACTGGCAAGAATAATATCCTAATATGAGGTGAGGCCGACTCATTTAGTCTGTTAATTTTATTGTGGCATATGCAGATAGCTAAAGTCTCTTCCTATTTTACTATAGACATGATGAGATAATAATTGACTTTCTGAACATTCTCTGTAACCTGAAGAGCTCAGAAGATGGAAGTAAGAGGGAATCCACTAGAGAGTTTTTACTTAATTTTAATTTCTGAATATCCAA
Source organism: Edolisoma coerulescens (assembly GCA_013397115.1). Lineage (NCBI taxonomy): Eukaryota > Metazoa > Chordata > Aves > Passeriformes > Campephagidae > Edolisoma > Edolisoma coerulescens. The sequence continues at coordinate 2,325,620 of VWZW01013751.1, read as the reverse complement.
AAGACATTTACGGGTGAATGGATTTTTCTAAGTATTTTAAATGTCAGAGATAATTAAGAATGATGGTAGTAACAATTCTGCCAATAGGTTGGATGTCAGACAAAGTGATTGGCCGTGGATTTTTGGCTCTTTACAGCTGCGGTAGGATGTGGTCTGGAGTGGTAATACAATGTAGTGAAGGGTAGGACATAGCTTATTGCCATAGGTGAGGAGTTCATGGTCTGGGTTCAACACTATGCTTGCCATGATTCTTGTAGGTTTGCTGTAAATATCTGGTAATTGCTTTCCTTTCCACAGATTACTGGGAGAGACAGGTCTCTGACTGTTACGAATTAGACCTTGATATGAGTACAAAAGAAATCTTTTATTTTTTATTTTTCTGATTCCAGAGACAATGTATATTTTAAATATCATGAAATACGTGTCAATGAAAGCGTGAGCTGACAATATTATGACACAATTTTTATGCCAAAATTCAGGTGGTGATTCCATCTCCTCTCAGCAGTATTTATCTTCTCTCAAGCTGCCACCACGAAAAGACCTGGCAAGCTCCGCAGTACAAAATGGAAAAGAAACTATTCCTCCATTTTCCTTCTTTGTCATTTTATGGTTGGGAAAGTGGCCAGCACAAGGTTAATACTCCTTTTAAGTATTACTTATTTTCCTACTTTGGGGATTTACATAATACATTGGCATTTTAGAGGCTCTTTGTATAGATATTCATTAGTTAGAAGTACGGATGGGTGACCAGAGTGTAGAATTTCATCTTTTTTCCTACCTGCAGTGCCTGGATTTTTCCTGAGCGCAGATTAGGGAAAAAGTTCTGGATCTGCTTGCACAAAAGCAAGTTTGCAACATGCTTTTTCAGTAGAAAATTAGAAAATGTGATGAAGTGGGAGAAGAAAGTTTGTTATAAATTAGCATGGGTTGGCCATTCAAAAACTCAGCTGTCTTCACACATCCGTATCCTTGGCTAGTGCTGCCCTCTAGGCTGTGTTTGAATTTTAAACACAGAAAAAAATAATCCCTGTTTCATCTGAGTGGAGAGGTGAGTACGAAAGCATCCAACTCACTGCAGGGAAACAGTTCATTTGACATACTTTTCCAGGTGTGCTGCTGGAAACCAATGAAATGGTGCATAACACTTGTATTTTTTAAGGTGTTATAGAACATAAAGTAAAATGTGAATTATCCAAGTTTTAAAGTGAATCATTTTTCCGTTAGTGAGTGTGGAAGAGGAGAAACTAGTTCTTCTGCAATAGTTTGAAGATCTTATTGAAGTTTTACCTGAAAAAAGTTTGAAATAGTTCTCTTGTACACTGTTTGGCCTCCTAAATGTTATAGAACCACCTTCAATCAGGTTACTTCGTAAGTTGAAGAGAGAGAACTATGTTTGGTAGTTCAACTACTCATTCAAGGAAAGAAGTCCAGTTATGTCTGTCTTCTCTTTTTTTTTTTTTTTTTGTCTTAAACTTTGAATATGTATCTTATGCTAGAAACTTGTATTTCACAACTAAGTGAAAACCCACCTGAGAATATATATTTCTGTTTCCCTTGACTTAATTTGTATTCATGTTACTTACTTCAGCTAAAGGCTAATATCTATTTCCTAAAAAAATTGCAAAAAATCACTTAATCTAGGCTCATTTTAAACCAAAACCAGCTGCGGTGATTTTGGAGATGCTACCTCAGTTTATGATACAGCAGCTCTGCACACTATCTTGCTAGAGGACTTTGTCTTGGGCTGGTAAGATATTTGAAGAGGGGCAAGGTTCCTTTTTATGTCACTTCCATGTTTTACCAATCTGTTGAAATCAGCAGACCAGGAGTAAAAGGTACCAAATCCAACAACTGTTTTTAGTCCGTGATGTGAAACTGTAATTGTAAGGAATTAGATTTCGAGTAAAAGCACACTCCATATAATTCATCAAACAGCAGCAGTGGTAACTATTTTTTGTCACAAAGTTTTAAAGTACAAGCAGAGGCCTAGAGGAATGAAAGGCATTATTAAAACAGATGGCCCAGTGAGATGCTTGTGCTTTCTCTGTTACAAAAGGAAGTGTTTTTCTCCTCCTGTGCTAGGAAAAGTTGCCTGGTCATTACTGAAATTTCTTTTCAAACTGTGCAGAATTTACCTTTGGAGCCTCTTGACAGTCTACCTGCAGGGAAAGGTAAGGCGGTTCCTGTAGCACGTGTGTAGTTGTATGGCTGGGGCATGTGGAGTGGGTACACAGACCCAGCTCTCCTCCTGGGCAGATGTGCTGCTCTGAAAGGCTTGGAATCACGCTTCTGTTCCTCAGCGGGACATTGCTAAAATATCCCATTCCTGCAGTATTAGGACCAAGGACAATGAGAAATTTAGAATGCCTTTTTAATGCAAAATAAAAATGCATTCCATCCCAAGCCTCAAAAGGCAAGCTGTTCCTTTCAGGATATTACTCAGATTTCCAGAAGCTCAATGTCTGTAGTAGTTTTCCTTGCTTGCTAAAACTCTAGTGAGGCCATTACCATTTAAAATACTTCACTTTACATTTCAAGATTGGCAATTAACATTTAAAGTGTGTCTGGAGCAGACAAAACATTATTGTATCTGGGAAATGTTCTTTGCGTGTATGTTTCCTTCAATGCATCTTTATTGCCTTAATAAAGTATTTAAACTGCCAAAACTGCTTTTTTGAGTGTAGGAAGGGCAATATTTTCCACATCACACTCTATCTGAATTGATAGCATGCTGGTGGAAGATGTAACTTAATAAAAACTACTAACCAATTTTTTTTCCCTTTTTTCTTATTTTAGTAGTTAAAATTATCAGTAAATCCTTTTTTGGTATAACTTTTCTTTGTTTTATAACCTACACTATTTCTCAATTAATTTTTCTCAAGCGTCAGTAAATGTCAAACCCGAGTAAATTCATCAACGCTAACTATTTTAAAAGTAAAATTACTTTTTTATTCTAAATGAAGATACAGTAAATAGAATGTAAACATCTTGTTGCAAGAAGATACCTACAGTGTTCTCATGTATAAAGTGGTATGAAAGACAGGTATCCTAAATAGGAGTCACTCAGCTGTTTTATGATCTTTATAGTTGGATTTTGTAAAGTACTTGCATTTAAGCACTAGATGATGGCCTCTGGGCTACTTATTTTGAGGGCTGCATGGGAACAGAAAATTTCTTTTTGCTGCTGGGAAACAGAAATTGTGACTAATCAAATTGTATTGGTATGTATGCATGAGGAAGTGCAAGATTTTGTAGGGTCCGGGAGGAGGATTCTTGATTCTATCTAGCTAGCAATTTTCCAGAAACCCTCAAAAACTTTCCTTCTGAAAAAACTGTGGCCATTCTCAGCCTTTCTGATGAGGACATTACACCGACTGGCAGAAAAATGGTCTGGCTATTGCTTCAGAGAGTGCAGTGCAACCTGGACATGTGACCTTGTAAAACATGGGTGAGATTTCCCCATGCTACTTTTAACTCCAATAAAAATAGAAGAATCCCTTTCAATTTAATGAACATGTATCACAAATATCACTTTCATTCTAAGCATACCTTGCCATTTTATTTTTGTAAGTTCAGGAGGGGCAAAGCTACTGCGAGGTATGGAAAGGGAAGTGCAGACTCTCAGCCTGTAATAACACTATAGCATGTGACGTGTTTTCACAAGGAATCATTTCAGACATCAATGATGTCATGTTCATGGCTTCCATCACCTGGAAACTGGCCTGTTAAATTGAGACAAAAAAGTAGGATTTTATTGACTTTACAGCGTAGTGGTGTAAGGAAAGTATATGCTTTATATGTGCATCATATATTTTATACGCTTTTATGCTTTCTTTTATTTTCTTTTAAATTGTAGTCACTATTAAGACACATGGATGCTGAGATCCTAAAATTTTGGAGTTAAAAAAATAAAATGTTGTATTTTTTAAAACGTGGTAACATATACTGTGTTACAGAAAAAAAAGGAGTTTTTCACCCCAAACTGTCTTTTAATTTAACCTATTTCTGACTGGAGATTAAGGTATTAAAGAACAAAACAACCAAGCAATAATAAAAAATAGGAACTCTTCCTGAGTTGTTTGTTGACTAGAATTGATGTGAGGCAGGAATGGGCGAACCTGTCAAAGCCAACGTTAAAGTCTTTCCTGCTACTTCCAGCTTTGCTCTTCTCCTGATGTCTCTTACCCACTCATGCTAACATGATTTTTTTTTTATTATAAATGTTGTTTTGCTACTTAAGCATGTATTTTTTTTTTGGTTGATTTAAAGTTGAAAAATAAGTCTAAAAATATTTTGGAGAAATGTAGAATTAATTATGTAAGCTTGTTATATCATTAGCAGATTCCCTTGGACCATGTGGTTAAATGAATCTGAGTCATGAACACTTTGCAGCATTCCTATGGGACAAATGACAGTGTGCAAAGTGCTCACAGTACACATGTAAAATAAATTCATACTAAATGATAGAATTTTAAGAAGCCATAATATTAATTTTTTGCTCTTTTTTCTTTAAATATGGGTATGATTATTAAGGTTACCCCTCTTGTAAGTGCACTTCAACTTCACCAAGCAGAGTTAAGCTGGAAAGCATGAAGCTGGTTCAGAGAAATTATTCAGAATAAGTGTATGCAACCTCAGCTAAACAAAAAAACTTCAAAAAAACTCTTTACATAGTTTGAATTTTTCATTTCTTGTCTGAAAATTTTTGCTAAGCAATTTCAGATTGGATGTCAGGACAGAGATATGGAAACCGTAAATACAGCAGTATCTTTAAATTAGTGAACAGTAAGGATAAACAAACTCAGATTCAGAAATTATGCACATTTTCCTTTGCTCAGTATCTGTCTTTGGTGAAAATAATTGAGTCTCTTAGGATGCTTTTTTTTCATAGTTAAACTGCAAAGTGTTTTGCAATGGAGATGAGTTTCATTTTTCCCTTCTGTAAAACAGGGGAAGGATAGTACAAGCAGATGACCAGACTTCCCTAGCACAGTGTCAGAGCAAGGGACAAACTCAGGGGTGAGTTCTTGAGGCTGGTACCTTCAGTCCAAAGGCAGTGCTTCCATTACAATAATTCTGCAAGTTAAGGTTTTTTTTAGTGAATCATACATTTCCTGTTTTTTGTCTATCTGAAGTTTAATTGGCATAAGTTTTGCTATATAATTTATTCACAAATCAGTCTGTATTCTTACTTGTGATTTGAGTGGTTTTTTCTGGGAATATGTAATATATATATTTTATATATATATATGTATATATATATAAGCCTGTTTAAAGGTGTAGGATGTTTTGCATGCATGGCAGATATGACTGTGTTATTATTTCAATTGCATATGTATGCTCCCTGTGACTACAGAAGTACATAGTCACAGAATAAAAACCACAGTCAAAGGAATCCAGACTGCTTATTTTTATACTTACTGATATCCCAGGGAAAAAGGTAAAAAGTAGTTTATAAAACCTGGACAAAAGAAGGATGTAACTTTTTTTTATACTCCCTTGGGCTGAATCTCAGCTGAAATAACTGACAGTTTTTGGACTTACTGAAGGAAATGATGAGTGAAGATAAATATCCAGATGTTTGCTGGCCAGATGTGTAAGTTTGCATTTTGGAAAGCATGAATTCTCTACCTGTGTCTTCTGAGAAGGAAGTTGTAAACAGTAAACATGCTATGTTTTTATTTCTAAAGTTTTGGGGGAAAAACAGGGTTCAAAATAAAACTTTGAAATATAGTGTCTTAAGAATGGATGTAGGTTGAACATGCAGATTTGCACAGCATGCAAGTGGGATTTTTTTAATAGCCATTATGTCTGCATGGATAACTTAGCACCCTTTGTACATTGTTTTTATTCAGGGGAGATGCAGCTTACGGAACTGTCTTAATTTTCCAGCAGTAGGATAGAGGTGTGTCAAGTCTCTCACAGTTTCCTTTTTTCTATTCCCATGTTTCAAACTTATTTTTTATGACAGTAAATAACTTAAAGCTTGACTTTTTCCCCTCTTTGCCTCGCCTATACTAAGTCTCTCCCTTCCCACCTAACATACAGGTCTGCTTCTTTTCAAATAAATAGTTGGAAGTGGCTGCCTGCTCATACAGCAGCACAGCTCATCTCAGCTTGTGCTTGCTCGCAGGCTTGGGAAGAGGAAAGAAAAGTCTTGTTAAAGTCAAGTAAATAACTTAGCTGCTAGGCAGTAGGAAAAATATTGGATTTGATTGTGTATTATTCCCATATGGTTGAGAAATATTTAAAATTGAAAAGGAAACCAACTCCCTTAAAACTTAAAGTGACAGATTTTCAAAAATTGGCAGCCAATTTTCACCTATAATTGTACTTAATGTGGAAGGGATTTTCCTCTGCTGATGAGGGATAAGAGGGTCTTGCCACCATACTAGCAGTGAGGCAGAGGAGGCCCCTTCCAGCACATAAAATTTGTGGGCCAGATATTTCTCCACTTCCTTGGGCTAAATATCTCCTTAGGGCTGGAGACTGCTTCAGTGCATGGGAGGTGATGATTTATGTGAACTCCCACTCCTTAGGCGCTCCAAAACAAGCATGTCAGGAGTGAAACTTTCTTTTTAAAAAAAAAAAACAACCAAACCCCAAAAAACCAAGCAACCAACCCAACTTTTAGACAGGGTTATTCTTCTTGTGGGCAGGCAGTGTTGCAACATGTTGTGGCATGTTCTAGCACTGCAAATTCCCTTAACTGGCATTGCCTATAATTTTAAGTGCACGTGCCTGAAAGGGTTTTTATTTATGTGCTTATGTAGAATTATTCTTGTGTTCCCATTCTGCCAGTATATAAACATAAGAAAATATAATAGCCATGTAATTACAGGAGCCCAGCCTTTTTGTCCTTAGGAAAAATAAAGAGCTTTCAGAAATACTTGTTTCAAAGACACAGACTTTCCAACACCAAATTTCTTCAATGACTTACTAATTTCTTCTCAGTCATTTATGAGAACAGATAGGCTCTGGAGCATGACCTGAAGATTGGCTGTGCAAGGATGTAGAAATAACGTGTCTAAATTTCTGTGTAATGCTCAAAACATTGCTGGAAAGTATTATGTGCTTAGGACGAGGAAGGATGTTAAAAGGTACAAAGAGAGTGTGGAAGTATCACCAGATGCAATTCTTGCTGAGTCTTTGCATACAAAGAGGGAATAGGAGCTGTTTAGAAGAGAGAAAAAGAAAGAGATATGGAGTGTGACCATGAAGAATAGGTGACTATAGAAGTGGTATAATTCTGTTCCTGGGAGTTCAACCCTGCTCCTAGGATAGCTACTGCTCCCCATGAAGAGAGACCAAATTTCTAGCCTCTGGGAAAAACCCCTTCAGCTAAAGGTTGAGTAACCAGGTGGCACTTGGGAGCTACCCCAGCCCATCACTGCAGCTATGGTGGCAACACAACTCCCAGGGGAGGCAGGGGCTCTGGACTCTGCCTCCCACTTGCAGCTGTGGTTTCCTTTTGCAGGTGGGGAATGGGAGAACAGACTGACAATCTGTTGTTCAGATTTGCTAGTCAAACTAGTAGTTTCTCAAGGTTGTCATGGTGGTTTATCTTCATGTGTTGCCAGGTCTTGCAATATCATCCCCTCTCTCAAGAACTTTTTTTTGTGGTGTTGGCTTTGAAATAATTCTGAGAATATTTTTCCTTGGCTTTGATTTTTGTGCCTATAAGATACACTTTCTTTGGGGTTTTTTTCTGCTTCTTGGAATGAAATAATTTTTGTAATAGTGGAAAGGGTCTAGACTAGAACAGTTGAATCACAAAGGAATTTTAGCTATCACAGCAATTAGAAGGAGAAGGCTGGGACAGGCAAAGTGGGGTATGTTCAGATAGGAAAATGTTATGGCTCTGTCTGTGTAAGTGGGATATGGAAGGATTGCTGGATGGAACAGAAGGATGTGACAGAAAGCAGTAGGCATTGAGGCAGTACAGAGGAATGTATGCAGAGTCAGGACGAGTTTAGGAGGAGTGAGGAAATTTGTGATGGATTGATTTATGGCTACTGTATGGCAAAGTAAAGGGATAAAGCCCTATCCTGTAGAAGCTGGTAGAAGGCTCGCTGTTAATTACAAAATTAGACTTTGCACCAAAAATGAAGGAAAGCCCTCTTTTTATATTAAACACTAAGAAACCCTCTGTTATTTTTTATACAGCTAAGATATGCTTTTGCCATTAAGTTGGGCAGCCCTGTTCGGTCTGCTGAAAATACTCTAGTAGCTTCCCAAATAGTTATGCTTCTGAAGTTTATGATTGTGAAGGAAATAGAATGATTTTCCAATGTTCAGAACTAGCAATAGTAGTTTTTAGTGGATGAGTTGGGTAAAATAGCCCTTTACACTGTTATAAAGGAAAAAGCAATGGCAAGTACTAAAAGACTATACTTTTACGTATACTATGTAGATTATTCTTGTATACTTTTTACCTCTTTGGTGAGATCTGATATTTTTCACTTGCTTATGTTCAATAAAAGGCTGAATTAATATTTTTTAGTTGCATACAGATTTATATCTATTAGTCAAGTAACACAAGCATCCCTTGAGAGACGGGCTACTGAGCATTAATGTAATTGCTGAAAAGTTTCACACATTTTTTTAGTTGGGAGTAATATCCAGTATGTAGTGGGGTTTTGTGTGAGGTGATAGCACAACATTTTACATATTAATCAAAATAATTCACAGAGCTTACTTCATCTTCCACTGTAGTAGGATATGGTTACTACACAAATAACTGTAGGACAGGAAGTAAGAATAATACTGTAATTAACTGAAATTGCAGGGGAACTTAGGTAGTCAGAATGTAATTATGCAATGCAAAACTCAGTCAGGAAACGGGATTAACTTTCCTGTTCTTTTGAAAAATGCCAGATGATTGCTAATATTTATAAATGGTTTTTACACATCAACTGAGTGATGATGCCTGTGACAGAGGAGCTGCCTTTAAAATTATGCTAAGTAGTTATTTCCTCTCTGACTCAGTGATAAAGATGCTTCCTCCAGAAGCAGCTGTTAAATTTCCTCCTTGCAACGCAGATTTCCTTAATGGTGTCACATCCAAACATCAGCCCATTCTCTATAAGTTTGTCAGGACTAATTTGATTGCAGTATACCGAAAGTAAAGTAAAATTGAAAATGACTGAGTAGAACTGTTTTATTTTAGAAAAAAACCCCAAAAGTGCATGTTGTGTCTATGTTATGTCAGACACTGACACAGGAAAGTTCAGTGTGGCAGGTACTGGCTCAATAGTGAAATGCACAGTTACATCTAACTTTCAAAGGGTTACTGGACCCCTGCTAACTTTGGTAGAAATTGTTTATATAACCTGTATCATTGCTGAAAGTGTTTGCCATGTGGTTCAGAAGTAGCACAACAGAAGTAAAGTGAGAAATAAACTGTGCCAGAAGAAATAGAAAACAGGGTTAGCTACTGAGTAATGACAACTAAAATACAAAGGCAGGGAATCATACCTAGTTCAGGAAGAAATTCACTGCATATGTGATTTGTTCCAAAGAGAGCTTTGCAGTGCTAATTGAAACCAAAGTGTTGCAGGCCCTAAGTGTGACTCAGGTGAATGCTGTATTGGCAGTAGCTTTGAATGCTAAATATTGGCATGGTCAAATGAGCCAGAGTGTAGTCCTGCTGTATGGTATTGATTCCCATACTTGAACCACAGCAACTTTAAGCCTGATGTTATTCTCAAGGCAATTCACCTTTGATTATTTTCTTTACTTATTATTTATAAAATTTTGTTTGCAGTACTCCTAAGGATTTGAAATTTAAATCATTGACTACTATGTTAAACTTTGAAAAAGTCTAAGGTTTTAAGCTATTTTGAGACTGGTATTTATTTTAAAGTAAAAATTAATTTTTTCTTCTAAATTACTATTCTATCCATAACTGAGAGTAACTCCATGAATTCTGTATAATCCACCAGGGTGATGCACTACATTTACAACATGATGCCCATTAAATGTTATTTTGTAAAAGAGGGCATGATATAATACTGATTACAGTTCAGTGTAAAAAAATTACAATACTGTAATCTGATAATTCATATATACATATATATTCATATAAACAAGACTATTATTTGCTATGCAAATTAAAATTGTTAATTCTACAGCTAATTTTACCAAATTGACTAAGTTAGTCTACAGGGTAAAATCCCAGTAAATCCTCTGCCCTCTTAATGATTCTGAGGGATTTGTTTTGCTTTTGGCATGTATATTTGGATGGAAACAAGAGTTCAGTAAGGTGCATTATTTACATTATATGCCTAAGGGCCAGGCTTTCTGAGCAATTAGGATCCTGAACCCAGGGTCTGAGTTGTGACAATTCTGTACCTTGCTTTAAGTAAAGGTTGAAGTAACCAAAAGGTTACTTCTGCCTTTTTGGGTTCCTGCAGTGGTGAGCAGATCAGCAGAGAGATACAGAATGTTAATACTTCATACTCACTAAAGTATGTCTGACATCATGGGTTTAGTTCTTCAGAATTTCTTAGGGAAATACTTGCCAAGACTGTAAAGAAAATGTTTTTACAGGGAGCCTTACTTTGTCCTGACATTTATGCAAGGACATAATTCGCCATGAACCTTTTAGTCTTCCTCTTCCTTCAGAGCATAATGAAAGGAGCCTATTCATCCCAGTCTCTTGGCATTTTTGTGGAAAAATAATAGTTCAACTGCTCAGGCCCACTCCTCATCTGAAATATGAGTAAGCCCTGAAGCTGAAGCAATCTGTGCCCACTGCATATTTCTACCAGGTCATTGGACTATTGCCATTGTTAATAAGGTTGAACCCAAACCCACAAATGAAAGAACTAGATAAAAATACTTATAAAGTATCCATGCTTATAGTATAAATATACAAAAGATCACGTTAGAAAATGTATGTTGTGTAGCTGTTTATTATTACATTAGGTTTTAAAATATTTATGTTTATAGAAATGGCCCTCCCTCATTTTGTAGTTGGGGAATATTCCTTTGGGAGCAACGGCAGGATGTTTTCTGTTAACCTCATTTATTTTATTTTAACTAGGAAAGGAAAAACTTTTTTAGCCAATTTTTTTTTTCTCCCTGTAACTAGGTAATAAACTTGTATCTAAAAAAACACTTGCTAGAAAGTGCTGTTATCTGTTTAAAATTTACGGAAACACTGTATTTTAATGGTACAATAACTAATGCTCAATTATAGAGGAATTCCTCCGGAAGAACAAGTCACAACTGCAAGTGCCAAATAAATCTACTGATGTGACATGGATAGTAAAATTTCATAACAATAGTAATGTGAGGGCTATGTTTTCAAAGTAGATGGTGTTGATAGTACTACAGCTGACCTGGCCATGTTTGATTTTGTGAGATATAATATTACTAAGTCATTGAGGACTGAACAGGGTGACTTACTGTATATTAGGAGAAGACTCATGAAATTATATCAGGATTAAGAACTTAAAACAAAAAATGATGTCATGGCTGTATGACTGCATATAAAATATAAGGAAAGACTCGTGTTTCTTTCAAAAACCTGTCTTTCTTCAGATTGGTACTCCTACCTGCAGTGTTGTAACCCAAATCCATGACCATCAGAATAAAGCAAAACACTTCTGTAATGTCCTATAAGAAGAAAGAATATTTAAAAATTGACGGTGAGAGATCAATGAGGAGAACCCTTTTCAAAATAGGAATATTATCATATATATAATAATTTTAAGAACTGAATTGCTACAGGAAGTCTCCAGGTGTAATATATAGAAGAGTTACAACTTCACTGCTACTCTAAGTTGCAAGACTGCTGCTGTGACTAGAATTGGAGTTAGCAGGGAAATGGGTAACATTTTTGGATTCAAAATGTCCTCCATGTTCTTGTATTTTTTCCCCTAAAGATTCTTAAATCTTGAAAGTTGTTGTTTTCAGAGAACATATCTATGTTTAAATGCTTATATTTTCACTAGATATTTAAGAGAACTTAATACTAGTTTATGCTTTTAGATAATTTAAAAAGGACTTATGTTGCTGAGAAATTTTGAATACAAATCTGCAACAAAATTTAATGCTATAATTTTATTACATGTGAATATATTTGCTTTAAAGTTCTGAGAAAAGATATTCCATACCTCTTTTATTTTTGAGATTTCATTTTCTTACAGAGCATCTGGTAAAAATGCAAAGCTGACTTCTAAAGGAAGTCTGTTCCTCATTTACATTATGGAAATACGATGGATTAAAGAAGCAAAGTTTTCTTACAATTTCAGATTTCCAGTTAGATGAGACAGTCCTGGCAATAGAAAACATATTTTTTGATGAAATAAGATTAATTGTTTTTAGGAGTATAGGGGTTTTAGATGAGAGGTTTTTCATTGTTTTCATTTAAAAAGTGAATCTTTAATTTTCTAGTTGACTGAAGCAATGTCAGGTTTTGTAGGAGCGTGATTTCCAATGGTATAAATTCCATACAGGGTGCACAAAATAAGATTATTTTTCATCTTTAAGAAGCTAAAGAAATTAAGGACCGGGCAATTCACTTTACACTTCCTTATTGAACATAGGTAACATAAGAAACATAAATAAAAATATTATCTCAGAAATAACTCATCATTTGGTTGCTGGAAGAATTAATTCCACAGCACAGCACTGGGAGTAATTACTACAGTGAATGGTTGTTTTTCAGTGTCTTGGATATGATGATGGCACTGACATTTTAAAAGAACATGTGTAGAATTCAAAATTGGTTTAACAACATATTTAATGTTCAATCATGTATTAATTTTGAAATAGTAAGTAATCATTCTATAACAAGTACCAAATCCTAGATTTTAAAATTTGAGATGCCAAAATTAATTATCAAGGTATATAAGTCTATGGAAATAGCATAATTTTGAGAGGACGTGCTACACAAAGCTGATATTTAACTGTATCCGTTTGGGTGAGTATGTATGTGTGTGTGTTGGTAAGGATTGCAACTAATGTCTGAGAGCTGGTTACATTAGGACCACAGTGGCATAACTCTCCACTAGTTCTGTGGATCAAGTGAAAACCCCTTCCATTATTCAGAGTTCCAATCGCTTTGAAAATTTGAAAATTAGGTGACCTGAGGAAAAAGCACAAACGCAGCTGACCTTGTGGTGGAAAAAATAAAAGAATGGCAAAGAAAGGCTGAATTTCTTAGGAAGGTGTTTCTAGTTTGCCTAACTTCTTTGGACAAGAGACTGTGAACTCTGTTGCAAAGTAAGGACTGAGGAAGGTTGCTGCTGTTGCTTGAGAAATTAGGGTGTCATTTGAGTTGGAGCCTTGTTTACATGTGGAAAAGGTCAACGGAAATGTTATTGGGGATGTGCTGAGACTCTAGCACTTCCCTGCCGGCTTGAGAGGGAGGGCCTTTCCCTTACTGCCCGGTGACTTGTAATGTACTTTACATCCAGCCATAGTGGAGGAAGTATGGAAAAGTCATCTTTGCAGGAAAAAATGTTTTCGAACCTGTGCACATTTAATAGATGGCTATTTTTATATGCTTGTGACATTATAAATATATGGAATAATTTCTATTATAAAATGTTTACTTGAGACAAATGAAAACCTTTAGACGCTATGAAGGGTAAGGCCACTAGGGTAACAAAATGTATTGTTTTTTAAAAATACGTCTTTAAAGTTGAGTCATACAACTGTTGAACGGTGAACAACTTCTCATAGTCAATGTCCTGAAACTCTGAGAGCATCCCTGTGACTTTCTGTGTATATATTAGCTTCAACTGCTACTAGATTTTACAACTATTGAGTTGCACATAAGAAAATATAGCCATAAAAAATGCCTAAAGATTTTTGTAGGTAATATTCATGCTATAGTATTTTAATGCCACATTCAATATATTTTTAATTGTGTTTAATTTTGAAACAAGAATTTATTTTTTTTTAATTATGTTGGTGATAACCTCAGTATGAAGATCTCTTAAACCAGAACTTTCCATTTGCCAGTCACATATTCAGGTCATATCTTGGAAGTCATGGACTTGTGAATCCCTAGGCTCTACTTTTTTTGTGGGATAACTTCTGGGGTGAGATAAATTGGTACCCTGAGATAAGCCAGAATATGATGAAATTTTCTAATTCACTGGATTGATGCCAAGATGTGATCCTGAGTCAGTGTGAGGATTAAAAGAATATTTATAGATCCATGTTTGACCTGAGCATCAATATCTGCTGGTTTTTGAAAAAGTCTGCGTTTAAGGGAGAATGATAGTACTTTCTCATGCCCAAAGGGAAGAACCTAAAGAGTACTTCTTTCCATGAGGGTCTGAAGAACGTTCTCTCCTACAGAATAACTTTGTTCTGTTTTAATTGCTCTTGTGGAATCAACTGCTGCTCATGGAGACATCCTTTACCTAGCTGGTTTGTTTCTGATAGCCATGGAAAAACAGCTTATTGCAAGCTCTAAGCCTCTGACAAAACAGGATTAGTTTGTGTTAAGTTTTGCTGTCTTGGTTTGCAGTATGCAAAAGAGCTAATTGCCACTTTGGTTGGGTAATTCTACACAACCTGTGGTCACCTAGGAAAGTTTTCAGACTTGGTGACTTACATTACTTAAAGCAGGAATGTACGGCCCCTCTGAAAGCATCCTGTGCTGGCCGCTGTTTCACTGCCTACAGAAAAACTTGTCTACAGATTAGGGGAACACACCTTAAAGCAACCTTCAAGATTTACGTTGCACAGAATCATGAGTAAGTTTTTGGGAATGGTTTTAATTAATGAAGGCAGATACATAATTGCTAATATTCTCTTCGTAAAGATAAGCTGATTCAAAAATTTGTGGCTTTATAAAAGCATTTTTGTACGTGTGAAATGGGTCAAAAGAGAGAAAAATATGGTTTTGTACAGCATGAAGGTTCTTTTACAACTGCCAGGTTCTTGCTTGATAGCAACGTGTGCATATATTTCTGAATGACTTTTCCAACTGCTCAGTGTTCAGGAGGAGTTTATTATGAAATATTAAAGTACCATTAATGCACTCTGAGCAAAAAACCAGCTTTTGTATGAGGTCAATGTTAATTTGACTTCTTTCCTTACTGTTAAAATTGTCCATCATGTGAAGGATTTGCTTCACTGATCTACTCTCCAACTAGCCAAAAAAAAAAAAAAAGTTAGCACATTCTAATTTAAGACAGGTTAACCCCCATTTCTGTGCGCAGTAAATAGACATGGCAGGGACAAAATCTTCATTCCTTCTGTCTTATTGAACTTTGGAAGCAGTAGTCTTTAGTTTAATAAAGGCCCTGTCCTCCAGCTGGATTTGTGAAAGGAAATGCTCCCACACAGAGCTGATTTGAAACTAATGCTTCTTTTATGTGAACATGTTATACTTAGATCTTGTGGCACTTGATACAATGAATACAATCTACTAGTCATCAGTATTTTATAAAAGTGAACAGTTTAGTCTGTGATGTCTCAATACTCGGTCATATTACAGACTTCTATTTATCATTTAAATAATTTGCACTGTATAGTGCTCAGGGTTTCTTTATGTTGTTGCTTTCTATATTCACTTCGAAACTTAATTTAAATTCCTTATGCCTTTTGCAGTAAATGACCAATAAATGCTTCTTGCACATTGTTCAGTTTATAGTAGAGAATATTACTTTCTTATTGGTAATTGCACAGCAGATTATTATGTGGTGAAAAAAAATCTATTCTTTTCCTAAGGCAGAAACCCAAGTTCCTGTCTGTTTTGCGGATGTTAAAAATCCCTTGACACTCAAAGAAGAAGAGTGGGAGTATTAACTCTCAGGAACCCTTGGCTGAGTATTCATGAAAAGAGTATTTCTCCTCCCAGCACAGGGGACTAAACTTGTTAGGAATGCTTACTGTGAAAGAAACACTTTATATAATCTTAATAAATGAAATAAATTTAAGAGCATTTTCTTAAGCAGGAGGGGAGGATTGGGAACAAGTTCAACTTTTAATTTTATTAAGAAATATACAGAGAAGGACAGATTATCTGAGGATTTGTCCAAGCTTCCAAGCATGAACTCCTTTGGAGGAAATGACTGTAAAAATAATTTTTCCCTACCTATTTTTAATATTTGATAGCTGCAGTGGAAAAAAAACAAACTGTTTTTCTCTCTTTCAAATGATATATGCAATGAATAGCCAAACCACTTGCACTGTAAAGTGCATAAGAGCCTTGGAAGTAGCTGTTAACATGGTAGCAAAAAACTCTCTTAATTTTTAGAAATGACAGGAGCTTTTCAGTCAGGGTGACCACTCTACATAATGAAATATTAGGGACTGGAACATAAGAATAAAGGGTCTTGCACTGTAATTGAGTAGAATCAGAGCCTCTAAAATCCTTTTATAAGTCCACCTTGCAAAATTTTACGGATTTTGCAGATTTGCAAACTTCTCCTAATATGTAAAGGTATAACCCCACCAGTTACAAGAGTCGAGGCTTCATAAACCTGAAGTGGTTTTTGGAGACATGGGTTATCTCAGCTGACACAGGCCTGGCAGGCAGCAGGAAACAGGGCTACCGTGCCTAGGGAATCGCTGGCCGTCCTCACTAGAGCCGAGGGCTTTGTGTGCGGCGGTTGTTAAGACAAACAGGGGAAGCGAGTGCCAAGAGAGACCGCCCTGCCGAGCTGCGGATAGATGTTATTATTTTTAAGAAGAAGCCTCTGGTGATATAACAGGGCTGACCCTGTTAGCAGAGGCTTCATAAATCTTCCTCAAGCGAAAGTTCCTGGCTGCGCAGGTTGGAGGGCAGACAAAAGAATCAAAAGAGCCAGGATGTGAAGTCTCTGTACTGTACATGTGAGCGCTGCCTATGGGACTCTGCAATAATACAACAATAGCCAAGATTGCAAGGCACAGCTTCAGTTCACTGCCTGCTTTCAACTGCTTCTAATAACAGTTTTAATTTTAGATTCCTCATGGCCTTCTGCATAAAATTTTAAAACCGTAACAATTCTTTAGCAAGAAAAAAAAGAATGAAATATCATTGAAATATCAGCCTAGAAAATTCTCTTTTCTCTCTTAGTACTATAGTAATAATTAAATATGGTGATTAGAATAGAAAATGCAAAAAGAGTGGCTACAATATTAATATTATCAATTCACTTTGACTTTCCACACATTTGCCGTGCTGTGATGAAAAGATCTTTATATAATGTATTACCTGTCAACCTACAGGAGACCTTTTTAATCTTGTTATCATCTGTTAATCATTTGAGTTAGATGCTTTGCAGTACAGGACCTTCTCAAAGCTGACTGAAGAAGCCTCCTTGGAGCATACTGATGACATGCCAATCTCACAGTCTTGAATGAAACTGAGAAACTTTCTTTGTGGTTAATACTTGCACCTGTTCAAACAATATATATGTCTGTGGAATATACATATCCTCTCTTACTCAATCAGTACTGAAGCCATAGACCCTGGTGTTTGCCAGCTGTGTACTGGTGACCCTGCAAATGGAATAGACACTTTTAGGTCCAAAAATCACAAGACTTTAGCTGTTTGAGCTAACTGAGCTTACAGTACCATTTAGGTGGGTTTGCATTGCAGCAGGTATTAGAGATGACATAGTCCTTAATTCTAGGTTGTACCTGAAGCTTTTCTTTTATCCCTCTGTGCCGTTGTGCATAAACACAAATTAGTTGTGTTACTCTGAAATTCATATTTCTTGTGCAAGAAGAAAGGGAAGACAGAGGAGTGAAAGTATAACAATTAGACAAGTATGCAGGGCCAGCCTGAAAGCCACTTGAACTGAAGAGGGAGACTCTTACATTTTTGTACTTGGAGCTGGGACAGGCGCATAATGTATGTTGGTAGAGTTTATGTGCTATATTATTTCTAGGGCAAGTTCTCCTTTCTTTATTTGCTATTTTATTGCTATTTCAGCATTCCCCCAAGTGGAAACCTCACATGAGGTGAAACATAATGAAAGCAAATGAGGAAGTCTTGATTGGCTTTGCAATTTGCTTAAAATGTTGGCAAGAGCTTTGATTAAGAGTTTGAATTCACACAGGCTTAATCAAAAAGAAATTAAAATCCCGTAAAGAGGCTGCTCAGGATTCCCTTACAGAAACCAGAATTGTCAGGAAGAGCTAATTTTCTGTGTTTGTATCAAGACCAGGAGAAAGGAGTGAAAAATAGAGCATAATGAGCAGTTGAAGTGTAATTAATACATGTCCACAATGTACTCACAGAAAAGAGAAAAAATACTTCATGTTGTAGATCGGTGAGCTTAAGGCAATGCTAGCCAGTGGAAACTAGCCCCTGATCTGTTTGACAGAAAGACGTATCTCCCTGGCAGGTGAGCTGGGAATGAATGAGGACAACCCTAGCAACAGATAGCGAGTGGACTTAATGTTTCTCCACTGTAAAGCTGCCCAGACTTTATGTCCTTCTGTTACAACCTATGCTCTTTTGTTCATTAGTTCAGAAAATTCTTACTGTACATGTGGAAGATTTTTAGGCAACATATTAGACCTAACCAAAAATCAGACTATATTTTTCTCCTTTTGACTGAATTGTCAGTATCAGGAATGGAAGTTCTACATTGCTGTGCACTGTAATTACATACCAGACAACAAATGGAAAAGCAGTCTAATAAGTTCAGATTGGAAGAGAAAAAGTGGAAAAAATAGGAAAAAAATTGGCAGGAAGATTCTCTGCATTAAAGAGAAGCCAATCATTTTCTTTTATGCTATCCTTTACAGCCTAGCCCACAGGAGAAATGTGATTTTTAAAGTGAAAGAGAGCATTTCAGGAAAATAACTTCATTGTTTCACAAGTAAAGATGGACTTTTTTATCCTATTCGTTGTTGGTATTTTATTATTGGGGCCTGAGCCTCCTGTGTTATAGCAAATTTCACAGAGATCTGAAAATAATATAGCCCAATAGGTCTCATTGCAGATTCCCTGACACCCCTGTGCTTTCAAGTTTGTATCAAATGAAAAAAATCCATTTTCTAGTGTTTGAACTTAATTATGGAAAATTTAGATGGAAAATTACCCTAGTAATTTCACTGGGATAATGTTAATACTGGGATAGCTAATCATTTACCTTTTAAGGGTGTCAGCTTTTAATGTATTTGAAGCTATTTTGTATTTTTGGCAGGTATTTCACAATGGTAATTAAATTTGAAATATGCCAGATGTTATGATCTTAATGAACTCTGGGCAGACAATAGCTTATAGTAATTAGGAGAAAATCAAGGTCCTACATATTGGCATGTATGTTGCTGCCATACTGGGAGACCTTTATTTTATCCAGCTACAGACCTCTTCTATTATGGGGAGAGTAATCGATAAATTGTGTGCTAGTAACAGCCGTTCCATGTATCACATCATATTTCCGTATTTCAGTTCCCAACAAGGGTAGAAGGTCCTCATGTTTTATTATACTGAACTGTACCTGTTTGGTTCTCAAAGCCAGGTTAGGAGGAGTTGTGTTCCAATTCACAGTAATTGCAATGACAAAAAAAAAAAAAATTAACTTTCTTCTGCCAAAAGGGAACAAAGCAAGGCATTGAACAGAAAAATCCATTTACCCAGTGTTCTTACTTCCTCAGTGTCTGTGGCCCGACTATGGAATTGCAAATTGTGCAAAATAAATGACAATCTTTTTAAGAAATCTTCAGAACTAAACCACTCAAATGATTGTCCCTTAAAAAAGTCAAAGGCACTTTTGACAATAACAGTCTAAATGCTTTCACATTGAGGTCTGAAATATATAGACTGATTTAGGAGGACACCATTTTTATACACAGTTGCTCCCAGTTTATGTTGTAGGCTGTAGATCCCATATATGAATGCATATATTGTGTGTGATTCTGCAAAATATATTGACTCTTTAAATCCTGTGAAAAATGGGCATGGCCCATCAGGAGCTTTCAAATATATGTTCATTTAGTAAGTATTCAGAAAATACCAAGTATGTCAAGCCTTGCTTTGACCACAAGTTTCTTGGAGTTGCTCAATACGTTGACTAAAGTGATGAGGTTAGAAGGAGGAACCAAAACAAACGCAGAATAAAATGGCTTTTGATATGCTTTCTATCCAACCTTTAGGTAGCCAGTCTTAAGAGTTGAGTGAAGAAAGAGACCATCTTGAGTTAATCAGTGTAATTGCTAGAGATTTAAATACTGTTGCACACAAGTAATTTTTTATTAAAACTGATTTGTGAGAGTCTGCATTTAATATAAAGAGCAGGCTTTTCTGCTGGCATGGGAGTGAGAACAGCAGTGTGATCTACAATGACAGCACGTGACATGTCCAGTGTTCTAGGATCCAGTGGTTGTTTTGCTTGGCCAGTGTCACACAGCAAATTCCATAGGATTTTGTACCCCATTGACTGTGCTGGTGACAAGATCTGAAGTCACTCAGCAGACAGAAAATCAACAGCTATTCAGCATATTGCTTGCATGTGCTTGACTCTACTGTTTTCTGTAAGGTTTATTAGTTGCTTTCATTATTTTTTGTAGTAAGCATTGCATTTTCTGATCCAGAACAAGTTTAGACAGCTATAAAAGGTGATTTTGTGCTGCTTTGTATGGTTTTAACTGTGTTTAAAAGTAGAAGCACATGACTCTTTATTGAGCTGCATTGATTTTAATGAGTTTTCAACAGCTCATCTTGGTTTTGTTTTTTTTTTTTAAATTGCAGTTCCAGTGTGAAATCTCCTCCCTAAAGCATCTCAGTAAGTTGTTCATATTACACTGTAAAATAAGAGATTTCCTTTTTCTTCTTACAAAAGTTGGCCTACTGTTTGTTTCTCAGTATTCGAAAAAATTGCCTAAATACCCACATTTGTTTAAAATAATTTCCAGTTGTGTGTACTGGATCTTCTATGTCTGCACCTGTGAAAAAGAGACAGAGAACTGGAGTTGAATTCTCAGCCATTAGTGACCAAAATTCCATTTCGATCTGTACAGTGATTCATATGTAATGTTTTTGTATGACCCTTACAATTAGAATATCTCATTACTTCACAAATGATAGAAATTATTTCCTCCCAAGGGGACATTTTCTTTTCATAGAACCTTTTGCAAACTTCAGTGTAAAAATAAAATTATGTATATTTAAATACATCTTTCATTTCAGTGTTTGGTGAAAGACAACACACTTTTAACAGACAAAACCAATTTCATTATATATCCTGTCTTCATTAGCAAATAATGTGCTCCTAGGAAACTGAGAAGCATTTTGAAATATCATTTAATGGATGATGTTTTTGCCATTATACTGATTCTTATTTTAATTTATGTGTAAAAAGCTGCTGTCAAGAGAGGGCACATATATACTGGTTAGATTAAAGTTGCTTTTTCAGTAAGCAGTAATTCATGAGTGCCAGTTAAAATGAGTGATTTAACTCTGCAATGACAAAGAATGTCAAGGGGTTTCTTACTGTGAAAGGCCCAGGCATTGTTTTTGTGTTGCATGTTTTGGTGCCCCATGTATCAGTAGTGAAAGGAAGATGCCTTTTCTCTTAACATCTTTACTGTCCATGGTGGGAAGCAGCAGACAAGTGCTGGGAGTTATTCTGCTCCTCCCACTCATTTCTTCGCCAACAACAAAGAAACCACATCCATGTAAGGCCATCTATTGGCCAGCAAGTTGAGGGAGGCGATTCTCTTTGCTCTGGCGAGACCCCACCTGGAGTAGTACATCCAGCTCTGGGGCCCTCAGCATAAGAAAGACATGGACCTGTTGGAGTGAGTCCAGAGGAGGGACGTGAAGTTGATCAGAGGGATGTTGTACCTCTCCTACAATGAAAAGCTAAAAGAATTGGGGTTCTCCAGCCTGGAGAAGAGAAGGCTCTGGGGTGACTTGTTGCAGCCTTTCAGTACCTAAACGGAGCCTACAAGAAATCTGGAGAGGAACTGTTTCCAAGGACATGTAGTGATAGGACAACGTGGGCAATGGCTTCAAACTGAGAGTTTAGATTAGATATTAGTAAGAAATTCTTTACTGTGAGGGTTGTGAGGCACTGGAACAGGTCGTCCAGAGAAGCTATGGATGCCCCATCCCTGGAAGTGTCCAAGCCAGGTTGGGTGGGCTGCGAGTAACCTGGTCTAGTGGAAAGAGTCCAGGGGTTTGGAACTTAGATGATCTTTAAGGTCCCTTCCAACGCAAACCATTCTATGACTATATGGGGGTTTTTTTATTCCCTCTTCCACTGACTCAACATATGAATATTTTGTAGGAACACCTGTATTACTATTACTCATATTTGTTTTCTTCGTAAGGAACACTTGGCTATGAGTAAGTCCATACCAATATTCAAAGGAAGAAGTGTAGGTGCCTAGGTTGATTTTTAACAGTCTGAATCTTTGTACAGACGATAAATGAGCTGAGAATGGTCACTCAAAGAAGACCATAAACAAATATGTGTTCAAGGAATTAAAAAAAATAATTCAAATCATGCTGGAGAGCAGGGTACCTTTAATGAGAATATATATATACACATCTCTGAAACTTTTTTTTTGTGATTTTCAAACAATCTGGCTTAGTTTGTACAAGATCTTTGGCTGCAGTTCTGTGATGAGTTTCAAGAGATGGTTCTATTATTTTTTGGTTGGTCTTTAAGTGTGCAAAATGGTTGAAATTATTAGCTCTTCTACAATGACAAGCAATTAAAATCTTGAGTTGCATTTTGGTGGCAGTCTGGATTCACAGTCTTATCTAGGAGTGGATAAGATTCACAATCCAGAGATCTCTGCACCTACTCAACTGTTACTGTTTGCACTGTAACCAACACTTCTTGCCATCACACCGGGGAACAGCAGGTCAGTCATCTGTATCCAACAGGATGGCTTACGTTCTTTAAGCAGCAGCCTTTCAAGAGAGGGGTCCTGCTTTCCCACCTAAGGTACAGACCTTGGGACTGCAGGGAAATGATAAAGCATAAAATAGGGTTTAAGAACTGCTTGTTTGATGTTTACTTCCAGTTGTCTTAAGTTCAGAACACTGCCTGCTTTCTGGGCACCCACACCTTTCCCTATGGATGTGCTGAGGGAATAAAGCACTCTCTGAACTTCCTGCCTGACTTTTAGGTGTTTCTGTGCTCACTGCTTTTAAGGACTGTATTTTTATAACTGGGTCCAAATGCTATCCATGCTGGGAAAAGCAGGGGTTAAAAGGAAAACTAAACAGATCACAGAGCCAAGGATGACAGTCCACTTCTCTTGTTTTACAATCCGAGCCAAAAACTAACCCAGTGAGCTGAATTACCCTGCTGAGTGTTGTTGTGAGTGCCAGAGCGAGCAGGAGCGTGTGTGCGGGTGTACAGGAGGACAAGAGGGGAAGAGCAGCCGAAGAGCGACTTGCGATCATCACTTTGGTTAGAGCAAATGACCAGATGGGCTTTGCCGTGTGGTCTGACTTTTCCCTGGAGCTCTGCTCCCCATCCCACAGAAAACATTTCCTTTCTGTGCCTCCAGATGCAGACTGAAGCAGGCCTTCCCACTTGCGGAGAATCCAGCGCAGCAAGGGTGGCTCAAGGGGAATCCCTATGGGGATGGAATTGGTAGATTTGCATTGTCCCTCTGTAGATCCTCATATTTCCATTACTTTTGACGGATGCACACTATTGAGCACTGCCACGGGAATGCAGAGAGAGCTCTTAGCTTTCCATTGCTGCAACAGGCAAGTGCTAACCCCAGGCACCACTGGCAGAGACAAAGCATCACCACCTCCTTGCAGGGCTTTGGAGGAGGCAAACTGAGAAGGAAATCTGCCTCAGGCTTTTGAGAGGGGCAAGTTTGTATCTGAACCAAAGCTGCTGACTGAAGAGAAGCAGCTGCCAATTCATAGGGCTGGTAGGAAGAGTGAATGAAAGTAGGGACTGGCAGGAGCTGTGGGAGAGGTGGGAGTTTTCCAGATACCCAAATGCCTTTCTGTTTTTCTACTGTTTCCCATTTCTTCCGAGATACAGTTTCACTGGTTGCTAAGCATTCTCCACAGAATTTCATCTGGACTTTTTTAATCTTATTTGGCCTTTTTGCATGAGAAAGTAAGGGGTGGGTTGGGTGGTTTGTTTATTTTTCCCTGTTGTTTGTTTTCTGTCCAAAAAATGTTTCAGTGACTGTTCTGTTACTCCATTAAAAACGTGCCACTGGTGCTTTAATTCCCTGGTATTCTACCAGAGGGGAAGAGAGAGGAATTCAGAATAAAAGATCCACTGATAAGCGACAACTCTGACAGTATGTTTCCATTTTCTCTTTTACTTAACATACTGCTGCAGAGTCAGCAGTTCTAGTGATGTTTGACTTTTTACATTCATTAAAACTTTTGGACAAGGTGATTTCTAATACATCACCTCCATAAAAAAATGTGTTACAGTTGTTTTTCTGTGCTGGTTTAAAGTCACTTTTAGCTTAAAACAACTGTGTACTAGACTGGTCCAACACTTTCTAGGAGTCTATGTGAATATGAAATAAAGTATCAGAGCGTGATACCATGGAAGGAGCTAGATAACAAGGGAGGGATGTGGGGTGTGACTACAGGGGTGCTGTCTGTGGAAAGCTGCCAGAAGCTTCTCCCATGTCTGACAGAGCCAATGCCAGCCGGCTCCAAGATGAACCCACTGCTGGCCAAGGCCAAGCCAGTCATTGACAATGGTAGTGCCTCTGGTACAACAGATTTAAGAAGGGGAAAAAATAGGTGTGGGGGAATTTTAAGGTATTTTAAGATTTAGTTTTAAGATTTTTTTTTTTTTTAAGATTTAAGATTTAGTTTTTATTTCACATTATTCTACTCTCATTTTGATTGTCAATAAAATTAAATTAATTTGCCCAAGCTGAGTCTGGTTTGCCTGTGACACTAATCAGTGAGTGATCTCTCCATGTCCTTGTCTCAACCTGCAAGCCTTTTGTTATATTTTCCAAATCCAGCTAAGGGTGGGAGTGACAAAGTGGCTTTGGGGGGCACCTGGGATTCAGCCAGGGTCAACACAACCCACAAACAAATAATTTTAATTCTGTAGGCAGCAGAATGTTGACTTGTCATTCTGAAATTTTTAAGAGTATAAGGAATAGCCTCTGGCCTGCTCCAGAAAACATCAGCAGATACTGTTACCCTCACGCATTGGTATAATTTCATTTTCTAAAATTATTTTCTTCTTTACCTGTCAGTGGAGCAGAAGTACTTAGTTTGTTTTCTGGATGTTTTTATTTAAAATGCTTTATGCAATGCAGAAAGTAAACTCAAATAGGGCTCAGAAGATGTGTAAGTAGCCATAATTATCTCGCATTTAAAATGTATCAGTGAAGTTTTAAAGAACCATCAAATAATCATTGGAGTTAAAAAAACCCCAATCATTTAAGCACAATAAGCATTTAACTTTCGATTTCTAGAATGTGCTGTTACTATGTTCATTTCCACAACATATGAGAAAAGCCTACTCATAAACTTATAAAATGTACTTCTAGTGGCCCAGCAGGATAGAAAAAATATACCTGTTTTTTGTTAGCAGTGTATCTACTTGCTGTTTGAAAAAATTCATAATATAAAGACACTCAGAAGGGAAATAAATATTTTATTTTATCTCTTTATTTCTAATTTAAAGTTGAAAAGGAAAGTGAAGCTTTTTCTGTCTGTAATAAATTCAGATTTCCTAGAAAGACACATGGATTCTTTTGCATTTATCTTTCAATTTTTTATTCAATAACTCTTCCAAACCACAGTACATCATAAAATATTATTTACACGAAACATAATAAAAACCTTTCCTTTACAACTAGGTATTTGTTATTTCTGAGTAGTGCAAAAGCAAAAACATTAGGAAGATAAGATCTCTGGTATAGCCATTTGTGAGAATGGAAAGGTCTTCTGTTTCAAGCCTCTGCTTCCTTTCATATCACTCCAATCTCCTCTGATAAAGTCTAAAAGTAATGAAGGTTGGCTGGTGCTGACTGGTGGATTTTGGAGACAGACAGAATGTTGTAATGCCCTAGAAGACATAGTGAGGGTCAGTCTAGAGAAAATCTTGCAAAAAGCTGTCTGAGCCATTCAGATTTGAGAAGAAAGCTGACACTGTTTTCTTACATCAGTCAGCAGAGCTGGACTGTGCCATCTCCTGAACTGTGCCCATTCAGATGATACACAAAGGAAGTGTCCTCTCTTTTCAAAGAACATGAAATTTCAGCTTGTCCTGTTTGTACTTCCAGCAAAATGACCAAGTGTTTCATTGTTAATCCAGACTGGTTTTAATCTTCCACAACTGAGATCCTGGATATTTTTGCTAATCCTCTAAACACCTTTAGTGTTTTGGCAGAGGAAGTCTGTCCTGCACAATCTGCTGAGCAAGGAAGCTAAAGAGTACAGCTCCCTTCATTTTCCTGGGGGGCTCTGGGATTGCACGTGTCCTCGCACCAGGGCTGGAAAACTTGGCCAAAAATCCCACCATTGTGGAAAGATTCTGGAGGAACAGGCTGTGAGGATGAAAAAGGTCTCCTGGGAATGACAGCATTGAGCTCAGAGTGCTTTCCCCACTGCCCAAGGTAGTTGTTTGGAAAAGCCCATCTTCCAAAGTGTCTTCCCACTGAACTGGGGTATAAACTGTTTATCTGTTGCCTGATTAGGGGAAAGGCTGCAGCAGGAGATAAAAAAAAGAGATTCAAGCTTCGTTCCATATGCAGAGGATTATTTGTGACTTTGGGGAGGACAGTGCCTGCCCAGCCCTGTTTCCAGGGTGTTTCCAGCCACACCAAGTACTTTCTAGAGAAACCCCAGGAGCACAGTATTTTGCAGGAACAGGATGTATTTATTTGCCAATGTGTGGATTTAGAGACTGATCACATTGGAAAATCTTGGTGTTAACCTTGGGTTACATAGATACAATGTCTGTATGCATCCGCACTCTCTCTATATATATTTCAACACACACATTCTTGTTACCTGTGTACATATAACATGTACAGTTCTTGTGAGTTGCAAGTATCTGATTTGGGATAAGAAAGACAACACCACAACACCAGGCCAATATCACTATTTTTCTCCTACACAAAACTTAGAATTTTGATAGTACTGCTTGATTGATTCCAGCTATAGCAAATTTTGCAAATGAAAAGTAAATTTTTCCAGTTTTTTTGGCAAGCCCATAGAAACAATGCTGAGAAAGGAAATTGTATCTGGCAAGTTAAAGTAGCCTGGATTGCTGTTCTTTACTTCCCAACAACATACACCCACACAAACTTTGAACTCAATTGCATCCTAAATTCCTGCTGGCTGCATTTCCAAAGATTTAAATTATTTCTAATAAAAGAAGTCATCAGCCAGTGTTTCCCTCTCAATTTTGAAATAGATGGTGTGACCTGCAGTTACCAGTTTCCAAAATTAACGGATGAATCATAAGAAGACACTTTATCCTTGTTTATAATTTGAAAATGTTGGCCCTTGTGTTTAGGAACTTCTCTTTTTTTAACTTTGTTTTCATTATTCACAATTTCATTATTATAAATGTGGGAAAATATCCTAGTGGGAAAAGAATGCTTCAGACACACAGATCCCAAAGCCAACCCCCACATTGCAATTTTCCTATTGCTTCACATCTGGAATGTGTAACTTGCAAACTCAACCATAAAAAGAATTATGCTTGAGCAAGTTTGTATTTGATGAAGAGAGGCGTTAAGTTGACCCTGATAAGGACTTTTTTTTCTTTACATGAAGCCATGTCTTTTTTCTTAAGGAAGAAGAAAAAGAAAATACACGCTAAGTTTTTGCCTAACCCAGGAAGTTAACCCTGTTAAGGAGAGCTCAAGCTCACACAGCTGGCTTGTAATCAGGACTGACTGTACTACACATTGTCTTGCACATATATGCAGTTTTTCTTCTTCTTTTAAAAAATAATCTGTATGTTGCAGCTGGGATATGGTTATTTTTTCAGTTTATAGTTCGTAGCTCATATGTAGTGAACACCGTAGTGAAAGGGCATTAGACTGGAGATTTTGATTTTATCTTCCATTAAACATAATTATTAATTTCTGTCCTAATACTTGGAGGGAGTGAAATAAGCCCCAAATCAAAACAATATAACTCACCTAAAATTATTATATATTTCACAATATGCTAAAATCAGCAGCATAAAAAGTAACAAGTTTATTGTTGACATAACTGAATTCAGTAAATGTATTTCACAGATGATTTTGTCTTTTCATAATTTCTAGTTGGACAGTGGAGAGTTATTATATTTATGGAAATATTTGCAAACCTGATACATCTGAAATCCTGTTTATAGATTTTGTGTGAATTGAGAAAACATAGTTCATTACAAGTGTCTAAATGTGAGTTCATGTTCACATCAGCTATGCAAGAATGTATCAAAAGGTGAATCTAGAGCTGAACATAATGTTTTGTATTCTCTAACTTATTTTAATAGCTAAACTGTGTGAGTTTATAAACATCTAATACAGGATGACCTGAGCCTGGTTCAACAATCTTACAGTCTTTGTAAAAGAAAAATAAAATCAAATTGATCCAGTTTCCATTTACCATGATCAAAGTTATGGATGGAAAAATTACAAGAAAATTCCGTGAGATCATAACCACCAAGTTTCGTGTTTTCAAGGCTGATACTGCCAAGTAGATATTTGATTCTTGCCAAAGGTAAACTCCATCCTGCATGAGCAAAGAAATGGAAGATCTGCAGGCTGATGGAGATCAAGCAAAAAGCTTGCTGAAGAACTGTAGAACAGCAGGAAGTTTTCACTGTGAGCCCCTAAGAAAAATTTCTCAGGAAGTGATGAGTCAATAAACCCACAAAGACCTACTGCATTTTGAAATAATAGGAACTGGGGAGGCATTAATTGAAAGGTTTGCTTACATAAATATAACAATGTTGATTATAAGAAAGAAATATAATCAAGAAAAAGAAGACATGGATCAATATCAAGACATCCTGAACACTGAGGGATACAGAGGCAAAGCTTTATGACCTTACTAATGCTGAAGATGAATAAATTTTTACAGATAAGTAAATTTTTACAGGTAGAATCTTCACAGCTACAGAATAATCTTTCTATTAGCTGCTGATGAATTTACATGAGTTATTTTGTTAAAAAATTGAAAAATTCCTGACTACTGCAGCTTGATGTCTAACATGTGTTCAGCACAAGTCTTTCAGATGTGTGCAATGAAAGCATCACTCATGGAATAACCCTCAAGGAGGAGTATGCTGTCCTGAGAGCTTAAATCCTCCCTCTCCCAAAGTGCTCAGATCAATATCAAGGACCCTTCTGCCTGTGTGCTCCCATTGCCAGTCTGTAAGAGAACACTGTACAATATGGGTGCACATATGATTAATATATCAAATGCACACTGAAATTTGCTCATCATCCAAAGTTCAAACCATTGGTAGTTCAGTATAAAGATTTTCACAGCAAATGACTCCATTTGGGGAGGATACAGTATCTTTTTCAAAATAAGTTGAATTGCCTAGCAGCCTCCTAAGAAATGCAATATATTATATTAACCTGCCTGTCACTCCCTTTCAATAGCTCAGTTTCCAGATTTTTTCATTTCATACAAATTCACTGATTGTTGTATTTGATGTCGTTTTGGTGGTGGGGTTTTTCTTCCAGTTTAACTGCAAAGAGGCAGCCAAACAATTTAACAGGGATAATATTGGCTATGCAATAAACTTGGCCAAAATAGATGCCATTGCACCTATGGATGTCTAAAATGATTGGATGTGAAGCAGGAATCTGTGAATGGTACAAATTTCAAGTAATTTGTGTTCCAGGTACTGAGTCTGACACTTGGCACCTAAACATATCTCTGGTAACTACAGGCAAGATGGTGAAATAAAGGCATTTCCCTTTTCATCAGCTTTCCTCTTCACTACTTTCAGTCAGGTTGTTGTCTTTTAGAAATCTGAAACTGGTTTGTGCTGACAAAGAGTTTGAAAGCCATTAATATTATGGGCTATGCTTACCTTCCCACTGTACTGCAGAAAAGGGGTCAAACTTCTGAATCCTACAGAGGCTTGGCTTTCTCAGGTCAGTTATGAGCATGTGCTGTGGGGGCTGAAACATCACCTTCACCACTTCATTACAGTTTTGCAGTAAGCCCCACTAAACAGGAAGTAAAAAACCCAAAGGAATGTAAATCCTAAAATATTTGGTACTGTCTGTATATTTGACAGCCCTTTCCTGGTGGTAGAAATCAGCTGGGAAATTAGGGACTGCTCTCCAAGGATGGATTAAAATGTCTAAAGAACTACCTTGTGATGATGGATAAAAATCAAAGCTTGAGAAATTTGATCTATTTTTGATTATGTTTCTTAAATTTAATTTTTAGTCTTTTATTTTCTGGTGCAAGTTTGCAAGTTTCTATTGATAAGGTAATGCCAGGAAATTTTCACGATTTAAAGATGTGTAAAATTTTGAAAGGAAAATTTTGCCTCACTTAGGAATAACCCCTTTGGAGAAGTTTTTGGAAAAAGCCCCCTGCATAGAAAAAAATTGCTCATCTTTTCTGCAGCAGCAACAGATTTGCTTTATTTTAAAATTACAAAAACACCCATAAACCACAGCCCAAATCCTGCTACTGGATTTTATTTGGAAATATAGCCATATGTTCACCATCCCTTGCTATTATTAGAAAATGATTTTTGTAGCAACAACCACGGTTCCTTGTTTTTGGTTGATCTTGATTTTATGTTCAGGATACACAATGGCAATGTCATGCTGAGGGCATTTCAGTCTTTTGGGGGTAATTTCTATTGTGATGAAGACACTGGAAATGTTTCATGTAGGTTTTTTTTTTTACAGCAAATTTTGCTTCTACAAAGCTCTAGTAAATCCTGAACTTAATTAAGTCAGTAGAACTTTGATGCCATGAGTTGTTTTAATTTTTGGATTATTAAAAAGTTATTAAAAATTAAAGATAGCTATGCTTTATTTTCTGATGAGTCAGAGTAGCATGAAACTCAAAAGTAAGATTGTACTTTTTTTTTATATGCAAATCTGTTATTGACTCACAACTATTTTTTCTGTGGTTAACAAAGAATCACATTTCCTGGATGTAGGCAAAATTTGAAATGAGAAAGATATACTTATTATTTCCTTTGTCTATAAATTCAGTCAATGCTTGTGCCTTGTGGAAAACTGTATTCAGAATTTTTTCTTTAAACAATAAGAATATTTTGATGTTGATTTTAGAAGATGTTTCCTTCCAATTTTTCTTATCATAAAAACAAAAATCTAGTCCTAGCAACAAAAGAATTTCATACTGAAGACCTTTAAACCTTAGTTTTTCCACATATGCATTTCAATCTAAAGAATTTTTACACACACAAAAAAAAGACGTTTAAAATAGAGGTTTGGGGTTTTTTTCCAAATTTAAGTATCAGAATTAATTGTGAAAATGAAACTGATGCAATCAGCCAGTTTATTGAAAATTGTGAAAGCTGGCTGTCAGTCACTAGGAGAAAGATGGCACCTGTGTAAAGATTAATTTGTTGTCATGGTCTCTGAGAAAGAAATCTAAGGGGAAGGCAGAAAACAAAGCCCTATTTCTTTTTTCCATCCATCTTTAAATACATCAGTAGAATCTGGACATCAGCTTGATCTCTAAAATCTAAACTGGGTTCAGTAAAGTGCCATGAAGTGGCACTTTGAAAACAGCAATAAAAGCAGCTGTTCAATCTCCTATGTAGTGTAGCAAAGTGATGTCTCTAACCATGTTCAGGCTGATCGCAGAACAGACCAGAAAGTTACTTAACAGAAAGTTATATTCAGGTTAGAGGAGATTCAGTTATTTAAAGATAAATACTGAAACTCTTCTTGCTCTATGTGAGGAACACCTGCAAAGTGAGTAAGATTTCCATTAGAATGCTCTGTGTGCTGTGGTGTTTGTCATTAGCCTAATTAAAAGACCCTCCCGAACAGACTGTGATACTTTCCTTCCCTGTGCAAACTTTGGTGCTGCCTGGCTTAAGTACACATTTGCCTTTCAGTCTTAAAGGTCTTTTACAACCTAAATGTTTCTAGGGTTCTATGCCACCAATATTGAGCTGGTGTGAAATCAGGTGATTACATTCAGTTTCTGGAACAGAGCGACTGTCTCTTGTTCTTGCATCACTTTCCTAATCACCTCAAGCCCCACTCTGCCACACCATTATTCTCCTCCATTCACACCCTCCCCCCTGGCATTTTCTTCCCTTTTAAGTCCAGCTGCCATCTCACCCTGACTGCTTTCACAGTGCCTGTTCCTCAGGCGTGCATCAGCCCTTTCCTTGAGTTGATACAATATACTAATCCACTATCCTGTCAAGGACCTAGAGGTGAGATCCAGAGATATGGGAAATCTTCATCTACAGGTAATGTTACAGCTACCTTCATGAACATCTCTGAATCATCTAATCTAGCTAACATTCAACAGTCTTGTAGGAAATAAATGAAAGATTTTTTGCTTTAATTTTGATATCCAGTGCATTATATTATCTTTTGTATGAAATTAACAGAAAGCAAGATTTCAATTAACAATTACTAACTAGAGCAAAGTCACAACATGTCTATGATGAAATTTCATTTTTATTGAAGACACATTATTACTTTTTGAAAGTGATGAATGACCATTTAATCTGTCAATTTATACGTATAACATTAAAAATTTGGTGCCCTTAAGTATGCTTTAGTACTTATACTGGATAATCCTGCAGAATACTGTTTTTTGGAGTGATTCATGTCAGCAAGATAATACACACTTTTTTCCTTAATGCGGCTTCTGTGGGCAAACATGGTTGATCAGCTTGTCGCCAGTATAGCTTGTTAAGATATAGATATATATATATATATGTATATATATAAGGCTAATCATTTTATAAATGCTCTCTACTATTAATAATTTCTTTGTTCTTAAATTACATCACCTAACCTCTTTCCTTCATGGCTCCCTCAGCAGTACTGAGGACAGACATAGCAAACACAAAGCTGATGCTTTTTTTATAAAGAATTTGCCCTATGCCTTCTGCTTGCCCCTTGAAACTTCTCTCTTATGACCTCAACATTTCACTCAGTCAAGTCCTATAAAATTCTCTTTGTGGGAAGTACTTTTTATGAGAGAATATAGTATCATTTTCCTTGTTTTTTGGTCATTGTCTTCACAATTGCTGTGGTAGATTTGGTTGCACAGATGTTGCATTTTGAGCTGAAAATTCTTCATGGCAGTTATGTAAGGCTGCCTTAATCACAACAGGCTTCCTCAGCTGTCCCTTGGCTGTGACCTATGACATCTTCACTCCCTTACTTCTAAACCCATTTCCTAATATAACCCAGCAGATCTTGTCTATGATAAATTGTTATTCTGGGTTGCAGCTGGAGATCTCATCATATGTGCAGTATGTTCTGGGGCTTATTCATTAATCCAAAATAGTGGCCACAGGCAAATCCCTACATGCACACTTCAAGTTTTAGAGTTCAGTTGTGATGAAAACTGGCCTAGCGTTATCAGCTATGAGCAGGATCCGTCTTCACAGCCAGTCACCTCTGCCTGTAACTAGTGTGTGACTGTACTGCAGGGGGATGTCAGTAGGTAATATATAGCAACATACTTAAACAGAAGTACACAGAGTATGGCATGATTATGAATCAAAAATCCTATGTGCATTTTGCTCAGATTTCTTGATTTTATGTTTGTATAATTTTACCTTCAAATAAGCCATCCTGTTAAGAGCTCAAAAGTGCAGTCTCCTTGTGTGTTGTGCATAGCCAGCTGTCTTTTCTGTATTTCAAGTGACTGTGTACTGATCATCTGGACTGAAGAAGCATCAAATCCATCTTGACATGCAGAGTGATAGAGTGAATACTTAAGGTGTAGAGGAGCATTTTTGTTCTTTGTCAAAGGCTTTATTAGTCAGTAAAAGATGGTCTGAATACAAGGTGGTGCTTTTTGACCATGCTTTGACTGCCATAAGCATCACTTGGGATGAATTCTAAACCAGAGCTTCCCACGAGGATGTTGTTGAGGTAGGGCAAAGTCACATCTAGGAAAATCAGCAGCAATATATAAGCTGGAGCTGGTGAGTTGTTCCCACAGGCCCTGGAACTGTAGTTTGGCCAGTCCAAAAACTGCAGTTGACACCCAGAGATCAAAACATTAGACATCATACTGAAAGGATTAACTTATATAGATTTGGGATAAATGTTTCAGAGGAAATAAAAGCCAGAAATTTCAGGACAGAGCAGATATATTTCTCAATAATAATCTTATTAATCTTTTGAAGTAGAAACAAAGATTAGTCAGTAGGTCAATTTTTCTCATCAAGACTTCCTCCAGCATTTTGACATATTAGAAAATGTTCTAAGGAAAACCATTTTTTTAGTGCTCTGCCTTCAGCAAAATTTTTTTCTATCAAAAAATACAAAATTAATGTTGTGTGTTTCTGAAAGTGACAAGGAACAATCTTCTGGATATTTATGGCTGGTGATAACATTGATTTATCTGAGAATGTAGTGCAAATGTTTGTCATTTGTGGTTCACTCTTCACGGTGCAAGAACACCCCCACACCTGTAGACTTAGTGGTACACGAGGTCATAAACTGCATTCTCCTCGGATCACGAGGTTGGCAATTTATACAGAAGCTCTTAGTATCCATAGGACACCAATGGTGTGAAATTTTTCTAGAGTTTTAGTCCAAGCAAGTTTTCTATGGACTCTGTAGAGTCCCATTGTTTCACAGGTTTTATTATCTCTTGTTGCTCAAGTCTAGGACGGCAGCTCAAGAGAAGACAGCCTGTATACAGCATGTACACGCTGCTGAGGCCTCAGCACCTTGCAGGATTAAGCCCTGTCTGAAAAGCTGTTTGTCTACTCTAGTTTGATAGAACAAATTGTGGTAAGAACACTTAAACTGTCTCCAAACTACTGAAGTAATATAAGGCAAAATACAGAAATACTAAATATAATAATAAATCAGATCACTTCCTGCTTTTGTATTTTTTAATAAAAACCATAATTACAGAAAGAATAACTACTTTTTGTCATTAAACAGAATGAAAATGAAAGTTTCTGAGTAATTTTAGTGAAAAGAGACTGCTCAAAAATCTTTAAACTTTTTTTTAAAATGCCAATGCTCACAGTAAAACCACTCACAGATTTTTTTTTTAAAACAGATCTTCATCCCTGGTTAGGTTCTTGAAAATGTGAGGTCTGATTTCATCTTTTCACTTGATTTCTCTACTGGAAGTGAAGAGAGTTGAATTAAATGTGAACAGGAAGTTGTTACCATGCTATTTATTTAGTGGTTTTGAGAATTCTTGAGAAGTGTGCTTTCTATGCTTCCAATTTTGTGCATGTTCATCTATTGATCCAAGAATCAAGTAGGATATTAATACACTTGAAGATATGATAGAAGAGTCATAGAAAAGACTGTGGTGGCTGGCATAGAGTATGATGGTTTTCCATCTTTGTTTCTATGAGTCAATTCTTAAGAGTCCTGACGATATTCAGACTGATGATGTACGAGCATTCTGCTCTTCTCTGCTGCGTTAAAACGGGAGAGTAAGTTGACTCTACAATAAACATTTTCATTAAATTATGCAAAGGCAGAGTAGAATCTGTATAACTAAACATCTGTATATACAGTACACTAACGTAATATTTCGGCAGATGATCACACAGGGGTTATGGCTGTGGCCTTCAGAAGAAACCCTCAACCTATCTATCTCTCAGTATATTTTGCTGCATAGTGAGCTCTTTCAGCTCTATTGCTTGCATTAATGCTTACTTTGTTGTGCTGAATGAATAAGGCCGGCATAAAGTACTGGAATAAACAGCATAAATACTAAGTTGTTTCAGTTGTTTAGCTATTTATACAAAGGCTATCAATACTGTACATGGTGCAAAATAAAGACAAATATTAAATCTTTGTGATTCTGATTGAACAAAACACTTGAACACACAAATAATCACATTTCTATGTGAGCAGGTCCCAAGTTAATGAGACCCTTAAGATACAACTGCTCATCTGACTTCCCTTGAAATGAAAGAATGTTGGAATATAGGGAAGGCTTCCAGTCCCTGAAGTTCTGCCTTATCACAACAGTGGATACATGTATAAACTAGAACAAAAAAATTCTTTGAATTCAGATACCTGAAAACTTTGAAATGTGTCAAAAACTATGTATTGCCTCCCTGCTGTGTCATTCCAGGAAGAGGTGCAACTCCAAGAAACTTACAGTCCCATCCTGATTTGAATAATACCACTCAAGGAGTTTATTTCTGTGCTACTGGGAAAGTCTTCTTCTTCCCACTGACTTCAGCTGTGCTCAATTCATCTGTCATTCCACTGACAGGCCGGCCTAGTATGTCTAAAGAAAATGTGCTGTGTGCTGTCACTGTAAATGGTAAACAAACCTGCCAAAACCCCATACCATGTGTAAATAAAAATGTATGCATGTCTGCAGAACCAGGATCAAGAAAATTTGTGAAGTATGTTGTTAAAGCTATTACTGAAATATGATCTGTACTGGGAGCCACAGTAAATTTCTTCCTCCAGCATTCCGCTGAAATAATTACAAGGAAATGAAGCAGCAATCGATAACTATGAATAGCAGTTGCTGTAGGATGTACCACGTTCTGTGCACGCTTTAATGAAGATATGTGAAGAATAGGTATAGATAGTTTATACATTTTTGTGGTTTCTTCTAAGACTCCTGATAGATATGAACTGGAATTTAGCAGTTCTTCATGTGGCCTCAATGCGCCTACACCTGGAGTGCTTGAAGATCGTAAACTTTAATTGGCCAAGATGATATTTCAAGTGTAAATAGACATAAATGCAGAATGATTTCTAAAGTTTTATAAAGTATATGATAGACACAGTTTGCTTTGTCTCAATATTATTATGTGTGATATCAAATTACAGTGGAGACTGCTATTTTGGAAAATAGGTATAGATAGGTGTTGAGTGGATTGCTCTGAAGTCAGGTCATAATACTGTAAGTCTTGTCACTCTGTTAACTTTTTCACTAGATTATTAGAATCTTTACAGCATCAGAGTGTACCCCACAGCTGGTAAAGTTTGCTTTGCTAACAGTAATTTAGATCTCCTGTCACAGAAAAGCCATGCTCATATTGGTCTGAATTTCAACATAAGTTGTAGCACACATGTGAAAATTGCTTGTGAATTGTATAGTTTTGAAATAAATTAATGTAAATTGGGATGTTAGAGATGTCACTTTTTTTCTTGCACCTGTGAAATACCATTCTGATTTCAAATTTATAGCCTCTGAACTGTGCCCCATGTTAGATGAAGGAGAGGTTTAGACATGGTTGATGCAGTTGTAAATTAATGTGTCATGCAATCTGTGTGACTGCAGGTTAGTCACGCCCATTAGTTTTCCTTCAAAATTTCATCTTTTAATGCAGGAAATATGGTTTGACTTTAGATTTTGTTTGTATTTAGTAGCACTTAATCCTCTAGATTAAGTTTTGGGGGATTTGCTTGGGTTTTTTTCTTTCCTTTTTTATGTGGTTTGCTACGTAATTGGTATCGTAAAAGGCAAAACTTCTTCTGTTACACCTACCAGTTTCTCCTGTGGGTTGGCAGCATTGTAAATTATTAAATAGAATTACAGACAGTGTCATGATAAGTTTTAATGTGACAGTGAAGTGAGAGCATTGATCTTATGTAATTTGAGTCAGAAAAATCTGAACAGGTAAACTATATGTAACTTCTTACAGCTGAATAGGAACATAAGTAATATTAGTAACAGAAAAAAGCCATCTGGTCCTGCTTGCCTGAGTTTGTTTGCCTGGTTGATCATAATCTCAACCACCTGCTTTTCGACTGAGCTCTACTTCACCAGCCCTATCTAATTCCAGAAACAAATGTATCTGTCTCTTGCACACCTTTATAAATCTTTCCTTATAACTTTGAATATTCAGACCTTATGTGGTCTCATGGCCCAGGAGATCCGCAAAGTCTCAGAAGAGATCAGAGCTGGTAGGTTCTGTATGCTCAATAAATGCACAAAAAGAAGTGCTCCTGATCTAAGGGTTTGTAATCTACTTTCATAGGAAATATTTGGATGATTAGAAGCCTATTGTAATAGAATTAGATGAACATCTATGTGGCGATATGATTGCCCTAGCCAGCTGCAAAATGCAGATGTTTGTTTTGCTTTTAGATTTGGAAACAGACACCTGTAGTATTTATAATCCGGCCAAAACATTTATTATTTTATCAAAATTTTTATCAAGACAGTACTGTCTTTCTGGTAATGTTGGTGGGGGAATAAGAAGGCTATTTAGTACTCTTAAACTACAGTTCTTTTTTTGGCTAGTAGCAGAGGAAGTAAACAACAGGCCTGTGAAGTAAAATTTTTTTCTATAAACTAAAGAACAAAGAAATTTACTATTCTAACCATGTCTTTCAATTCCCACTTGCTTTATCAGACATTCTTCTTCTCTATGGCAGTGGTTAAATAATTGGGAATGTTATTTAAGTGGGATTAAAATCATTTAACAGGCAAATAAAGTTTTGATCTGTTTCTGAAAAATCATGTCAATCTTTATATCTGTCAAGTTCTTTATAAACATATGTGAACTTACTGTTCTTATGCAACTATCTCTAAATTAGGTTTTCTTGTGTTTCTACATTCTCCCCCCATTTTTTTATTCTTCTTTTCCCCTGCTTCTCTCTGCCTGGAGGTGAAATAAAGAAGGTTCCTGTGCTATAGCCACTGTCTTAGATGTTGTGATATTGGAACTTGTCAGTTATACTGATCTGATTATCTAGGTCCTGATTCCCTAGTGTAAGCTTGCTAGTATAAGCTCCTAGCAATTCCTCTGGAGTTTTGGCTAAAGAATATTCTTAGCCTGGACTGGCACAGCTGTGCTCTGCTTCCCTGTGGCCACTGTTTTGCTGCCACTGAGTGTCTCTTGGCTGGGAAGTTGAAAACAAAAAAATTATCCATAGCTGGGGCCTTCTATCAAAGACTCTAATGTAGTGGTGAGATGAATATAGGGTAGTACTTTAACTTAAAAGTTTTGAAAGCTCCCATGCTGGGTATAGAGATAATGGGTACTGGAGTGCATATAAAATAACCTATGAAATTATACATAAATGCTTACTATTCAATATGTCTTAACACACTGTAAAACTTTGTACTTACAAGTATGTTTTCCATAAAAACATCAAC
Source organism: Edolisoma coerulescens (assembly GCA_013397115.1). Lineage (NCBI taxonomy): Eukaryota > Metazoa > Chordata > Aves > Passeriformes > Campephagidae > Edolisoma > Edolisoma coerulescens. Next base: position 2,286,475 of record VWZW01013751.1, on the reverse strand, counting down.
ACTTTTCAGATAAAGATTCTCTGTTTCCCTCTCCTCCCCTGCTAATAGTAGGCGGAGATTGGCTGTGGAGTAGTAAGATTTTGTTGGTAGACTAGAATTGCATTTGCCTCAATCTGCCTAAAAAAAGCCAACAGCACACTCGTTTTGGGTCAGTTCTTTTGTCTAGCGATGGATTTTAACCAGAGATCTCAAAGCCCCAAAAAATTCTTCTATTTTTATATTGAAAATGAAATACACTACCTTTGCCAGATAATAATGACACTGTATAAAGTAGAGGAGCCTATTTAGGCAGATCTGTTTCCTATATACAACTTCAGTGGCTGAGGAAAGTCTGCAGTCTAGTACCTTGCACTTCATAGCTTTAATGCTGACTTTTGTGTGATTGGAAAATATAAAGTACAACAGTTGCATCCTGCATTGAGATTTCAGTCTTGCCTTGTTCTGTAACTTAGGGCAAACAGATAAAGGATAAAAATGAATTATTTTACAGTGGGATGTGTAAAAATGTTGTAATTAATCAGCTAAAAATCTTTTTTTCCTATACTTGCTATTTTCTGTCTCTGAAATCCTTTCCTTTCTGTTAGCCCTGGTACTAATTATCCAGCCACTAGTTATTGGCCTTTAAAGTCAGAAAATGCAACATCATTCACGAGACATGTGGCTGCCAAACCCAGTGAGCATATAGGAGGAGTGCCTTTACAGGTCAAGTGCTATAGCTGCTCTTTGACAGATCAGTCTGAATTAACATCATAGGAGTCTGTTGGTATTCCTGCTCCCCCACACCTCCGGCTTCATTTGTTAGCGGCTGGTGTTGCCAGCCATTGTTTTGCACTCCCAGACCTGCAATCTGTTTCAGTGCTTGCTGGTAGTGCAGGAGCACCTTCAGCTCTCCAAACTTATTACCAGAATTTACGGCACACGTTGAAATGAACTCTGTACCTGAAACTCTACTGTGTGTGGCTTCACCTGTCTTCAGCTAGGAATCATTTATCAATATTTTGGAGAAAGGAAATGTGATATAAAGTTACTCGTCTGACTGGTATTTGGAATCCAAGAGTTAGCACTAGTAACAAGGGGCACCCAAGTAAAAGGCTTTCTTAAAGGCTGTTTCATGCCTTTTGGCTAAATGCGAGCATGCTGCTGGTACCTGTATCCCTTTGGATGGCTCCCACGTTAAGACCTATTTGTGTAGCCCTAATTTAGGCTCATGTCCGTTTTCTGCTGAAGAGATGGGACAGGGAGTGATGGGAGACAAAACCTTGAAGATAACGTTCTGTTGCTAGAGGCATCCTCTAGATAATCCCAGCTAACACATTAAGGGGTGTGCTCTACCAGATAAAGCCCATCTTGGTGAGGTATTGAGGGAAGCTTGTACCTTTCTATTCACATTTAAATTTAGGCTGCCTGCTTTGACAATTGACTGTGTTCTGCTCTCTTTATCTAATCTGTCTAAATGCCTTCCATGTCCTTCTTGTTAGAATGATAAATGGAAAAGGCTGTTAAAGTTCTAGCATGCTTAGTAGTGTCCAGAGCCAATCTGTTGCATGACAGATGCAGCCACAAGTAATTACTTGATGGACATAGAGGATCTATGGTCAACTAAATACTCTTAGGAATGGGACCATAATGTAAGTACTGACAACACTGGTCCAAATGTACTTTGTGGAAGTGCAGGTCTCTTTTAGCACACATCACATATGCTATAAATGAACCGGATGGCTGCCAAATACAATGGAACTACCACAGTTTAATAAGCACAAGGCTTTCCCAATATCTCCATAAATTTCAATAGATTTGTTTGCAAATCCAGTCTGCATTTCCACACATCTATCATTCAGGAACTTGGCTTAATAAGTCATTTAAAACACTTTGGAAGAGAAAACTAGGGAGCCAATTCCTCTTTTATACCAGAATAAATTGACTTATCAGTGTTAATTCTTACTGTATCTAGTTTGAAAAAATGACCAACCAAATAAATGAACACAGGAATTCAAGCTAAAAGGTAAAAGTTACATGAAGGGGCCGTGCATATTTCCTTTGAAAAAGTATGTTTATGTTTTTAGGTTGGAAGACTTGAAATCATTCCAGTTCATCCTTTCTTTGGGTTTTTTTTTGGTTTTTTGGTTTTTTGTTTGTTTTTTTTTTAACCTTGTGAGTGTATTTCTCCAGCATTCTTTGAATGTATTGTTCTGAGGGGCAAAAAAGTAAGATTAATGTGTCTGAGTTACTATCAGTTATTGTTTTCTTCCTAATATCCTCCAGCTTTATGTTGCTCTAACGTATGCACATTCAGAGTTTTGAACATTGTGGGAAAAGATTTCACTGGTATCCATTCTTGCCATTAAAGTGCTTCCCTTCTGAATATTGCCTGCCAAAGTATGTGGTATCCTGCAGAGCAGGAGGATGAGGACATAGATTGCAATGAAGCTGAACAGTTTGCACTTCCTAACAGTGACACCAAACATCAATCTTTTGTAAAGACAGCCCAGAATACAGGAGAAGGAGAACTCTTACCCCCACTCCCCCCACAAAAAACAAAAGGAGAATTCTCTTCTCTTTTTTTTTTCCCATTTCATTTCAGCAACTTCCTTCTAAGATCCTCCAAGATGAATATGTTCTCAAATTGCATAAGCTGACATTTCAGTGGCTGAGACTCTTTTGGGGAAGGAAAAAAAAATAAAAGGAAAGAATTGAAGTAAAAATTTGTCTTTAGGTTTTCTGAAGTAACTTTTTTTCCGTTTAAGATTTTATTTAATTTAGTCTCAGTTCCTTTTTTATCATCAGGCTAATGAATACAGTGCTAATTTTGTCACAGTTAATGAGTTTTACACGTTTATACCACAGTTTGGCCTCAGTATTCAGTAACACTAAGTTATAATATACAGGTTGGCAAGTGCTCAGAACTAAAGACTGCCAATGCTGTAATTGGCCATACTGGGAGAAGCTTGAATCAAGTCTGCAGCTTGTATAAAGTGGCACAGACCTACAGAAGTCATTTTGAACCAGCTACTGGGGATCTTCTTTACACAGAAATTTGTTTTAGACTTTATTTTAATATATAAATGTCACCTCACCAACATGATGATTTAGAATTGTGAAATTAATGAGCCATATTCTCCTCTTTGTAGTAAAAAAAGGTGCAGAAAGAGCGAAGTGCTGCAAAAAGTTTCTACATCAATGAATTTCAGAAGTTAACATGTAGTGTGTCAGTCAGGAGGCTGTGAGGTGTAAGGTGGATAAACCTTGCTATAACCAGGAGGAACCCTCACTAAAGAAAGGGTATTTGAAAAAACTTGAGGCCAGATTTGTGGAAAATGCTTGACAGGGCTTGGGACTGGGTTAAAAAAGAGGATTTTATGTTATGGTTTAAAACTGCCGTGGCACCTTTTTTTTTTTTTTTTTAACAAATCAGAGCTGTTTTTACACTTTTATACATAAAAAATCTGTTCTGAAATCCTTAACACCTGGAAAACAGGATCCCTGAATCAAGCCTTATACACACGAGAAACAGACAAGTGAAAGTGCAACAGCTGCCGCCATCTTGGTTCCGCCTGGTCTAGAGACCGTCTTTGTTACAGAGCTCACGGAAACAAAAGCTTTGACCAGCTGCAAGGCTGCTCCAGACAACTAAAGCACTTAAACAATTGGCTTCAAGAAGGTGTGGGAAACAGGCTGCTCAGGCAAGTTGTAGCAGAATTTTTTGTGAGAGACCTACTGTCAGAGACTGAAATATTATAGTTTATGATTTAAACATTTTCATTAAGGACTT